>OW386541.1:6971576-7549720 GCA_936435175.1 Glyphotaelius pellucidus
AGAAGAGAGAAAGTTTGATAGTAAGAGATGCGGTTATAAATTTTATATTTTTTGTGGAATTTAAGTTTATCTTTAATTACTTTTTTTTAAGACAGCGCTGTACCATGGGGGGTACCTGGAATCTATGTTAACTGTTCTAGATGGTACATGCGTGACAATTACCTTATTTAATTCTGAATAGAAGCGTGCCGTGACTGAGTCTACATTACTGCTGTTAAGAGTCGTTGTCCAGTCGACAGCTGCTAAGGCGCTATTAATCTGCACACGGTCAGCGCTGTGATAGGAGCGGACCGTGCGCGAGCGTGGGATTTGGAGGGACGGCTCACGGGCCATGCGCAGCACCACCTCTATTATATGGGTTTACTGGATAACCAACACCTTTGCCATAGGTCACCCTAAGTGGTTCGTTTGCTGACCTAGCAGGGGTGCCCGGGTTCATGGACTGATGTTTGTCCGGGTCTTGGCGGCGGATGCATCTGTCCACCAGCTGCATGGCAGGCCAGATCTGGAGAGAATGGTTGATGGAGTCCCTTTGATTTCTCCAGCCATATTCTCGGAACATCGTCTTGCGAGGGATGGATGCATACGTCCGTCATCCTTAATACCCTTATCCTTCCCGGAACTTTCTCTGCTACCTTTCCTAAAAAGACCCTCACACAGCATCCCCAAAGATGACGTAGGTCCTGAGGGTAATTATTTTCCTCAGGGCCTCCTGTGTGGAGTTAATGTAAAAAAAATATGACCGCATACGCGCCCAGATATGACGGTAGATTAATTAAATGTTTTAAAATGACCTCTTTCTCTGGACGTAAAAATGGATTCAGAAAAGTTGGAATTTTAAATTTTATTACGTTTTTCCAACTGACGAAAAATGAGTTGGCATTATATTTGGCAGAAGTATTCCCTTTGATGCCATTCTCTTGTACCTGGGATAAGCCCGCAGAGATCTGAGGGTCAATTTACATGGCATTAAAAATAAACTTTGTAAATGGCGGCAATGAATTGATGTAAATGCCCCTGAAAGTTTACTAAGTAACTTTGTCACCTTTCAAAGTATTATCCAGGTATTTACCAAAATATTAGCAGTTTGCAATGGAGTTCTGACATCTAACCTAGCAAATGGAAGTGATTTGTGGTTTTGGCAGAAGAAGGACGAAAGTAAACTGAGGAGGGTTCAAATTAGATACCTAGACGTGTGTAAACAGAGGTGATGGTTATAGGAAGGGACCAAACTCAGTGCAACATACTCGCTAATGGGACTCAGCTGAAACAGGTGGAAAGATTCAAATACCTCGGGGTCGAATTCTCCAGCGATGGACGACAAGATGGAGAAATTGATCGAAAAATTAGTGCAGCAAGCGGTGTGTTGCGTCCTCTCTACAGCTCAGTGATAAGGAAAGTCGAGCTCAGCATCAAAACAAAGATGGCAGTGTTCAAAACGGTATACCACCCGACGCTCACTTACGGCCACCAGATATGGATGCTAAACGAACAAACACGCTCTAGAGTCAAAACTGCCGAAATGATTTACTTGAGAGGAGTAGCAGGAGTTACGAAATGGGATCATAGAAGAAACTAGACGATACGAGACGATCTGAACATTGAATCACTGCTACTCTTCATAGAAAAACATTAATTTCATAGAGTTCAATCAATGTATTAAATAATTGGGATAACGGAAGGGCACTTCCGAAACCTGTAATCAGTGTGTTATAATAAAGTGGTAACAAATTTATGTTTCATTTATTAACAAATTTATGTGTTTATATTTCAGTGAAAAATATATTACAGTGAAAAACCGCCATCACTGAACGAAAATAATATTTACTGTAAGATTTAAAACAAAAATTTGAGGAATCACTTCAAAATCAAGGGGAAAATGATGATGTTGATTGTATTGTGAACTGTTTTTGGGTTATTAAGAAAAAACGCGCCGTCGCGCGTCGTTTTGTTCACATAAACGTTTCCCTCTATTTCCTTTCTAGATTTTTACACTAGCAAATTTTTGAGAGTATAATATGTACCTATATCAAGTCTTGGCATGTTTCTTTTTTCTCATAAAATCTTAACAATCGGTCCAGTTTTGGAGGAGAAAACATGAATACAAAACCTTGATTTTGACGATTTTATACAGGTGCCAGAATGTTACACGTTTCTGAGATCAACAGATGTCGCTGTAACGTTGACCGGACAAAGAGGTATTTTAAAAGGTAGTTCACGTCTCATCTTCCTCCGCTGCAGGCTACAGTCTTCCTTGTTAGTCCCAACTACATTCAATCGATCCCGGAATCAAGAAGTTTTGATTCTAAAGGACGCTAAGAATATACAGGGAATGAATCACTGCGCAAGACATATTTTTGATTTAATTATTATTTGATTAGGCGGGCTTGTTGCTATGTAACAGTTTCTTCCAACCAATCCATAAATTATGCAGATAACTATGTATGTTATTTTATTTTTTATATATTGACGTTAATTTATACGCTTTAATATCCGAAAATCCCATTCTCTCGTTCGATCGAATTTAAAAATTGTAGAAATTGTCGGTTTGCATTTTAACAAATTTTATAAGATTTTAGCTTCAACTATAAGCTGATGGGACCCTATCCCCTTAGCCCTATAGCCCATATTTAACTTTATCGCATTTCGACTAAAAACTGCCAACATTAAGTTAATGTTTAAAAGTTATAGTTACATACTATAATTTTAATTATGCAATTATTAATGTTCTCCAAAACGACCTTGAAAGAATATCATCCTTGTAATCTCTCGAAAGAAACCATTCCTTTGTTTTAAAGCAATTATTAATGTTCTCCAAAATGACCGTGAAAGAATCACATCCTTGCGATTCTTTCAAGGACATAAAGAAACCATTCCTTTGTTCCGAATGCAATTATTAATGTTCTCAAAAGTTGTCTTGATAGAATTTCATTCTTGTGATATATTGAACGAAACCATTCCTTTGTTAAGAAAGTTATGAACTAAATGTGCAATTTGGCTGTCCTGAAACGGGAAACCTTCCCGATTGGACAGAAAAATCATCATTTTGTAATGTATTTTATTGTAATTAGTAATTATATATAAATAAATAAATTTCTTAAGGCATATTTTTATAAAGCGTATGGTTCTTCTCAAACTAAATGTCATCTAGAGAGTGTCTTGGATAAATACATCTATTTTTATTTATCTATGTGTGACATCTATTGACTTTTTTCTGCAAGTCCAGGATGAATATTTTTATATTTTATTTTACCGACTAAAACCCCTACAAAAATTTGAGGTTTTAACGTTTCCGCAGGTATACGCAGAGCAGGACGGACCGCCAAACAACTCTATCTTGACACACATTCCTTGCTTCATTCACATTCATACATTATCAGGTGGGACGCGATAGTTGGTCAACCTGTCGGTTGATTTTGATCACTTTTTCGATGACCCATGCATGCAAAGTGTTGTTTTGTGTTTTGCAAAGGAAATAACATCACAAATCCAACACTATAATTTATGACATCTTCAGTGTTGTACCCTGTATACAGCCTGTACATTTCCGTGACCGGAATAGATTTGTCTCTGCTCCGAACTTTCGAAGTTTGGTTTTTGTCGAGAAATAAAACATCTTCCGAAGCTGAATGCTGAAAGAAGCCGCCTTAATCAAATTACGCTGATTTGGTGTAAATATAAATGGCACAATAACGTTTTAGACAGAAACTTTATGATGTCCTTTGAACAATTTCTAGTCTTTAGATATAAAATAAGGCTAAAACCTTTTACACCAGTAAAAAGGTTTTAAAGTAAACTTCGAAAATATCCTAATAGTCCGCACATTTTATTTTAATTTCTTTTCATTCAAATTTTCAAAGTTCTTACGTACTAACTTGTAAAAACCCCGTAGGTATGGACTCAATTTAAAAAAGCTATGTTGCTCTCGTCCAATGTCAGCTTATATGTCTATGGATCGGTTGTTTCAAGGAATTTGAGCTATTCATCAAATTTCGAAGTTAAAAATTAAAATTCTGTGAGAGTTCCACTCAAGTTCTGTTATTTATTTCTTATGTTATTTAGTTCTGTTATTTATTAGCGTGGACCAGTTGAATCTCTGTACTCAGATAATATCAGAACTTGAATAGTATTCCCACAGAACTTCCATTTTTAAATTTGTTGAATTGTTCAAATTCCATAAACCAGTTCGTCCTAAATATAAATTACCGCCTAATAGTTAAAATGAAGTACGACGGGTTATTTTACAAAATTTGAAAAGTTAATGCAATTTCAAATTTAATATTCAAGTTCTGTGAAAGTGCTATTCGAGTTTTGTTATTTTCCAAGTATTGTAAAACCACTGGTCAATGATGAAATGATTACAAAACTTGAATAGAAATAAATAATGTTACTTACATGTTTAACATAGTGTAGAATAAAGTAAATATATTAGCTGCTCCTCATCATAATGAGAAAAGGTTATTTATAAATGGTTTATTATGTATACACGGTGTCCGGAAACTCGTGGTACAAGCGGGAAACTGGAGAATCTACATCACATTTGGAATCGATTTTGTAGTATAACTTTTTTTGATTTGAGCTTTCGTTTTTGAGTACATCGAGTCGGAAGTTGAATTTTTTATAGGTCGAATTCTTGTAAATTATTAGTGACGATCACAGTACTTAAGTAATAAAAACTATTTAAAAGAAAATAAACAAAAAAATCCAGATTATTTTGAAATCTCCCATCATTAAAAATAAAACAGTCGGCTGCTCAGAGGTTAATTCACAGCTGACTGTTATGTTATGTATGTTCACGCACGTTGTAGTTCAAATTGCGTTGCGAAAGAATAGCTCTCTCTTTTTCCTCGGTTCAATAAACACGTGAAAGAGCAAACGAACTATAGAACTAAAACTTGAATAGAACTTATCTTTGAAAATTCTGTGAAACAACCTGTCTTCAGACAAATTAGTTACTAAAAAGGCATGTTTTAAAATTAAACAGCAATATTTTTAGGATAACTGGCTTTATGTTTGAATAAAATGTCTTTTCTTTGTATGTAAAAATAAACTTTTATATTATTGAACACTTTGTTTCTTTTTTTTGTTAAATTTATTAAAATGCCGACAAAACAAAGGTATGTACTACCATCTTTACTTCCATACTAATATTATAAATGCAAAACTGCGTGTGTTTGTTTGTTACACTTTAATAAAACGATTTTAAAAATTCTTTCACCAATAGAAAGCTTAATTATATGCAAGTCCCATAGGCTGTAAGTTCTGGCGTTATGAAATTATAAAAACTAAATATATTATTATATTTATTATACGTTTTCTGTCGCTAACAAAAGCGAGTTATTTCTAACGTCAGAGAACAAATCGTTGCCGTGGAAACGATGTTGATATATTTACAGGAAATTTTATAGGGAGAAACAATTTCTTTATTAAATGGCATAGCAAAGCATGCCGGGTACCAACTAGTATTAAATAAAACAAATATTGTAGATAATTCTCTACTATTAATTAGTTGTGTTCCCTAAATAAATATAATTGTTGTGAAGGGAAGGGAACAAACATATATTGAAGCAGTTCAGAGATGTTAATTATTGTGATTTAATTTAATCACTTTGAATAAGCGCAATAAATCAGTCAACACTCTTCTATCAATCTGAAATTTTCAGCTTCTCGTATATTAAATACTCCGTAAGCACATATTTGTTTTGGCTACAATAACACAACATGTTAACAAGAAAATACATGTATATAACATCCTAACAAGGTAAAATAAACACTGATTCCTAAAATCATCTTAAAATTAACTCTGTTTCGCCAAATACTGAAATATTAATTTCTCTAACCAATGAAGTAATCTATGAGCACTTTGTGTAAAATTTAATTAGTATTGCAAGTATTTAGTAATTAATATTAAGCAGTTTAATTAATATTCCAATTAAATAAACACGAGTGGAGTATGAACTGTTCGCAGGTTTATTCGGGCATAAAGTCCATGTTAACGATTCTTTTGCAAGATAAACAAGGATTAGCATCTTCTATATTATCTCATTAACCCGTGTTTACATATAACTTCTGTTACTTAACCCACGGTGAATTGGGTACGTGGGTTAATATTGTTACAATTATTTAATTTCAATAATAAGGTTATAGTGCTCCTTTATTGTATTAGGGGTGTTTTGTGATACGGCTAATCTTGATCTTAATATAAGTACCTGGGCAAATAGAAATGATAACAAGTTATTAAATTAATCTGGATATTATTGTGGAGTTCTATATAAAACGGTTAAATTTTTTGTTACTTACCTATCTACTTGTAAATGACAAGGATACTTACTATTAAGATGAAGCTATACATACGTGAAATCCTATTTAGATTCATCTTTACGACGAATCGGTTTACATTATGAACATCAAAAAATATATTTAAATTGAAGTTTTTACTAGCTTTTCTATGTATTGGAATTACAAAAAAATATTATTAACATAACAAAAAATATAAGCGTAAACCACTAAAAAAATGTTTTTTTATTTACTTAACTATGAAGTTATATAAGAAACATTTTTTTTAAAATACCCTTTTATGGCTAAGACTATTTTTGAGGTTTTGTATGTTCTAACTTTTTTCATTCTTATAAAATTTTGCACAAAATTAATAAAAAACATGTTTTCGCTTACTTGCCTCGTGCAAATACGTCGCGCGATTTTAAATTTTGTAGGCGTGAAAATCGAAATATTTCTAGCGTTTATATTCCTCTTAAATACATTTCTGCTCCCAGTTTTGTGCGAGTTTCGGATTCGAGACCTATTATCAAACACGTGGCAAAAATGAGTTTCGGATTCGAGACCTATTATCAAATACGTTGCAAAAACGAGTTTCGGATTCGAGACCTATTATCAAACACGTTGCAAAAACGAGTTTCGGATTCGAGACCTATTATCAAATAAGTTGCAAAAACGAGTTTCAGATTCGAGACCTATTATCAAATAAGTTGCAAAAACGAGTTTCGGATTCGAGACCTATTATCAAATAAGTTGCAAAAACGAGTTTCAGATTCGAGACCTATTATCAAATAAGTTGCAAAAACGAGTTTCAGATTCGAGACCTATTATCAAATAAGTTGCAAAAACGAGTTTCGGATTCGAGACCTATTATCAAATAAGTTGCAAAAACGAGTTTCAGATTCGAGACCTATTATCAAATAAGTTGCAAAAACGAGTTTCAGATTCGAGACCTATTATCAAATAAGTTGCAAAAACGAGTTTCGGATTTGAGACCTATTATCAAACACGTGACAAAAGCGAGAGTTGTTTCCCGACAGTTGATCCCCCTGCCGACTGGTTCCTTAACGATTAACTCGATACCCTAAATGATTAGTTCTGCTGTACGTCCTCATTGGAAAGTTAAGTATGTAGAGAGGATACACGGCCGTGTACTTATATCGTCGATAAACTTATATCTGCAGGCGTCTTGAGAGGAAATCCGCTATACGAATATTTTTCATCACGATAATGCTGTGTCCCCGAAAGAGTATGCCGTGAGGAAATACGGCCGAATAACAAAATACTACTTTTGTATATATATTTGCCGTCTGTTTAGGGAAATACGCTATATCTACTTACATATAAACTAACCAAGGATCCTCGAAGAAATATGCAGAGAGGGTGTACGGGACGTAAGGCGGAAACATTCTTTAGGGGATTAAGTATCCGAGGGATCAACTGGGAGAGGAATCAACTGTCAGCAGGCCAGTTGTTGGGAAAAGGGAGGAGGGGGCAACTGTCGGGGTTAAAATGTCATGGAATAGGTAAAAAAAACACGTAAAAATAAATATCTAACGCTGAATAGAGCTAAGGGATTAATATTCCAGAGTCCAATCGAGCCGGTTTTTTAATTCTATGTCTACTATAAAATTATTATCGTCTTGTATGTTTCACTAAGAACATACAATGCACAAGATTGCTAGAAGAATAGTTAAAATTAATTCAATTAATTGTTCTTCTAGTAATAATCGATTAGAAAATTTATAATAAAATAATGAATTCACATCCTTACCGTATGTTCAATGTTCGTAAATTCGTATGGCACAATAAAATTTTGCATAGCTTTTTTTCTGAATGAAATACATAAACTAACGCAACTATTTTTTTGCTTGCGCCGTAATCTCACAGGAGATAAATTAAAAGTTTTTTATCACTTTTAAGGTAGATAAAACGTTCGTTTTCTTAAATGAATATTTGTGTAATTTCACGAAAATTTATGATAAAACTTTGAAAAAGTAATTCGTAAGTTTGCCCTTATAAGGTAACATATTTGCCGATAAACTAGTGTATGTAGGAGTTGTTATGGTGATACTTGGAGTTTAGGAAATTTATGGGTTAAATTTGCTACAGAAAAAAATATTCTTCTCTTCATCATTGAGATGTACTTATACTAACTTTTTTTTATTTTGTTTTATTTTTTTATCTCACTAGGATATACCTGTGTCGATACAGGCGAGAGTTACGTAAAAGTATATAAACATAGTTTTACGGATGTTTAAGGTGAATATATTTTACTTTCAATACAATCCAAACGAAAAAAGTAATTGGAAGTGGGAAAATACCATAAAGAGTGTAATCTTAATTAATCTTAATCTTAATAGGAAGAGTTGAAGTAAAGTAGTAAATCCTTTCAAATTTAATTATGTATGTTAGTTTTGACAGGATTCTATAATTTTTTTTATGGGTTAGGTCGTATGTAAATTGTTATTTCTGTCCAAGTGTAATTTCTGTCGTCGAATTCAATGTTTCAAAGACCCAATCATGTCTGATTACGTCTAAAAGGGATCGAAATGAAAATCTAGTCTCCTTCAATGGAAGCAATCTTCCGAACAGACCTTACATTGTTATGCTTGGTGTAAGTATAAGTGACCAGCTCAGGTATGGAGGCTCCATCGAAGCCAGAGTAAGTTAGCTTCTCAAAAACTGGGCGTACTGTACAGGGCCCGCAGATACTTTAATAGTACACAATTGCTAACCCTGTACAAATCGCAAGTGCGCCCCACGGTTGAGTTTGGCAGCCACCTCTAGTCTGGAGCTCCCTATCTAAAAATACCCTATACTCTGTGCAGAAACGGGCGGTCCGTTTGATAGATTCTCCCATCTTAACGAACGGATTGCAATCTTTAGAGCACAGGCATCGGGTGGGAATGCTATCCATGTTCTACCGGTATTTCAATGGAAGACGCTCTGAGGAACTAGCGTCATTGATCCCTCCGGCACCGGTGCATAGTCGGGAGACACGCCAAACGCGCGCCCAACATATCTACACGGTTGACATTTGTCACATGAGAACGGGTCTTTTTTCGACGCGTTCTTGAGTTCAACAGCTCGGCTATGGAACGATTTGCCGGCTTCTGTGTTTCTTCCCTCCTACAACATGGGTCTCTTCAAGACCAATGTTCATTCCTTCCTCTCCTCAAAAAGACCCTCCACACAGCATCCCAGATGACATAGGCCCTGAGGGAAATTATTTTCCTCAGGGCCTCCTGTGTGGAGTTAATGTAAAAAAAAAATATTTTATCGTAGTTTGAAAAACAGAGCACGCAAGTAGTCCTAAAGATAAAGCACAATATTTGAATGGATAAACCGTTTGTTTTACATTGTTTCAGAGGTCTGAAAAGTAACTTTAAAAAAATTACATTTACGATAAGAAGTGTAACGTTGCACCCACATCTTTTTTTGTGCATTGTATGTAAAGAAACATGTTTAGCCACGATAAGAATAAGGACCAAAGAGGTTAAGAAATAAAGCGTCCGTGGTCGAGTAAAAAGTAAAAACTCTAGTGTAAAGTTCGAGTATAAAGCTCTCGAGTATAAAGCTCTCGAGTATAAAGCTCTCGAGTATAAAGCTCTCGAGTATAAAGCTCTCGGAGGTCAAGGGTGCAAATCCCAAAGCGTACAAGTAAATTTTGTTGGATTAATTTGTGTTATTTCACAACTTATTCAGTTAAAACAGTGATTCCCAAAGTGGTCCAGGTGGACCCCCAGGGGTCCACGGGAGACTCGACGGGGGTCCACGTAGACGTGATAAAAAAATGGGGGTCCACAAGCTGTAAGTGGGGGTCCACGAAAATTTATCTGCAGGCTTATTCTCTACCTTTTGTGGGACCGTTATCGAGATAACGGACGTAATCTCTTATCAGATGTGTGATTTTTACGTATTTACTGTAGCATATTTTAGTTAAGATCGTTTTAAACATGAATTCCTGCAAGAATGCATGATTATTTATTCATTTAATGTACGTTATACATAGAAAAAGCAAATAAATCGCAGAAATCTGTCAAGAGATCACAATCGTTATCTCGATAACGATCCCACAAAAAAAGAGAATAAGCCTGCTAGTTTCGATAGTAAAGAACAAAAATGTTGGCTTGGCTTTACCTGTCAATGTAGGCAGATGGTACACTAGTATTTCGGTAAAAAATGGTCATTTTGAGACCCATCCCGTGCCCATATCCCATCCCACCCCCCATCTCATATCACATTACCCCCCCACCGTTGTGATAGGCCACAACTCCAGCGTTATATTCAATATTCAATACAACGCGTGTCGAGTTTTGGGAATATGGTAGAAATGTTGCAGCAGGGGGTCCACCGAAACCAGTAAATTTTTGAAAGTGGTCCACGAGAAAAAAAAGTTTGGGAACCTCTGAGTTAAAATAATAAATACTATATTTACGGCATGTTCCAGAGTGGAAAATATTCTGTGTGAGACCACCATTCAGAATTGACACGTAGCTTGAAATGGCTTGAGCCGCGTTTGGTGACCAGATCTTCCAGGTATTTCCCCAAGTCCTCCTCCCTATTACCTTCAGCCTCACAACTTATCCCGATTGGGGATGCTATAATCTCAAGGGCTCCAAACGGTTGAGAGCAGTTGGCCTCTTTTGCGGCATTCACATAAAATAAGGGTTAATTTAGTAATGTTTATTTATTTGTATTGTTAGTATGGGCTTTTACAAACGTGTGATACAAATAATAATTTTGCGCAACAGTAGTCACGACGTAAAATTTATGAAACCCACGTAGAAGAAAAGTATTATGCTAACATTCATTATATTACTGAGATATTTTATTATAGTCTTCTTATAACTATATTCCGTGCAATTGAACACAACTACTACTTCCGAGAAAGTATTGCCAACTGCAATCTAGGTACATGTTCCTTTATTTAGTAACATACAAGTATCAAATATATTTTAGGAACTTACAATCACTAGACTAACCTCATGCCCTTATTAAGGCAGTCAATACTAATGCAGAATTTAACTTTCGATACATTAGGGAGACGAAAACCCTGTCAATTTTTGTTTCTTTATTCAGCTTTTTTAGCTAAAGGTGATTTATAATTTAATTAGGAACTGCTCAGTTAAGATGGATGAAAGTAACTTTAAGTATTTTCAGCTCTTAAGTAGGTATCTGCTTTTCTTTTTTAGGAAAAGGTTTTTTTTACAATTCACCCTTTTAATATTTGAATCTAACCAAAAGAAATGATTTATTTCTTTGAAATTTAATGTGTCTATCTGTCTCCCTGTGACAGGTATAAAGAGTAATCCGTCACGTAGATTGATCTCTTTATGCTCTTCCACTTCAACTCTTTATCTTGAATACCAAAAAATATCTTTTGGGGCTTGAATCAGATAGACCTGATGAGCTTGACTCAAAGGTCACAGCTTTTGTCGTGGAAACTAGATTACTTAGGAAAGGTTATTGTTATGTCATAGATCAATGGACGCTCACAAACTGTTTGTACAATGAACTCGTTTGATTAGTTCAAAGGATAATAAGTTTTTCTTTTATCTGTCAAATTCTTTTTATCAAAATAACTGGCGTGTACCCGGCGCGCATTGCGATGTCATTCAAAAAAAGAAATTATTCCTCTCTGTGTGTCCTTTCCCATTCGTCCCCATACCCCTTCTGCCTCCACTTTCCCTTTTGCGTCCCCTATCCCCCCCGCGTACCCCCTCCACCTTCCTCACCGTCCCCCACCCTTCGACCACTATCCCTCTTCCCGTGAACCCTCCTCATTCCCTCCTTGCCGCTAAACTAAATGACGTACAATCATTTTTAAAACAATTGCCTTACATCATTTACATACAAACTTCATAACGCCAGAGCTCACCAGTATATATAGGAAACTTTGCGGGCATGCGCACAACAACTCAACAAAATTTCATTGCAATCGGATAAATAGTATAGGAAATAATTTCATAACGCCAGAGCTCACTTTCGCAAGCATGCGCACATCAAATCCTTAAAATTTCAGGGCATTTTTGGATTCTTGTCTTTTTAGAAAAGTTATAGGACTGTTTAAACAGGTATAACAGGGAATAATTGCGATTGCTCAGGTTCAAGTTTTTCCGAATTTTGTCTAGAAATTAAATTCTGATTACTCAAACCATTCTGTAAATCGCTATATAAATTAAAACTGTGGGTAGATTACACAGCGTCCCAATGGTTTATCGACATATCGCTAACTATTCCGCCTACCGTGATACCGCAGAGCTACCGAAATGTTTCTGGAAAGACGAGTGCACTCTTTCAAAGATCTTCCCTCCCACCACATGGGTAGCTTGTGGCACAGACTACGCCAATCTAAGAATACCATCATCACGGCCATGGTCGCCCTGGATGGAGTCGATCGATAAGGATTGTATCGATAACTTTTGGTAACGTCTCATCGTTCCGTAGGACAACTGCACATCGCTAACGTACCAACAGCGGTTGTTATTAAAAACACTTAGTTGTTTTGAACGTTATTTATACGTTGGTGATCTGCAGTTATGCCAGGGAACGATGAGAGAAGTTACGGAAAGTTATAGAAAGAATACTTATCGATCAACCGTGCTAGGAGTCATGAGATGGGAGACGGTCAAATAACTATCATAAACGTCATTTGCATAAATTCTTAATCATATTTTTTCGTGTCTTTCATGTTGTTACTTACATATATTCTTATTTTGTTTTACTCTGAATTATGGAATGCATTGCATTGCCTCTGCGTACCTTTTGGCAAAAAGTATTAGTATTGTTACTATTAAATAAAGTCTCATCAATACTGAAAACATCAATACAATCGTAAAAAGGTTTTCATTATTTTTTTTAGTTCAGAAAAACAAAGCATCTAAAATTTCTTTGTAAAACAAAACAAACTTTCATTGAGGCCTATTTCTCAAAATTTTATTAGCAAATTAATTAGTAATTACTACCCTTTATAAATTACTAGATACTTTATTTATATTGCATTCTTCACCTTTCATTAAATCGGTCCTCAAAGTAGACTAGCCAAAATGTCGTTAAAATTTTGACGGTTGGCAAAATGCCAAAGAAATTTTATTGGATTTTTAACAAAACGAAGACAGATAATTAACCTTTGAAAGAATATAAGAAATGTCCTAATTTGGATGAAACAGTTTTATGCACCTAGCTTGAATTTCCGAGGACGTTTTTAAAATAACAAATTAATAATTTGTTATTCTAAATTGTCGGAAAGCTCAGATTTCTTAACGTACATTAGCGATGAAACTAAAATTCTGTTTTACGATTATAAACAAACAACTTATTTCAAAACTTATGAACCGATAACTTTGAATTGAAACCAAAATTTATCTACGCTTCTCACAAAATACAACAATTCATAGAGACGCAGAGAGCATTCAAGTTTACGTGTTATCAGTTAACAATAGATTTAAATAGTAAAACTTATTATATAACAAATCAAAAAATGATTGCAAGTTTAAAGAAGTTAAAATACAAATTTCTAATAACATAACTAAGCTATTATTGTCAATATTACTTACGAGTTAAATTAATTAATGTTCCCCAAACTATTACCTACCGCGCGACCCGGCTGCTAGTACCAAGTATTTGAGAGAGGTCTATTTTATTTTAATTATTAAAACGGTGTTTTATTTTTTATGTTGTTTTTTCATTGTATTTGTAAAATAAACATACTAAAATAATTTTTTAAGTGTTTTTCATTTACTCACAAATAATTGTCCAAGTCGCCTCTAAAATCATGAAACACTAAAATCTTTAATGGCCTATATCTTATAATTTAAAGCAAAAATAAATAATGTAGCTCACATCCGTACTAGATATTTGATAAACCTTTTGATAACAAAAAAAAAAATTCAGTTTGGTTGGGTATTTTGATCTTAAATCCAAATTTAAGACTTGCATGAAACTGGCCGAAATGGGCCGCGCGTACGTTCCTCTCAATAATAACATTATTAAATATCACATTCAAGAAGAAGATAATACCAATGAATCTAAGTAAAATATGAAAAAGAACAAAACACAGTAAAAATAGAAAGCTAACGGTCGCAACTGGGAAAACACGTACCCAGGATCTCTCGTTTTGCGAGGAAAAGCGCCTTCACCAATTCGACCACGGTCATTTTTCATATTATTAAATTTGATTTACATTCATTAATAAAAAAAATGTAAATTAATACTGTTGATTTTAATAAATAAATTAAAAAATGGAATTTATCGCATTTTTGCAGAGAACGATAATTTTAACTCGATTTCGTTTTTCAGCAGAGCGAAGGCGATATTTTAATAAAGTCATCCTTTAAATCCCTCAACGATAACTCTCCAAATCGATAGGGTAGGTAAATCCGGGTCCCTCAATAATGCTTAAAATTTGGATTATGACGAATGCCCCTGGAACAGTTCCGCCGGAGCGGAACGGATGAGTCGCGCTAACTTAGGATTGGGAGAATTGTGAGAATTTATTACACGCGTTGGGCGCGCTGGAACTGGGAGAAATGGGAAATGTCTCCCAATCATAAGAGGCTCAGTGCTGAAACACGTCCGCCCTAAAAGCTTTCTGGGGGCATTTGAACATAATGCTCCGATAATGCTCAAAACCCCGATCAATGTAAAAATATTTTTTGAAAGCTCGGAACATTTAAAATTACGAGCTTTTCGTATGTAGCTCCGTTCTACGATTATTATTTATATTTAAGATGACGCTACAAATGTGCAATTGAAATATTTGTTAATTTGACAAACAGTTTTTCTTTTATTCAGTGTGAACCATGATTAATTAATTTTGATGCGGAAACAAATCCAAAATGAAAACGGCACTCGGTTTTTGTGGTGAACCAAATTTACAGTGTTGTAGAAATCGTGTACTACAGTCTGGTCACTGTGACTGCAAAAGTTATAGTTACTGCTCGCAGATAGATTCGCGACTTTACGTATAATATTTATAAAATGAACGTATACAATTCGATGACTTGCTTATTTCAGGACGGTAGTGCTTCTGACCTCCAATTAGAAGGTTGCGTATTCATATCACGTCAAAGTCACCAGTTCACAGGTGTCAAAAGATCGTTTAATAAAAAAATCGTCCGTTTACTTACAAGTTTATTAAAATCAAGATTAAAACTTTTATTTGAATTCGATATTTGAGCTGTTGATTCGACGGCAATCGGTATCAAAATAGTTCTAATAAATTAAATGCATTTATTATTACCGTGACGATTCACATTGCGGCAAAAACATACGTTCCTTATCGCTACAATGCTGCAACTCTTTCAAAAGATGAGATATACAATGTACGTAGGTCTGTTTCCTCCAAAAAGAAAAAAAAATATTTTTCTTGCATCTCTCTTACACAACGGACCGTGACGTCTCCGTAGACCACTACAGTATTACTAACCGTGACGATAATTTTGAAAGTATGGAATATAGTTACATAGGGTAATATTGAAGTGTGAGTGAATTCCAAAAATTCAAAAACGTCAAATGTCAAAATGCTGATGGTTTTTTTGCTTTTGTTCTTAAACAGATAATGCTGCAGTTCTTTCTTACACACTAAAAAACAACAGTCGAAAATGAGATAAATGGTGAACGTATGTCTGCACCCCCCAAAGGAAACATACAATCATTATCATACATCTCCCTCACACGTATAAAGAAAAAGAAACGCAAGGAAAAAGTAGTACTTTGGAGGAAACAGTCACACGTATTTTGTTTGTCTCACCGTTATTTAATGTGAAAGAAAAAGCGGCAGCATTATATTAATAAGGAACGTATATTTATTGCCTTTTTTGCCGTCACGGTACCGTAAACCGCGAATCGTCACAGAAATTGTAAAAGCGCTCGTTTGTCACAATGCTGATTGCAGGTTCAAGGATATTGTTTGCGATTGGTGAAGGGATCGCCAATGCGTCGCGCATGGTTTTAAGTGCACTAGTGTTCGCTTACCACCAATGGCATTATATTATAAAAAAGTCTCCTTGTGCACTAAACTCGTGCGTGAGTTTCGTTTTATAATTCGACCTACCCCGCATACCGCGAGTTACGCGAGAAATGAGAAACGAGTGCGAACACAAGAACCAGCGGCTTCGATGAGTTTGACCTTCCGAAGCACATATCTCGATATGTCCTGATCGCATTATGTGATACACGTATTGGAAAAAGTATACCTTTAAAAATATCAAAGTGAGTTTTATTTTTAAGGACACGAATAAAGGACAGTTTATTGTGGTTTCTTCTTGATTGAGCGAGGTCACTGGAATACACCTTTTAATTTAAGGGGAAGTGTGTTTTGTGTTTTATTTTTTGCTCTCGCATTATTGACTGGTTGTGTGGCATAATTGGTAGAAACAGTAGACCTCGCGTTAGAAGTTGAAATATTGCCGTAGTATTAACACAATTTCTGCAGCCCGAAAACTTCATGACCTTCGTCTTAAATGAAGAGACGAAGTACAATAACTAAATCATCAATATTAATAATTAATATTACGTTGCTGGAAATGGGTATGGGTACCGCCGCCCCGGATACCTTTCATTGATAACCAACACCCCTGCCATATATCATTCCAAGTGGTTAACTTCGTTTGCTGAATTGGCAGTGATAACCGGGTTCATATGGTGCGGTTTGTCTAGGCGGCGAATGCATTTGCCCACCTACTGCGAATTGGGAGAAAATTTTGAGGGAGATCTTTTGATCTCTCCAGCCGGACGCATACGTCCGTCACTCCTGGACACATTGACTCCACCTCACCAAATTCCTGCCCACCCCTCATATCCTTTTCTTTCCCAGAACGTCCTATCTTTCATTTTCATACCCTCCACACAGCCTCCCTAAAGACGGTATATATGTAGGCCCCGAGAGATTTTTTTTAAGTTCGCATTATCATAAAATCCAAACCATATTTCAGAAGTGATTGAAAAAAAAATAGATTAAATTCTTCAATTATACCCAAAATTTAATTAATTATTTTCCCTAAGTTAGGCACCTAATAAAATGAAGAAATTCATAACAACAAATTTACGATAAATATTTTTCAATCGAACTTCAAGACGAAAATTCTTATAAGCATACCACGTGCGAGATGAGCATTTTGTACAGATATATTTTCCTTTTTCAGAAATACTTATGGACCATTCAAAGCTCATTGCAATAAGCACTGAAATAACAAGCAATTTAATATTTCTTACGTAGGTCCTTGAGAAAGTCTTGTTTATCGAGATAAATACTTGTTCATTTTCATTCAAGAACCATTCAAAAGTTTATACTTAGTTTCTAAGAAGTTTAAAAGTTGTTTCCCGATAAATGAATTTATTTATAGATGCCTATTTTTGTATGGACAGCTTTTTCTTCTATTATATGGTGGGTGTAAAGGTTGCTAATTAAGATCTCTGAGTCATTTAGGGGTCTCAGAATAATTGATGTGTGTTTTGAGCTTTTCCGTGTGCTTGAAGTAAGCTCTACTTTCTTTTTTTCCTTTTGATTGAAATTAATCAATTTTATTTTGCAAATCGTGCCATTGGAACAAAAAAGTTTCATGAGAAATTTCAGCCAAAATAGACGTTTTTTGCATAAACATTCTTATTTTTTGAAGAGAAAACTTCTTTAGCACCATTGTGATGAAACTCGATGAAATGGACACGAGCGACACTAAAAAAAGACAAACACATACATCTATAGGATTTAGCCTGCGAGAGAATGAGATACACCAACCTGTGTCCTCTTTGTGCGATGCTTCATAGCTTATCGACCTTCTTTTTGTGCTTTGCGTCGTAGAATAAAATATAAAATAATTTTTAAAAATGGTAACAATATTATAAGAAAAAACCCCACCATTAAGTTTTCTGAAGGTTTCACTTTTACCGCGTGTGAACTGTACACATGTTTTTTTCCTCTTCAAACCCTTTATCCAAGTTTCATTAAGTGCGTAGATAATTATATACGTAACAAAGTTCTTTTTAAAACACTTCATATTAATTTTTTATGTTACAATAATAACTTATCGAGTAAAACTACAAATTGTAGTTCTATTTAGTCATTGAAGACAATATTAACCACTCAAACGAAATGCATAAAACAGAAAAGACAGAAAAAGATATATATTTATTAAATTAAAGTTATTCTATTTAAAACAATTTATTTTTATTTCTCAAAACAACAACATTTAATTTTTAAAAATTTACGGGAACATTTAGGTCTGCCATTGAAAAGTTATTTTCGGAGCAAAATTGTGTCATAAATATACTTTTTTGAAAGCAAGGTCTACGGCTCTGCTAATTATTCAGGTTAATTTCTTGTAGCTATTTAGGTACCTACTAATTACCTAACTTTACGTATCAATGTTTTGTTTAGATTTATATGGTTTCGCCTTATTTTTGGATTGCTTGATTGAATAATTATTTGACTGAAAAAAATTAAGAGTTGTTCTTCTTTTTAACCTACATAACTTTTACCACTCTGTCACATTTCCGCCCTTTTGTCACATTTTGTTTTCACTATAAATGAATCTCTCTGGATCTCAGAGGGGAAATTGTAGCAAGGAGTGAAGGAGACCTAAAATGCCTATTGGGGGGTGACAAACACGAGCTGCATGTATATCTATTTCGAATGACAACCCACGTGACAGAATTGTCGTACGACATAAAAATTGAAGATTTTTAAAAACAGTAAGTCTTTGAGATTTTTAAAAACATTTTATAAAACATCATTAAAAATAATAATCACTGTTACTTGATAGATTTCACCTTTTGGAGTTTAAAAATAGTTTTATATTTTACAACGTCACATAATTTTTTTGTAACATTATAGAATACACGCAAGTCGAGGTGGCAGAAGACAACTGTGATTTGTATGAAATACACTTTTATCACGAGGAGTTACAACTCTGTCACGTAATTTTTATTACAAAAATATAAACACATATTTTTTTGAAACGCACACAGTCGTTACGTCTTTAGTACGGTAGATTTTAAAGTAATCATAATATAATAATATTGGTAATTATGTTGAATTTTTCTCCACTAACTGGTGGAGACAACTTAATGTAGGTTAAAAAGAAGAACAATCCATTTACAAAACACCATTTAATTCTCAGACCATACATAACAGTTTGCTAAGTTAAAAAATGAAGATTATTAATTACTAGCTTTTCCCCGCGGCTTCGCTCGCATGGTATAACGGGAAATTACTGTAGCGCTTGCACTTATCAATTATCTCCCCCCCCCCACCCCACCCCCATCCCCTCCCGCATTCCATATATTCATTCCCTTACATTCAGTTTTCAAACATCTCGCCTACCACCTAAATTTCATAATGCTATAGCTCAAAGAAAAAAAGAATTACCTATCCAATTTTATTCATTCGTTCGGAATTTATGCGCTTACAAACATTTCGGATGTTTATTTCTATTTAAATATTTGGAAGTTCGTTAATATAATAAAAAAAATACTCTTTTTATCATTCAGTCTTTATAATCGTTAGGAATTATATTTTTAATATAGGAACTCTCATTTGACATTTATTCCAAGCTTGTCCAAAAAAAAACGAATTCTAATATTTGAATTTTCTGCAGTAGTAGCTGACCAGTAGACTGAGTACCTACCAGCATAGAGCCCAAAAATATGTCAACATTGTTTCCATGGAAAAGATTTTTTTCTGACATTAGCAAAAACTCGCTTTTGTTAGCGACAGAAAACGTATAACAAATATAATATATTAATATTTATAATTTCATAACGCCAGAGCTTACCATCATATACAACCTGTAGTTTGCGCATATAATTTAGCTTTATAATGGTGAAAGAATTATTAAAGTCTTTATATTGTGTTATGCGTGAAAAGGTCATAAACAAACTCGAGCAGTTTCGCATTTATAATTTTAGTATGGATTATCGGCTGTTGCCGTTCCATTGTCGGATGGTTGTCTCCCGAAGCGATTTTCAATCCTCCTATTTTCAAATTTGTCACGAGTTTCGGTTGTTTTTTTATATTTCATTGATCCAAAGGGTTTTAGGGTATATTTAGCTCCCTTGGTTCCTCTGGGGCCTCTCGTCACTCGGACGACACTGAATGATGAGACTTGTCCAACGTCCGAAATGTTCGTCCAACGAGCAATGTGTCCTACCCATTGCCATTTGTTTTTTTTGGCCAACTCATTTATGTCAGCTAAAACTGAGTCGGTGAAACACTTTCAGTTACCCACATCACATGTTATTACTGAAGGTAGGCATCGATCAAAAACTTTTATTTTTAAGACAATTTTTGGATATTTGTTGAAGTTCTTCTTCTTTTTTTAATGATCCACATCCCAGTTTTGCTTTTCTCAGCATTCCATCAAATACATACCCATTTATGAATGCAACATTTATATTGAATTGATGATTTACTTCAATCAAAGTGCAATTTAAATTGGGTCAGAATGAATTTTAAACTTTACCGTTATTTCACATATTTTTTATAGGCTAGAAAGTTATGTTTAACCTTTGGATTCTCGCGCCCAACGGTAAATTTATGCTCGTGCACGGTGTCTCAGACCGAGATTTGATCTCGTCTGTATTATTTTAATTATATGCTTTTTAAGCTTTATTGGTATTTATTATAATAAAAAAGGGGTATTATTTAATGAACAAACGGAAAAATTTAGAACTTTTACATTGTTTGGTAGAAACAGACTTTTAACTCAGTCTCTTAAAATGTATATATTTTTTTAAACTATAATTACAAAAATAAACTCTGTCGTCTGTTAATTTTAAACGAACTCTGAAATTTAATGGATAAAAGCATCAAGAATAATAAAATATTATAAAAATAAGAGTGAATTATTGTTAGAGTTTTTTGGGTAGTAATTATTACTAGAATTATAACATCGGTCTCACGGACCGATAACGTGTCACACTTGGCACCAATGCACACGCCACACTAAACAATGCATAACAACAAATTAAGAACCTACAAAAAAACCGCTAAGACTAAGTGATGTTAATTTTTGAGAAAACAGCGAATTATTGATTTATCGGTCTGAGAGACCAGCGCAAGTGTAGAAGGTTAAGGCAACAGATTGGATGGAAGAAAATGTCATCTGGCAAGCAAGCCCTGATTTTTAACTCAACTTTGTGTTATTTGTATATATGCTAATTTTGAGTTTTTAGCACTAGGTTCATTCATTTGATCAAAAGGTTTTCTTTTCATATGATCAATTAATTACTTGACTGTTTCCTTCTAAGGGATATCTATTTTGTAAAGAGCGTTAAGTTGAAAATAATAGCTTTGGGTTAATTAATCACTTATTAACAATACCAAACACCTCAGTGATTTTAATTTTATTGAAGAAGTAATTTTTCAATTTTTTGGTTTGAACTTTCTAAGCACTCCTCCCTTGCTCTTACACACAGTGCACATTATTGACCATGATGTTATTTTGTTTCAGTTCTGGGCAGCATACGTCCCCTGCGCCGCCCAACACAGGGATGCCGTACAGCTGGTGCTGGAGCAGATAGACGTCATCAGAAGACTGACTGAGCGCTACCATCCTGAACTGGTGCTATGTACTTCTCCTAAAGGTAACACCTACTTTCAGTCATATTAAACCAGTTGTGTCTTTGTGTTATTATGTGGAATACTCTTTAATCTCCACTAATTACTTATTTGTACTAACGTAAGATTAAAACAATCATAAAAAAAATTTCGTGTTAATTTATTTTCGGGAAAAGCTTTTATTTTTACATAACAGTAATTTATTTGTAGAAAAATTGTTATATTTTCCATACTAAATGCTTCATACAGGTACGTAAAGAAAAGTGTCCCCGTGTGGGTTTGATTTTTAATAAATCTACAATTTTATCTCAAGATCAATGAAATTTTGAAAACTTGACATTCAAAACAGAAGTCTACACGGCATTTTGAACCCTCCCCCCTTTTCCTGCCGCTTAAGAGGAATATAAACGCTAGAAACACTTCGATTCTCATGCCACACAAAATTTAAAATCGCGCGTCGTATTTGCACGAGGCAAGAAAGCGAAAAAGTGGTTTTTATTTATTTTGTGCATAATTTTATAAGAATGAAAAAAGTTAGAAAATACAAAACCTCAAAAATAGTCTCAGCCATAAAGAAGTATTTTTTAAAAATAGTTTCTTATATTACTTCACAGTGAAGTCAACAGACAATGATAATAAACAATAATGGTGCTATTGTAGCACAGGACAAAACAAGAACTTTAAAACTAAAATATAATCTATTAACAGAAGGCAGCTTGCGTTCAGAAATGAGAAATATTCTGACATTAAATTAGGACCTTCAACCTAAAAAATACAATTAGGTGGAAACCGAAACCAAACAACTACTGGAAACTTGAGAACATGGCTTAGGTATTACGTGTATTGAAAATATGTTAGGATTCATGAATAGTATGATTTTTTATATAATTTTGTTTTTAAAGCCCGTTTAAATTCAGCCAAATTCTGAATATTAGTAAGAGCTGAGGGAAAAGAGCGATCATGGTAAACGACTCGATTTAACCTAGATAGTTCGATTAAGAGGAATATAAACGCTAGAAATGTTTCGATTCTCATGCCTACAAAATTTAAAATCGCGCGTCGTATTTGCACGAGGCAAGTAAGCGAAAAAGTGGTTTTTATTATAAGAACGAAAAAAAGTTAGAACAAACAAAACCTCAAAAACAGTCTTGGCCATAAAGGGGTATTAAAAAAAAAAGTTTCTTATATTAATTCATAGTTAAGTCATGCAAAAACATTTTTTTTAGTGGCTTACGCTTATATTTTTTGTTATAACAATTGGAATTCCAATACGTAGAAAAGCTAGTAAAAGCTTCAATTTATCCGTAGCATTGTAAACCAATTCGTCGTAAATATGAATCTAAATAGGATTTCACGAACAGCTTCAATTTAAAGTAGAATTTTGGTACTTTTTAATGAAATTTTGCACAATTGACGTGCAAAATAAGAAAAACATCACTATTTATCATCTGATTTCGTAAAGCCCGCGTAACGCCGGGGACACCCAGAAGAAGTGAGATGAGAACCTCTAAACCGCCCTCTCACTGGAAATCGATTCCATGAAAGTTGATCCTCCGACAGTTGGCACCCGGCTTTGGTTTAAAGAAAATAGGTAACCTACGCAAACAAAAATAATTAAGTGTCCCCGAAGGGGTGTGCAGAGAGGATGTACCGCCGAATAACAAAAGTATGAAATATATTTTCATTCAAATGCATTAAGGGTAAAACTTCTCATCTATATACTGTATACAACAGCTTATAAGTACAAAAAATGGACCCTATAGACAAATTCGTTTGATATCCATACCAATTTATTATTAAAGTCTTTTTTAGTCAATTAGGTTTGAAATTGGGTATGTTTTTAGGTTTTCACGGCCAAAAAGTATTTTTGTTATTGTTTTTGGGGTGTTATGCCGTGTTTCGCTACCTCCTTCTTTAGCCAACGTTTCGGACAGCGTTACAGTGTCCATCATCGGTCATCTGCCCTGATGATGGACACTGTAACGCTGTCCGAAACGTTGGCTAAAGAAGGAGGTAGCGAAACACGGCATAACACCCCAAAAACAATAAAAAAAAAAAAAAAAAAGGTTTGAAATTGGTAAATAATGCACAAACCATTAAAATTTTGGGTCACCCTTGAATTTCTCGATGCAATATATTTTTATTTATGTTTTTTATTTTTATTTATTTATAAACAGAAACAAACAGCACATTAGTTACAATGGTGAAAACAATTTACAATTACTAAGGATGGGTTGTTTCAAAAAATTTGATGGATTCATCAAATATTTGAAGTTGATTTTCACGTTCTGTGTAAGTTCTATCCAAGTTCTGTTATTACATCGTTATAGGACAGTTGCTTCACAAAACTGAAATAATCACAGAATTTGAATAAAACTTATAAAAAACGTGAAAATTAACTTCAAATATTTGATGAATCCATCAAATTTTTTGAAACAACCCGTCCTAAGTGTATTTCATGATGGGTACCTATGATATGTGTCTTTGTAGTGTCTATGTATATTAAGTAATTACCGGGAGATGTCGTAGTGGGTAGGTGTGTGTGTGTATATGTGTGAGTAAGTATGTATATGTGTGTGTTTAAAATTAATATTTCACAAAAAAAGATTGTTAGCCTTTTAATATTTTATTCTTTGAAAAAAAAAAAAGAAAACCGTAAAATACTTTTTTTTGTTCGATCATAAATTTTCCACTTAGAAAGTTCGTTAAACATAACAATGCTTTTATATTTTTACGCTTAAATTTGAATCGAACGTGCAACCTCCCAGTTTAAAAGTTCATATACCACTTTTTTCACTCTACCTTTTCCACTGTACAATAAAGCGATGTTCGCCAAACCAAAACTTACATCGCAATATCTTTTTAAAATTGCTACTCTGTTCATCAAATACCCACAAACCACTTTTGTCAGAAAATCACAATTGATTGTAATTTGTAATTATAAGATATGTACAGTCAACGTTATATTTGACTTGAAACACAATTGTCCGCAGTTCCTAGACCCTGTGCTAGGTACATATCAATCATAATGAATTTATAGTATCAGATCTGCGTTTGAAATTTGATTGCTTCGCCGTCATAAGCTGTTGACTTAATTGAATAATTGTTTTGTGTTTACCGACCTCAAAGCCGGAGTTGTACACAAGATTTATATCGGTGGAGCGGAGCACGGTAAGGGTGGGCGGTGTCTGCGAGGGACAATGAGAACTTTGCTACCCCGCTCGGGCGAAGGTGGGCCAAACCACAAACTATGTCAATAAATTATATCTTGATTTCGTGTTGGCTTAATTACGCAAAAACAATCAGAATCACATTTAAACTGCTATCGTTGGATAAGCCAAGCAAATGGGATATTTGGATTGCGTTGAAAAACATTTGCAACACTTTTCTTCTTTTTTAATAAATTGTACAATGTATAAAGCTAAAAAAATCGCATAACTGACATTTTTCATCCAAAGCGCTTGTAAATTGCTTCCATTTATTCCTTATTCCTCATGTAATTTAAGTACCTTAAAAAAGTATGTCATAGCCAACATTAAATAATTTTTTGACCGTGTTGCAAGTTACCATGTTATTGTGAATCCTTTCCAGTTGCATACTTGTCATTCGACTTAACTATTGAGTTGTAGGTGTGTACAATGTACATATTATTATTATTGCTGTTGTGGAGTGAGAATACTTCATGTTGAAATTTTTAGTAAGCAGGTTATTATAGTTTATATTGTGTTTTATATCTTTTTTTTTGAATAATTTTTATATTTTTGTTAAGTTCTTACGGGTACAGGACCCTTACTTTTTTGTTTTACTTTTTAATTATAATTTTAATTATGTGAAAATCTATCATTGGATATTATGTATATTATTAAGGTTATTATTATAAGTGTAAAATATCTGTTGATTTTCCAAAATAAATAAAAATAAATAAAAATAAAATAAAATAAATATAAAAAAGGTTCCACCGTGAAGGCCTTTACCTTTGTAATAGATTAAATAAATATATATTTGTTGTAATAAGTTGTGTCCGAAATCAATTGAAATACGGCCAGCGTGGTCCAGCGGTAAGGCTCTTGAAATGATCGGTAAGCTCTTGGCGTGGGAAATAAATCTTATTTGATTAATTTGTGTTATTTCACAATTAAATCATTTAAAAATAATGTATAGTATATGGGGCACGTCCCAGAGTGGAAGATACTCTCAGTATCGCCCTGGTGTAAGACTACCATTCAGAAATGAAACGTTGATTGAAATGGCTTTAGCCGTATTTGGTAACCAGATCTAAATAGCCAGGTACTTCCCCACCTTTCTCTTCCCCATCTCCTTCCCCTCTCCACTACCTTCAGCTACACAACATACCCCAATAGGGGATGCCATAGTCTCACTGGTTCCAGACGGGAGCAGTTGGGACTCCTGTGCGGTATTCTTATAAAAAAAAAATGTATTAAATTATTATGTTTGTAAAATGCGTTGCGACGGTGTGATCTTGGGCTGTATGGAGTGCTTTTTTAAGGAAAGGAAAGAGAGGAAGTTCTTGGAAGGGAAAACGTAAGAGGGGTGGGTAGGTATCTAGGGGTCAATGTGTCCAGGAGTGACGGACGTATGAATCCATCCCTCTCACGGCGGTACAAGGCGACAGGTCAAGAGAGTCTGGCTGGAGAGGTAAAAAGGTCTCAATCAACCAGTCTCTCCGGATCCGGCCGGCCACGCAGCACGCAAGCGTCTGCCGCCAAGACTTAGACAAACCTCACTCCACGAACCCGGCACCTCTGCTAAGTCACCAAACATAGCGAACTACTCGGGGTGATCTACGGCAAGGGTGTCGGTTATTCAATAAATGGTTCCCGGGGCGGCGGTACCCGTACCCGCCTCCCAAATTGTTAAAGACGATAATTGCAAGCTTTATGCATGATTCTCATAACATAATAAGAAATACCTATTTTCTAGAAGCTTGCAAAGCATCCAGACAAATAAAAAAACACTGCTGTTTTAAAACCCAATATAATTAACTTACCAACTTTTTTAACCCCAGAAAGATAATTTTATTTTGACCCACGTTAAAGATGATCCACGTGAAAAAATAATAAAGACTTTCGAAAACTTAAAAGTGTATATTTGACATATTATCATACTTAAAAAAGGTAGTTGAATAATTAGTTTAGGGTTTTGTACTTAAAATAAAACCAAAATAATTTAAAAAAAAAAAATTGCAATTATAAAAAAATGACAAAATGCTGTAAACCGATTAAAAAAAACTGTAAATTATAGAGTATTTTTTTGATGAAAAATAATGTTTTATTTTAAATCATATTTTCGTTTATTGCTTTGAAAGTTTAAAAGCTAACCAGTCGTTATGCTTAAAAATAATTTAAAAAAAAATCATTAGGGTTTTGTACTTTAAATAAAACCAAAATAATTTAAAAAAAAAATTGCAATTATAAAAAAATGACAAAATGCTGTAAACCGATTAAAAAAAACTGTAAATTATAGAGTATTTTTTTGATGAAAAATAATGTTTTATTCTAAATCATATTTTCGTTTATTGCTTTGAAAGTTTAAAAGCTAACCAGTCGTTATGCTTAAAAATAATTTTAAAAAAAATCATTAGAAGAACTCCGAAAGTTACACAAAAGATAATCACAAGTCTTTCGAACGTATGGTGTATGTGTATCTTCGTAATTATTTTACTTAGCTTATTGACACCGTCGCCCCTCGCAAGCTCTGCTCGGCAACTGAGCTAACTGAGGTAGACAGCGCGCTACGTTGCGGAATAAAAAAATACAACAATGCTTGTGTTTTGCTTACGTAGCAAAGACGTAGATTATTTTTCTAGGGTTAACATAATATGTATAGAATGCATCGATATTCTTTACATATTTGATATCCTTCGGGGCCTCGAATGCTTATATGTTTTCTTTGGTGGTTTATTGCACATGGCGGACTAACATTTCAATTGGAAAATTCCAGGCGCCTTCAAGTGGGGATCGCGGTATACATAAAAGCCTGTGAAAGGCATCCGTTCGTTTATTTTTCAGATAGAATTGGTACCTCTCTTTTCTTCTGAGAGAACTGTTGAACCATTCCTTCTGAAGAAGATTTCATAAAGTTTTAGAGAATTTATTTAAGAGACCTTGTGCTTAAGCTTTTCAATATCTACCCAAGTGTACGAAATGGAATGACGTTATTGCGCAGTTATACAGGGTATAAAGTTAGTGTTAAGGGATATACTTTACTAACGTTAACCAATGATTTCTCACATTATTTGGAGTAAAAATGTTAACGAAATTTTGGCCTCCGGTGATTTTTCATGTTTTTTTTTTTAATATATTTTTTTTCAAATAACAGTTTTTCTTCTTCCACATGTCACTGATCACTTAGCCGATTAACAGCCCAACCCCTTACCCCGACCCTAACTATCCAAAACCTAGTTTTTTAAAATGTTTTAAGTTATTATCGGAAACCGAAATGACTGTTTAAAGTTAGTCAAGTACCTTCCATATTGTAGTACACCGTAAGGCGTGAACTTGGACGGTTTCTATCATTTATTACTTTATAATATCATTGTTAGTGAAAAATTATTTTTAATTCACGATGCTTGTAAATAACTAAACACTTTGAAATATCTTTTTAGAGAGTTTTGCTCGCGTGTTTTTAGTACTGTAGACATCAATGGGTTATAATAACTATTTAAAACAATTAAACAACTTACTACAATACAACTTAAAACAATTTTAAACTTAACTACAACCTACTACAATACAACTTACGATAATATTAAACTTACGTTAACAATATTTTAAAACTCAATACAATTTTATTGTTGGCTAAAAATGTAAAAGCCCACATCACGGATAATACGGAATTTTATTTGTCGAAGTTCGGTACACTTTTTTAATTTATAGACAATCAAATATAACATTTCTTGGAAGTACCAACCTTATAAAATAAATTTTATCAAAATAAAAACAAAAAAGTACCTACTTCGAATTATTCCTATATTACTGGGTGGAGGTTCAAGCTTTGAAAATTTCAATGCGTCGACAAGAGAAATATACCAGGTTTTGAATGGTTTGTTTGGCAAGCAGGTTTTATCTAACAGTTTTGAGTAATTTTGATAATACCTTTCTTTCCACTTCTTATGTTATAAATACAGGTTCAAACTTGTCAATAATGCATTCACTCATGAACAAATTATTGTTTTAAATGGCAATAATATTTTTTTACGATTGGCAGCATTGATTGATGGTTGAATGCCTGTGAAATATAATATAAAAATGGCGGAGCGAAGTTTGTGTGCCGCGTATGTGAATTAATTTTAACAGAATTAAAAAGAAAAAATGCATATTTTTCGTCTCTCCCCACATAAATACACACTTTTCGTGATAATAAAGCTAAATCTAATTGTGTGAATAAGAAATATTCCGTATTAACCGAGAAGCGGGCGGAAAAATAATTATTGCTATTACGGTAGACATCAATGGGCAATACTAAACTTACATTTATAGTTACAAGAATTTCTATGATCACAAAACTCATCACAGTTTTATTGAAAACAATAAAAATGCATTTTTAGTACAAGGTTATAAGCCACATACTAGCAGCAGGTTTGTTCATATCATGGTACCAGTTGAACAAACAAAGCTTTCAACGTCTTGCCATCTGTTCAATCTCTTGTTATTGTCTTCTGGGTAACAGTTTGGTGTACCTACGTTTATCCCCTTGTTTGTCAAGGCTTTGAGACAATATGTCGGGAAGTGTACCACGCCCCAAAAAGTCAACAAATCAAGACAATAAATTTTATTAATTATAAAAATGACATTACACAAACTGTAATAATTTAAATAAAAAAGCACTGAGGGTGAAATAAATATTTCATAAAGAAACAATTCCTTTCATGCTGAATTTCGAGCGTTATTTGTAATCTATTTTTATTTATTTATTTTAATTAGTTTCTATTTAACGGCCTTTGTAGTCGAGGGGTACGGCTTTCGATTCATAATCCGAAGGTAGCAGGATCAAATCTCGGTCTGGGCAAATTAATCTGTGTTATTTAACAATTAATCAATTAGAATAATATAAAGTATATTTGAGGCACGTTCCAGAGTGGAAGATATTTTAAGTATCGCTCTGGTGTAGGACCACCGTTCAGAATTGAAACGTCGCTTGAAATGGCTTTAGCCGTGTTTGGTGACTAGATCTGAATAGGCAGGTATTTACCCACCTTCTTCTTCCCCATGTCCTTCAAAAAAATACCCCAATTGGGGAGGTCATAGTCTCACTGGCTCCAGACGGGAGCACATGGGACTCGTGTGAGGTATTGACAAAAAAATCGAGTGCAGTTCACACGCGGTTAAAGTGAAACCTTCGCCCACACATTCTCAACCAATAGGAGCCTTGAAAAGTGGGGTAATAATCAAAGCGGCCAATGAGCGCAGTTTGATAATGCGTCATATCCGTTTCATCCGAATTTCAAATCACAACTGGGCTAAAGAAGTTTCACTTCAATAATTAACTAAAGCCTGTACATTGATTGTGACTTAAGTGATAATTACTGTAAGTTATATGCATAGGTCATTTATGTCTTGTAGGTAACGTTGAAATATAAGTTTTTTCATAGTTCGCGTACATTTTTCCACATTAATATTCTTTTGAAACACATCACTAATTGCAAAGTTGAAATCCTTGCTAATAATTTTAAATGAACTCGTCCGGTGGGTCAAATCAAATTTCAATTCCGGTCCAAGGGGAAGGTTTGAAAGATAGAGTTGTAGCTTTTTTATATTCCAGAGTTTGAAATTGGAACATGGAAATACAGTGCTGTAATTGGGGTGCATCTGTATCCCCGGACAGTGTTATATCTGGGACTATAATTGGTGTTATTTATTATGCACGCTCCTATACAATGGCTTTATGACCATTTCGTATTTCTGTGCTCCTACGAATGGCTTTTCGAGTTTGTTATCTTTTCCTTTCTTGTTGTTCGAAAAGTTTTACAAAATGTCAGCGTAACGATCTAGAGAACAGTTCTCTGAGCAGAATTAACTTGTGCCACTTTGAACTAAAACAGTAATGAGTCTAGTTTTTGCACTGTTAATTCGTGGTGGAATTCCATTGTTTTATAATTGAGATTAAAACACTTTTGCACTTTTTTCCACTAATTTATTTACACCAGTGTAAATAAATTAGTGGAAAAAAGTGCAAAAGTGTTTTAATCTCAATTATAATAAAACAGTAATCATCTTTTTTTGTTTCGCTTTGATAGATTGTATAAAATCTCTCGTTGGTGATAAATGCGTTGGCCATTTACAAATTTTGATTCCGGGTTTGAGGATTCATTACTTCAAACTTTAAAAAAAACTTTTTTGAGAAAGGTAAATAATTATTTATTTTCAAAAGTGTAATAAAATCTAAGTTTTGGAACCAAATTGAAAAGTTACTGAACTATTTTAAGTTTATATCTAAACTAAGTTTTGATGGCAATTTCATTAATAGCTAGCTGAAGTAATTATTTTTTATTGATTCATATTTATTAATTCTAGACTTAAAATTTATGTTGTTCTTAAGCCTATCTCACTAAGAAATCCAGCGTTGAGAGCAGGCGCTTTAAAACACGAGCAATTTATAATAAAAATACAAATGACAACACAATTTTACATTTATCATCATTGTACCATTGAAAAAAATAGCTTATACGTTGGTTTGATAATTTCTTTGATGTTAGATCTGTCTTCGCTTATAATCTAAGACTTGGTGTCTTTTTATATTTAAGATACATTGTGTTTTATCTAAAGGCCAGTGCATTGTATAGTTTTGTTACAAAATATCTAAAATTTCTTTGGTCAAAAGTCGTTTTGACAAAAGGGATAAGTAAGAGATTGTGCACTTTGGTCTAGTATATCTAGCAGTTTGGATATTTTCAAAGGTATAAAGGTGTTTTAAGAGGTATGCTAGTATGTTTTTGGCATAAAATTGCTAAATGTCCAAAACACATATACTTCTGAAGATTTTTTCCAAACTGCTTTTGATCGGTAGTTTTAATATAATCTTTGTAATTAGTTTCTGAGCTTTAAAAATCGGATCAATGGTGGCAGCATTAATTAGCTCCTCTCCAGGCTATAATACCGTACTTGATTAAATAATTAAATAACGTTTAAAATTTTATACCAAAAGGACAGATCATATTTTCTACGAATGCATAATTTTTTTTTTTATTACTTATTCACAGTTTATATCAATATACTCGTGTGTATCTCACGTCCTCTTCATTTTGTTGCATAGAAATACAAAATTCAAAATGTGATATTTATGTACGGAGGCTTTACAGGATTTTATCGAAAGAAGTTCCCGTCCGCACGAAATCCCTCAGCATGATAATATAGTATAACCGACTCATAAAGATACCCAGTATTATTTATGTTACCGGGTTGATACCAAAGGAAAAGTGATGTCATCATTTTACAAAATATTCGGTTCATTGCAAAATTGTACAAATCGTCAGAGGCATGTAATTTAATTTATGTCAAAATTCAGTAAAGAAAATGCTTTTCTAGATTTAGTAAAAATCTCTATTTTTCTATTCCAAACTTAGTGTTTATATTTTATCCATTTTTTAACGTTGGACATTCTCAAATGACTCCAGTTTTACCGATTATTTGAGGCTCTCAATCTTTCGAAACAGATAGTTCTCTTTGTCAATGAATATCGATATGGGTTACTTCTGATTGTATTCTCCTTCTATCAAAGCCGCCCGGATGATGTTTGATTTAAAATATACTCGTATACCCATTATATTTGTTAGTCACTTGATAGTCCGATGGTCTCTATAGTCAAGGGGTAAGGTTCTTGACTCACAATCCGAAGGTCGCGGGGTCGAATCCCAGCGAGCGCAAATAAATTTTATTTGATTAATTTGTTTTATTTCACAATTAATTGATTAACAATAATATATAGCATATTTGCGGCACGATCTAGAGTGGAAGATACTCTCAATATCGCCCTGGTGTAAGACCACCATTCGGTAATGAAACGTTGCTTGAAATCGTGTTTAGTGATCAGATCTGGATAGCTAGATACCATAGTCTTACTGGCAGCAGGGGGGAGCAGTTGGGCTCTTTCGTGCGGTATTTATATAATAATAAAGATATTAATACGTAAAGCCAAAACTTTGTACCCCTTTTTACGAAAATTGCGCGGACGGAGGAGTATGAAATTTCGCACACTTATAGTTTATATAGAGGAGGAGTGCAGAATGCTAATATTTTTTTTAAATTATGCATAAAAATACATTAAATCAATAAAAAAAAACATTACACACACTACCATGTATTTGACACACACACACGCATCTTTACTCTATTGCTTATTGTTAAAGTCTATGGTCAATTTGTCTATGGTCTTACTGAATGTCAAATGTCAAACATAACCATAAAAATACCGCTCACTCAATATAATATTAAATCAAATTATGAATAAAAAATACATAAAAAAACATTACAATTATGGTCGAATTTCGACCATTGGGCGCGACCACTAGCATAAAGAAATGCCCTGTGATTATCCGCCAGAGCCGCCGCCTAATGTCGTGCTTGCTGTCAATCGTATACGACCGAATATAGTTTCTCCCCCATATAGTACAACTGCTAACCGCTGTGAAGATTCATTAAAACTATATAAAATATAACTAATATAACTACCTATACTAACGATACCTGTTGAGACACGCCACATACACAATCACGTACATTACATTAGTCACAACTAATTATATGTCCTAAGAAAAATAAAGCGTGGTATTTTAGGTACCATTCTGTGGGTCAAATTTTTCATGAAAATTGACTTATAAGAATTTTTTTCGATAAATTTATATTTTGTTACAATAGTTTAATATAAGACGCAATTGAAGAAGACTGAAGATGAGATTTAGGAAGAAATCCTGACCGCATCAGGAAAAGTATTAAAATAATAAATCTTTAAAATTAAACAATTTAAAAAAAAAAACTAAAAGTAAAAAGTTAATATTTTATACAAAACATTTTATGACTAAAAATCTAAGTTAGAATCGTGGCTCGCTTATCAGGAACAAGAGCTCCTCTTTTCTTTTAACCTTTAATATAATATTTTGTAAAATATAAATGTATATATGTACCTAACCCATATTTTTTATATAACAATAAAAAAATAAAAAAAATTCCAAGGCCTACGTAAGTCCAAGGATACTTGAGAAAAAGTTCCTACGGACCCTGAAACTGATTTTTACCATACTTCTACATTTGCCACTGAAATATTTAGCAGATCATACAGTTTTTTACGGATTTTTAGATATTTATATAAAAATACACAGTTTTCAACAAAAACATGGAAAAGGAAAACGTCATAAATCTTCCTTTATTATTTATTCTGTTCGGAATACATTTTATTTCAATGATCCAGCGACTTCAAGTTTACACTAGTAGGCGGCTAGGCACTAGGCACTAGGCACGTTGAAAGAATCCATTATGTATGTTGAAGAACCATTTCCGTCAACTACAGGATCTGACACTCATATTTCTCAGGCAAAATGAATAAATAAGAACCGACTGAAAAAATCTCGTAATTTAATATTCGGAATAAAAATACAGATGAAAATTATTTTTAGAAAAAACTCGATGTGTTTTGCTTTTTGCGCGTCGTTCTATTGGAAAGGTATATTATAAGAAATTGTGATGACTTTATAAATACAGTATTTTGACACTTGAACTTTATAACAACCATATATATATTTAAGTACGAGAACCACAAATAGCGAAGTCCTAATGTCTGTTCGGTTTGTTTTTCTTTCCACTAAATTATCACAAATCGAAACTTATTTTTGTTGAAAGACATTGTGACATATTTTTTTAATAAACGCAACTGTTTTTAAACTAACGGTGTTGTTTTTATTCCGAGCTGAAGCTAGAATTTTTTAAAAGCTTTGATCTTATAACTTTAAACTTTTGATCTTATAACTTTGAAAAAGCTTTGATCTTATAACTTTAAAAATAACCCCGTTTGGGGTTATTAATAATTATACCAACCTGATATAAAAACTTAGAAATTTTGTTTTTTTTTCACTACGCCCCGAGGAAAGAATTTGTCTCCGGGCCTACGTCATCTTTGGAGATGCTGTGTGAAGGTTCTTTTTTGAAAAGAAAGAGGGAAAGTTCTGGGAAGGGAAAAAGGTGTGAGGGGTGAATAAGGTATGAATTCATAAGGGGTGTAAGATGATGGGTCGAGGGAGACCATCTGGGGAGGTCAAACGGTCTTCCCAAATCGGCCTCTCCCGGTCCGGCCCGCCAGGCAGATGACCGGATCGGGAGGACCTCCGCTAGGTCCTGTCCACATGTCACCAAAGTAGCGAACCAGTTGTGGAGACCGATGGCAAAAGTTTTGATTTTCCCATGAATGGTTCCCGGGGCGGCGGTATCCATACTGAAGAGAATATTTTTGTTCTTTCATTCGTCTCGATCGTAGCATCGAAAACACCTAAATACATAATAGGTTTATTCCGGGAACAGATACAAATAATTTAATAAAAATCATCGCTTTTGTACAATTATTGATCGGCACGACTACAATGGAAGCAAAATAGGCAAAAGCCTGTATGTAAGCTTTTGAATGAACTAAAATTAATACATGTTTTATTTATTACAAAGAAAACATCTTATTCTTTGCGTGAAATTTGTAAATTTTTTGGGCTTTCGATTGCCAAACAAGGCGCATGCCTGTGTTATGATGGTTGAATTTTGTCATAGTGAACATGCTGTGGTTAAGGATTCTTATGATGAGTGCAATACAAGGGATGAAAAATCAGGCTTCGTTTAAAATACAAGTATATATCGTACAGAACGGTTAATCCTACACTACGAAGGTATTTTACTTGAATAAAAATATGTAATTTTATTCCTCCAAGCTTCATATCTTGGTTTTCGCAGGCGGTTATTGGAAACTTATGTGGTATCTCTTTCGTTTTTAAGGAAATAAGATCGTAAATTCCATGGAGAGAGAAAGAGAGAGAGAAATTTCACCAATTTGCGTAAGTTGGGTATTCTTTTAGTATTATTTCTCCCTACATATGATTCCTCCAAGGTATTTTAGTGTAAATGAGGTTGTCGTAAATTGAATTCAAATTAATGCGATTAAAACATCGACCACAAATAAAAACTCTACATTTGTATAGCAGTTTAGTGTCATTTTACTTCAAGTGCGCTCAGTTATAATAAATAAAAAAAAATAATCCTACAGTGCTTCTTTTTTATGTGAATACCGCACAAGAGTCCCAACTGCTCCCGTCGGGAGCCAGTGAGACTATGGCATCCCCAATTGGGGTTTGTTGTGAGGCTGAAGGCAGTGGAGAGGGGAAGGAGATGGGGAAGAGGAAGGTGGGAAGTACTTGGCTATTCAGATCTGGTCACCAAACACGGCTAAAGCCATTTCAAGCAACGTTTCAATTTTGAATAGTGGTCTTACACCAGGGCGATACTGAGAGTATCTTCCACTCTGGAACTTAAAAGTAACTCTGGAGCTTAAAAGGAACTTAAGCAAAAATACTATATATTTTTTTAAATGAAAGAAATTGTGAAATAACACAAATTAATCAAATTTATCAATTTTGGGAGGCGGGAATGGGTACCGCCGCCCCGGAAACCTTTAATGGATAACCAACACCTCTGCCATAGGTCACCCCAAGTGGTTCGCTACGTTTGGTGATTTAGCAGGGGTGCCCGGGTCCATGGGGTGAGGTTTGTCTAGGTCTTGGAGGCGGATGACCAGGACACACTGAACCCCAAATTCCTACCCACCCCTTAAACCTTTTCCTTCCCAGAACTCTCCCCTCCTCCTTTTACTTAAAAAAAAACCCTCCACACAGCATCCCCAAAGATGACATAGGCCCCGAGAGAAATTATTTTCCTCAGAGCCTCCTGTGTGGAACACATGTAAAAATTTGCAACGCCGGGATTCGATCCCGTGACATTCAGAATGCGAGTCAAGAGCCTTACCGCTAGACCACGCCGGCCGTCTTACGAGTTCATTACAAAATATTGATAAAATAATATGAAATAAAGTATAAACTGTATTTACAAAACAATGACAAGATAACAAAAATTAACAAAAACAGTGCTGTCTTAGAACACAGGACAATCATAATATACAATTAAGGTGCTAGTGTAGCAAAGGACAAAACAAGAACTTTGAAACTAAAATATAAAATACAAACAGAGGGTATTTTGCGTTCAAAAATGAGAAATATTCTGACATTGAATTCGGACATTAAACATAAAAATATAATTAGGTGGAAACCGAAACCAAACAACTACTGGAAACTTGAGAACATGGCTTAGGTATTACGTGTATTGAAAATATGTTAGGATTCATGAATAATATGATTTTTTAAAATTCTGAATATTAGTAAGAGCTGAGAGAAGTTTATTCCAAATGAGAGGGCCAGTTACACGAAAAGAGCGTTCATAGTAAACAGCTCGATTCGACCTAGATAGTTCGATTAAGAGGAATACAAACGCTAGAAATGTTTCGATTCTCATGCCTACAAAATTGAAAATCGCGCGTCGTATTTGCACGAGGCAAGTAAGCGAAAAAGTGGTTTTTATTATAAGAATAAAAAAAAGTTAGAACAAATAAAACCTCAAAAATAGTCTTAGCCATAAAGGGGCATTTAAAAAAAAAAAGTTTCTTATATTAATTCATAGTTAAGTCATGCAAAACATTTTTTTTAGTGGTTTACGCTTATATTTTTTGTATTGTAAATAATAATTTTATTGTAATTCCAATACATAGAAAAGCTAGTAAAAGCTTCAATTTATCTGTAACATATTTTTAGATTTTCATAATGTCAACCGATTCATCGTAGAGATGAATCTAAATAGTATCTAAATAGGATTTCACGTATAACTTCATCTTAAATGAAAGACTTTCCTCAATAATTGAGGATGCCACGGTTACACGGTCTCAAAAGAATTGCAATCTTGTGTGATGTCACCAAAAATGTTTGAGTACCTACAATTGTGTCATTGAAGTTACTATCGGAGAGGACAGTGATATCAGTATCATCTAGCTGGGAGAACATCAGAATTGAATAGTCACTTTTCAACATTTCTCACCCAGTTCCCCTTTCCATCCCTCAATTTCATATGATTCACAACATTCCCCAATTAAAATGACTACAACGACACTGACTCATGTGAATAATATGTTTCATGCAAGGTATTCTCATAAAAAATAATACCTCATTCGTTTTATAAAACGACGCATTTAAATGAGGTTTGTTATTTGAGGGTATGAGAGTTAAGCCCGTAACTGAAAAAAAACGTTTATTCGTAAATGTTTATTGCGTTTAAAAGGCTTTTAAAAGTCAAAAGGCTTTTTTAAATTGTTCAAATAAATAATAACAAGAGAGAAAATTTTTAAAATGACATAAAAGTACTTTCGTAAAAAAACAACGAAAAATGTTCTAATAAATGAAGTGTCCTCTTCAAAACTGTTGATTGACTATGGAGTGATTCTGAAATGTTTTTCGTTATTTATTTATGGGGTGTTATGCCGTGTTGCGCTACTTCCTTCTTAAGCCAACTTTTCGGACAGCGTTACAGTGTCAATCATCATCAAAAATACTTTTGACCTTGAAAATCTATCAAATATGATTCTGAGATTTCTACATCTTAAGTTTTAAGACCGCAGAAAAAAAAAAACAGTAGTGTTTATAAGTAAATTAAATATATTAGTCTCATACAGATAAACCGAGGTATATATTTTTTTATAAAGTGTACACATTATAGTTTTGTTTTCAATAAAAAAATGTTACGTTGAAAAACCATTTTTTTTTCAACTGGGATTTTTCCATCGCAAAAATGTTTACCGTTCACATTTATGCACATTAAAAAATGACGAATGTTCATTTTAATTCATTAGTTTCATGTATGATGGCAACATGTGTGAAGTGGTATTCCTTGGTTTCATGCCGGCAAAACTTCTTCAGGAACTGCAGGTCATTGTGTTTTGCAGATTTCGGTCGTCTATTGTTGTATGCTTGGCCAAGTAGTTTGAATTAAGCAGCATTTAAGCCGGCTTTTGCAGATTTGAATGAAGCTAGTGAGTTAATAATGTTGGACAATGGACAGTCATGGAGAACTGTTAAAGTCTCATGGTAGACGAGTCGAAGATATTCCTTGACTAACTTGAGCACACGTTCCTTCCTCATAAGGAATAGGCATTTCGTCGTCTCAGTTCTTATTTGTCCAACAGACCATTTTCGTTTTTGTTCAATTTTCACTTTAAAATTAAAATTAAAGTATAAAAAATGATAGGTAATCACTTAACTAAAAATTATTTAAAGTAATGAGACCTTTAACTGTACGGAAATAGTTTTATCTTAAACACCTATCATAATTTTTTATTGAAATAATGAAAGAAAACCTTCTCCTCCAGTAAAATACGAACTAACTCCTTCTCTTCCAGTAAAATACGATACAAACTAACTCGAAGATTTGTTTTTATAAAATGGTTTGAGAAAATTATCTAATAATAGTCACTAAAAAAAAATTGTGAATAGTTTATAACCTCAAAAGACTTGGGTATCTGTCGGTCTGTTAACGGTTCACGTTAACGCTGTGCCCATTCATGTCTAAGTTTAATTCGAGCTTTCTGGTTTTAAAATACAAGTTCCGATTGCGCTCCATCTACGTGTATCCACATTTTGGGAAGACAATGGTTATGAATTCTTGGCGGTTACCATGTAATTGAAGGAATCTAAAATTGTATAGTTCTTGTTTTGTCCACTGCACGAATCGCAGTTAACCTCAAACGTGACAACCAAGGAACGTTGGTTTCACAACTGATAGCCCAAATGGTCAGGAGTCGCGATGGCTTGTTTACTGACATTTGTGACATTTAGCCATATTGCTGTGAAGGTATGCGACACTTGGCATTCTAGCTGCGTGAAGCTTTTAGAAAAGGTGCAGCATTGTGAGCGATATTTAATATTTGGGAAACATGTAAACTAAGCTACCGAATGACATTTGTAACTGTAGTGTACAGAATTATGAAGATAGTTTCAATGTCTTTCAACAGATGTCTTTAGTAAAAGAAGTCATGCGTAGTTTTGAGATGTCTATGCAGAGGTCAATAAAGTATTAGGCTAGTGGCAATTCTAAAGTAGTTTAGAGAGTGGCAACTGTCGCCTTTCGTGTTTAATACCCGAACGGTAACGAAAATAGCCGATGGTATCCGATCGACAACTGAGCACCTTCAGTGTTGATTTCCCTTGCTTCAAATTTACACAGAGAACTCATTAGAGCGGACCAGTAAAATATTCATTGTAAATCACATTATAACGTAAATAAAGAAACTTGACGAACCACAGCATTATTGAAGATTCCCAAACATTCAATAAAGAATCAAAAATATTAAAGAACATTTCAAAAACTTAAATAAAATATGGCATTCAACGGTCTTACAGTGGAGCCTTAAAATATTACCGCACATTAATTTTTATTTATTTATTTATTTAAGGAAAATAAACAGTCTTAGTAATATAATATACATAAGAAGATGATAAAAAAACAGACCAATTATTAATGTTCACAGATAGGTATTTAGAAACAAGACAAACTGAATGTAAACTAGAATATTTAAGAAAATTGAAAAAAAAAACAGAACTAAGCAGCAATTTAAAAAAAAAATCATAGTACAAATCTAAATTCAACAAATGATAAACCAATACACAACAATAAAATAAGTGTGATTATAACTGAAATAGACTGCAAATTTGGTTTGGGAAGGATAAGGGGAGGAGAGGGATAAGGGAAAGTTGCCACGCAAGTAATATAAAAATATTAGATACAATTAATTTAATCGTCATGAAAAAAACCACTTCATCTTTCCTTTAGTTTTCACGACGGACTTTTTTTTTTACATTAACTCCACACAGGAGGCCTTGAGGAAAATAATTCCCCTCAGGGCCTATGTCATCTGGGATGCTGTGTGGAGGGGACTGTCTACAAGAGTGCAAAAGATTCTGTGATACTAAATAAAAAGAGTTTTTTTACGTTTATATGACCAAAAGGTGTAAAATTTGATTTGTTGAATAAAACGAGTGAAAATACAGAGTTAGTTCATCATTGTAAAAGCTGTACATTTTCTCTCTAGCTTATTTTTCATGGCGGAGTGTTCAACAGAGTGCACGAGATTAAGTGAATTTTAGCTAGACGCATTCATCCTCGTAAATCTGGAGACTAACTGAGAAAAAGTGAGTCGGTTCATGTGAGGGCTTACGTTAGAATGATGACCGGAGATTGCCCCAGCCGAGTCAAGGTGGCGCAAACTATCTCGGGCGTACTTTGGTAATCTCTCTAATGTTGCCTTCATACGGTCTAAGCTACAAAATTTAGTTAAACTGGCTAGTCCAGTGGCGGGACAAAACTGGGACCCCCATATACCAACCCAACTCCGAAATCCCAATATAAATGTTTGGATTAGGTCCTAAATTATTTTTGTGTAATTTTTTTATTTTCATTTATTGGTGTACAGATTAAGGAAATATCTCGGAGGGGAAATCGTAGCAAGGGGGGAAGTAGGCCTAAAATGCCTATTGGAGGTGACAAACACGAGTTGCGTTTATACCTATTTCGAATGGCAACCCACGTGATAGAGTTAACTTACGACATAAAGGTACAACCTTTTACACTAGTTTTAGGACACTAGTTTTTGAGATTTTTAAAAATATTTTATCAAACATCATTAATAATAATCGCTGTTACTTGATAAGTTATATATATATACCTTTTGGAGTTTAAAAATAGTTTCATATTTTACGTCGTCACATATTTTTTTTTGTAACATTATGGAATATACGCAAGTCGAGGTGGCAGAAGACGACTGTGATTTGTATAAAATATACTTTTGTCACGAAGAGTTACAACTCTGTAACGTAACTCTGTAACGTAATTTTTACTACAAAAATATAAACACATATTTTTTTTAAAATGCACACAGTCGTCACGTCTTTAGTACAGTAGATTTTAAAGTAATTATAAAATTATAATATTGGTAATTCTGTTGAATTTTTCTCTACTAACTGGTGGAGACAACATTTAATAAAGGTTAAAAAGAAGAACAACCCAACTGTGTCATTAACAGGGTATTCAGTTGCCTAGAACACTCTTGAAGGGCGAAAGCCAAGAAACACAGAAAAAACAAAGAGATTCAAACACAGCAAACTTATTTTGTGTGTTTATATCAAACAATTTTAATTAAAAATTAATAGAATACTTAGTTTTATTGTTTATAAAAAACCGACGTGTTTCGCAACCAATGCTTACTTTATCAGGGTTTACTTAAAAGTTTTAATTTTATATACTTATATAAAACCTGACCTCCCTGATGGACGATCCCAAAACATTTTAAAAATTAATTTATTTTTATTTTTTATTCTGTTTAATTTAATTTAATTTCAAATTTATGCTTAGTTTTTATTGCTTTTAATTTATTATTTTACTATTTTTTTGTTTATTTATGTGATGAATCTTGTCTTCATTTTATGTTTTAATTAGGTAGATACCTAATATGTTAGGGGCCTATGTCATCTTGAGAATGTCATCTATGTAATACTTTTTGCCATTTACTTTTTACAGTACACTTATACATTCTTTATGTTGTTGTTCTATTCATATGATAATTTAATTAAGTTAATGTCGCGTGTTCTGCCGTGCAATTGAAAATAAATAAATAAATATTTTTTTACGGAAATAGTAAAAGTTGCGAAAAGGATGTCTAAAATTTTCTTTTTTGTTGACATTCATATATACTGGTATCATATTGGTATTTCTTACCTTAATATTATTTTTATACAATTTACGTTTAAAAACTACAAAAAAAAAATTTCTTTGCATTTTCTTTTCTCTACTTTCTTTTTTCTTTTTAAATCCATTATTTTTTTTTCTTACCCATTTTTTGATTTTCGAGTTGATTAATCATCAAAATCAATATTAAAATTTCTTGAGTTGGTTGAAGAGCATAAGTGCTAATAAAAAAATTAAAAAAACACATTTTTTTTTTCTTTTGGAATGTTCTTGTTATTTCTCTTCTCTATATTTTATTTTCTATTGATAAAAAAATAATTTATACTTATAAGTAACTTCTTGTATCTACCATCAAAACCTTAATATTATTTATCAAGTGTTATATTTAAGTTTAAGACAATATTATAGTCAACACACTATTTATATGTATATCTGTTCATTTTGACTGTTCTAAAACGGGCAAATTGCCTAGTTGGACAGCCAAAGCTCATTATAACAATGTAATATGTAATTTTTCTCAAATAAATAAAATAAATAAACAAATAAATAAACGTTTTTTTTTAACTCCACGAGGAACATTCTCCAATTTCTAACTTTTAATTCTCGTGCGTTAAAAAGTTAACGACCATCTGTTAACAAAAAACTCTCTTCTGTTACATTTCGAACAACCATCAAACCAAACTTCCTAAAAAAACACTCACCGAAATGAGATTGAACGTCAAAACACGCCTTTGAACGTTTTCCTACTCTTCCATCTTTGGACGGTCGAGTAAAATAATACAAAATATATGTCGGATTCGTAACTAGTTTCCGAAACACCAAAACTCTGCGAAACTTGTCCATAGAAACTTGTTTCAGAGAAGCCAATCTTCTAAACAAAGCCCTTCGTCAATCTCAATGAGTTTCCGATGCATCTCTTGCAGTAAATTTGCCTCCTTATTAGATGCATGCACTGCTGCATACTGTATGCGCCGCTAGGATGCACATTTTATAGTAGGACATATATTTTACTGACGAAATTGGAAGCCGTTACGAGAGGGAAAAATAAACCGTGATACAAGTTGTATAAGTTTATATGAGACAGTTTTTTGTATTTATTTTTTATATACAGAATTGATTAATTTAACCTTACAATCTAGCCTAGAATGGTGGTCAAAAATTCTCAACTTATGTAAATAACAATGCGAGGAATAAAGAAAAAATTAAAGAAATTATATATCAGATAACGTTTTTAGATTTTCACAGCCAAAAGTATTTTCGTTATTTGTTTTTGGGGTGTTATGCCATGTTGCGCTACCTCCTTTTTTAGCCAACGTTTCGGACAGTACAACGCTGTAACACTGTAATGCTTTCCGAAACGTTGGCTAAAGAAGGAGGTAGCGCAACACGGCAAAACATCCCAAAAACAAATAACGAAAATTATATACCAGGTCTTAAAGCAATGAATAAGATTCCACCGTTTGTAAATGAGAATTAAAATAAACTCTATTTCAGAGCTAGCTCCCTTGTAACGGTCTCCGTAGTTGAGGGGTAAGGCTCTCGATTAGAGACCCGGAAGTCGCGTTTTCAAATCCCGGTGAGCGCAAGTGAATTTTATTTGAACGATTCGTGTTATTTTACAATTTAATAATTATTTAACATTTACAGTATTTCCAAAGTAATAGAAGCGAGAGAGTCAAGATACTCTCAGTGTCGTCCTGATGTAAGACCACCATTCAGAATTGAAACGCCAGGTGCTTCCCCATCTTCCTCTTTCCCATCTCACTACCCTCTCCACTATCTTCAGCCTCACACACAATTACGAATTCCACAGTCTCACTGGCTCCAAATGGTTACGAGCAGTTGGGACTCTTATTTACATAAAAAAGAGAATTAATTCGACACTTTAAATTATTACCACAATTAAAACCTTTTCTGAAATTAATCTTTTAGCCACAAAATCACAAGAAAAACAACACGTTTTTTAGATACATTGGATTGTTTTTTTTTTTTAATCTGAACCTTTTTAAAACATGTGTACTTATCTCTAAATAAGAACCTAAATCATTCTATTATAAATCCTTATTTTTACAAAGTAAGTCAATAAAATCCAACTCTAGTTTAATGCTATTTTAAAGCTTCAACAATCAACATTTTATTTCATAGAAATTGGCAAATTAGGTATTATAATTTTTTACTTCTAAATTTTACTAAAAATCACACTAGTAAGAAAAATATTGAAGAGTTTTTGAAATTAAATATTCGTGAAAGCATGTTCCTGATTAAAATATAATTTAACAATTTTTAGTTTTTGATAATGAACTTAATTAATCGCTTGTTTACTTTTACCAAATCAGAAGACCTCAGTAAGGAGTGATTTAAGGAGGAGGGAATTAAGACGTTGGGTTCGCCAAATATAAGATCCTATATTTGAAAGTTTCGTGTTTAAAATATTCAGATTTTAGTTTCACACAAGTTGTTGTTAAACCAAAGTAATCAAAAATACTTTCATTTAATTAATTTGTGATTTTAAACCACTTTTGGGAATATTGTGAAAGACAACAAATAATATTTATCATGAAAACCTTTTGTTTCGTGGAAAACGAAGCGTAAATTATCTTTGCTGAGAGAAAGAAATAGAAAACGAATGAAAGTTTTTCAACAAGGATCATTTTGAGTTTACCGTAAAGAAAAATAATTATCATAATTCATAATAAAAATAACACGAAAAATATTTAATAATAAAAAAATATTTATGATTGAAAATCACTTCAAAAGCTCTTTACAATTTTTTTAATTATTTTACATTAGCTCCACGCAGGAGGCCCTGAAAAAAACAATTTCCTTCGTGGCCTATGTCATCTTTGTCTATTGTAGGGACTGTGAACATTGTAACGATTTTTTCAATAGAAAATGTAGATGGTTTTTTCAGGATAACCTTAATTATCATACTTTGAACTATTTTGGGGGGATTTAAAATAACACCATAAGTTCCTCCCCATCCTATAATACCGTATTGTTATATAGATTGAACAATTGCGTAGTACACTCTTTTAAGGTTTTCTAGTGTAAGAATATTTTTAAGTCTTATAAATTAAATATATAAATACATTTCCTAACTCTTTTGACAAGTACACAAATACGTATTTTCAATTTAAAATGTTGATCTATTTAAACACCAAGATATTTCATATTGGAAATTGAATTAAGTGTAGAACATGCTTGATTACAATTAGTTTATTACATTTATTCTGGTGTATTTATTACCTATAATTTTTATTTCTGGTTTTGATTTAAATTTGTTGATAGCGAATGGGATAAATTTTGTTTTTTTCAGTATTTAAGGAGAAGAGATTTTTATCGAACCAGTTTTTCAGTATTTTCCGTTCATTCTTTGTGTGAATATGTCATTAACATAGATGATAAACATATTGTTAAAATTTCTCGGCAACGAGTTTTACTCTTGATGTTGAAAAGTTTGATGAAGTAGATGAGTCTAGCTTGCTAGATGATTATTATTTATGAATATACTTTTTCACTTTCAAAGTAAACTTGTTAAGTTGCGTTCCTTTGAGTTACGACTAGCTTTCATCCCCTTGTTGACTTTTCACTGCATTTTATATTATCATTGCCAATTTCCTTTACTTTTCGCTTCTTTTCTTTCACTTTACATAATTCATACAAAGGACTTTTCAACTTGAAATAATTTTCTTTACATATATGCGTTTCATCATGTTTATACTGTAGTATTTAGCTTTATTATGTTATTTATGGTTTTTATATGATCATTTTCCTAATTGAGAGGCGGGTTTGGGTACCGCCGTCCCTAGAACCATTTATTGGATAACCAAAACCCCTGCAGTAGGTCACCCTGAGTGGTTCGCTATGTTTGTTGACTTATCGGGGGTGCCCGATACAATGTTGGTTATCAACATTAAAACCGTAAGTTATTTTTATATTAGTGCTATTATTTCGTGTAATCTATTATTTTATATTAAACTTTACACATAAGACTTCAATGTTTTTCACTTCTGACACCATATATTGTTTGTTATCAAAAATAAAACAATTAGTTATTTCTAGATTTTCGAGATTTCGTTTCCGGATCTGACATAGACAAGTTTTTGTCATAGAGATTTTAACATAACACCCAACATCATGGGGTGAGGTTTGTCTAAGTCTTGGCGGCGGATGCGTTTGGCCACCTACTGCGTGACTGGCAGGATCGGTAGAGACTGATTGAGGGAGATCCACCGTCCTCCGTACGTCACTCCTTGACATCTTTTTCCATCCTCCACATAACATCCCCAAAGATGACATAGGCCACGAAGGAAATTGTTTTTTTCAGGGCCTCCTGCGTGGAGCTAATGTAAAATAATTAAAAAAATTGTAAAGAGCTTTTGAAGTGATTTTCAATCATAAATATTTTTTTATTATTAAATATTTTTCGTGTTATTTTTATTATGAATTATGATAATTATTTTTCTTTACGGTAAACTCAAAATGATCCTTGTTGAAAAACTTTCATTCGTTTTCTATTTCTTTCTCTCAGCAAAGATAATTTACGCTTCGTTTTCCACGAAACAAAAGGTTTTCATGATAAATATTATTTGTTGTCTTTCACAATATTCCCAAAAGTGGTTTAAAATCACAAATTAATTAAATGAAAGTATTTTTGATTACTTTGGTTTAACAACAACTTGTGTGAAACTAAAATCTGAATATTTTAAACACGAAACTTTCAAATATAGGATCTTATATTTGGCGAACCCAACGTCTTAATTCCCTCCTCCTTAAATCACTCCTTACTGAGGTCTTCTGATTTGGTAAAAGTAAACAAGCGATTAATTAAGTTCATTATCAAAAACTAAAAATTGTTAAATTATATTTTAATCAGGAACATGCTTTCACGAATATTTAATTTCAAAAACTCTTCAATATTTTTCTTACTAGTGTGATTTTTAGTAAAATTTAGAAGTAAAAAATTATAATACCTAATTTGCCAATTTCTATGAAATAAAATGTTGATTGTTGAAGCTTTAAAATAGCATTAAACTAGAGTTGGATTTTATTGACTTACTTTGTAAAAATAAGGATTTATAATAGAATGATTTAGGTTCTTATTTAGAGATAAGTACACATGTTTTAAAAAGGTTCAGATTAAAAAAAAAAAACAATCCAATGTATCTAAAAAACGTGTTGTTTTTCTTGTGATTTTGTGGCTAAAAGATTAATTTCAGAAAAGGTTTTAATTGTGGTAATAATTTAAAGTGTCGAATTAATTCTCTTTTTTATGTAAATAAGAGTCCCAACTGCTCGTAACCATTTGGAGCCAGTGAGACTGTGGAATTCGTAATTGTGTGTGAGGCTGAAGATAGTGGAGAGGGTAGTGAGATGGGAAAGAGGAAGATGGGGAAGCACCTGGCGTTTCAATTCTGAATGGTGGTCTTACATCAGGACGACACTGAGAGTATCTTGACTCTCTCGCTTCTATTACTTTGGAAATACTGTAAATGTTAAATAATTATTAAATTGTAAAATAACACGAATCGTTCAAATAAAATTCACTTGCGCTCACCGGGATTTGAAAACGCGACTTCCGGGTCTCTAATCGAGAGCCTTACCCCTCAACTACGGAGACCGTTACAAGGGAGCTAGCTCTGAAATAGAGTTTATTTTAATTCTCATTTACAAACGGTGGAATCTTATTCATTGCTTTAAGACCTGGTATATAATTTTCGTTATTTGTTTTTGGGATGTTTTGCCGTGTTGCGCTACCTCCTTCTTTAGCCAACGTTTCGGAAAGCATTACAGTGTTACAGCGTTGTACTGTCCGAAACGTTGGCTAAAAAAGGAGGTAGCGCAACATGGCATAACACCCCAAAAACAAATAACGAAAATACTTTTGGCTGTGAAAATCTAAAAACGTTATCTGATATATAATTTCTTTAATTTTTTCTTTATTCCTCGCATTGTTATTTACATAAGTTGAGAATTTTTGACCACCATTCTAGGCTAGATTGTAAGGTTAAATTAATCAATTCTGTATATAAAAAATAAATACAAAAAACTGTCTCATATAAACTTATACAACTTGTATCACGGTTTATTTTTCCCTCTCGTAACGGCTTCCAATTTCGTCAGTAAAATATATGTCCTACTATAAAATGTGCATCCTAGCGGCGCATACAGTATGCAGCAGTGCATGCATCTAATAAGGAGGCAAATTTACTGCAAGAGATGCATCGGAAACTCATTGAGATTGACGAAGGGCTTTGTTTAGAAGATTGGCTTCTCTGAAACAAGTTTCTATGGACAAGTTTCGCAGAGTTTTGGTGTTTCGGAAACTAGTTACGAATCCGACATATATTTTGTATTATTTTACTCGACCGTCCAAAGATGGAAGAGTAGGAAAACGTTCAAAGGCGTGTTTTGACGTTCAATCTCATTTCGGTGAGTGTTTTTTTAGGAAGTTTGGTTTGATGGTTGTTCGAAATGTAACAGAAGAGAGTTTTTTGTTAACAGATGGTCGTTAACTTTTTAACGCACGAGAATTAAAAGTTAGAAATTGGAGAATGTTCCTCGTGGAGTTAAAAAAAAACGTTTATTTATTTGTTTATTTATTTTATTTATTTGAGAAAAATTACATATTACATTGTTATAATGAGCTTTGGCTGTCCAACTAGGCAATTTGCCCGTTTTAGAACAAAAGTAGAGAAAAGAAAATGCAAAGAAATTTTTTTTTTGTAGTTTTTAAACGTAAATTGTATAAAAATAATATTAAGGTAAGAAATACCAATATGATACCAGTATATATGAATGTCAACAAAAAAGAAAATTTTAGACATCCTTTTCGCAACTTTTACTATTTCCGTAAAAAAATATTTATTTATTTATTTTCAATTGCACGGCAGAACACGCGACATTAACTTAATTAAATTATCATATGAATAGAACAACAACATAAAGAATGTATAAGTGTACTGTAAAAAGTAAATGGCAAAAAGTATTAAGTAAGGTCTGCCGTAGGTCACCCAAAGTGGTTCGCTACGTTTGGCGATTTAGCAAGGGTGCCCGGCTTTATGGGGTGAGGTTTGTCTAGGTGTTGGAGGCGGATGACCAGGACACACTGAACCCCAAGTTCCTACCCATCAATTAAATCCTTTTCCTTCCTAAAACTCTCATCTCCTTCCTTTCCTTCAAAAACCCTCCACACAGCATCCCCAAAGATGACATAGGCCCTGGGGGTTTCAAAAAGTAAAAGCATACAATAAAATGATAAGAGTTTAATTAGTTGAAGATGAAATGTATAAACTATAAAATATGTAAGAAGGGCATAAAATTACAAAATGCATTAAATATGAAAATATAAAAAGATAAGGAAATAGGTAATGCTATTAGTAAGAGACAACAAATATAAATAATTTAGGTACACTACCGAGAGAATCTTATATGTTAACGATCAGCAGGTATTATGGATTATGACAGCGTTTTTCTGTTCATTTAGTTATTAGTTAGTCTAGAAAGCTAATTTAAAAGTTAATTAACTATAGAAGCAGTACCTAAGTCAAAGCTCCGTTTTTTTGGAATTTGCCGTAGAATGAATGTTTTAAGGTTTCATATATAAGGTTTTTAGGTTCCATATATAAGGTTTTTAGGTGATATACATACATTTCGAACTATTAATAAATACGTCATAATACAAAAAACTAACTCTTCTTTTGTACAAATCATGTTCCATATGTTCACACTAATCCTAATTTGACTGTTCTTAAACGGGAATCATCCTAGTTAGACAGTCAAAACATTTCATAAATAATGTATAATATTTTACTTAATAAAATAAATAAATAAATAAAATAAAATAAAAACACTCGATAGATAGTTTAAATGTAAATGCAAGGTACTCTTTTTGCAAATTGACAAATATTGCATACACGTGTGTGGGCACACGTTACGTACGCACTCTTAAAATATATTTGATCTTATTAACCCTAGAAATATAACCTTATATTTTAGTATTGAAAAGTTAGACATGCGCCTGAGAGGCGCACAGTTTAAAAAACCAATTTATTAACACAATGAAACAATTTTAATTTATTTTTATAACTTCAATAAATTATTTTTTAATTTTAAGGAAATACGTAAGGTATTAAAAAAAGTAACAGAACTTGAGGTATTTTTTTTGGTTAAAAATAGTTAACATTTTTAGTATTTTGTCTTGCTAACTAATTAATTACGATATAATTAATCTCAAATTACAAAAAATACTGAAAAAATTAAATGTTACGTACAGTTGTCACACAGTCATAAAAGTTACACAGATGATAAACATGCGCCTCTCGAGCGCAACGCGATGTCACAGCAACAAAATTGAGGTACTTACCGAACAACAACGGTCGTCCCTCGACTGTGTTGACCGACGACTCAGTTGGCTCGGAAACACAAGCTTGTACACGCATCGGTTAAAAAAAGACAGCGATATATCGGTTTCGCGGGCGCCTCTGAGGCGCACGTTATCTTTGTAGGGTTAAAGTAAACGGCAGAGGCTGAACAGGTAAGTACCGAATGAGGACCAGGTGCAATTGTAATCATGTACCCGGTTTTCACTACCGTGAGAGCAAATCATGAATCAAACTACAGCACAAAATCTAAGAGTAGGTAGTAAGGAAAATTGATTAAGGTTGAAAAACGTGCCAGGTTTTTCATCTCGTTGGGTCCCTAAATTTAACTTTATGAGTTTTCCATTGTATGCATCACTTGCCCTGGCTCTTTGATGCAATTTCAATTAAATGCAAGAGCGTTTGACGTTGGAAGCCATCGCCATCCCTGCCATACTAATCAAGCCTTCGTCCATCCGTCCTCTGTGGATCAAAGCCTACGTTTTACATGGAAATAGGGATATGGAGTTATTTTGAATATTTCAATAACCTACCAGCAACCTGAAAAAGAACCCTTTTATAATTACCGTGACGATTCAGTACAAATAAGGCAGTGAACATACGTTTCTTTTCGCTATAATACTGCAGCTCTTTTTTACACATTAAATAATGGTGAGACACACAAAATACGTGTGACTCCAAAGTACTACTTTTTTGATACGGAAATTTCGATTCATTTTAGTGCAGACATACGTTCACGTTTGTCTCATTTTCGACCGTTATTATTTAGTGTGTAAGAAAAAAAGCAAAACATAGGCCCATTAACACTTGACGTTTTTGAATTTTTGGAATCCACTCACACTTCAATTTTATACTTGTAACTGCATTCCAAACTTTCGAAATTATCGTCATGGCTAGTAGTATTGGTAGGAGTCTACGGAGACATCACGGTGCGGTGTGTGAAAGAGATAAAAAAAAATGATGACTTTTATGACTATGTGTCTGACAAAACTTAGGCGATAGACAGTTTACTCTAAGATCAGCAGATCTAGATGTTACTAATCGTTTAATCGAACTTTCTAGGTCAAATTGAGCCGTTTAATATGAACGATCTTTTCGCTTAACTGGCCCGAGGTGCCAATATCTTTTTCTGATTTTTCTGTTTCCAGATTTTCGCTTATATTGTCTTAATTTAATTATAATTATTATGACAATAATGCAATATCCCTTAAGATATCATCATTTCCTAAAATTTACATTAAAGTGAATTTTCAAAGTTGCATGGTTCAAAACAACTTCAGATTTTCTTAAAAAGATATTTTTTCTCTTGAAACCAACTGTTTTTGATCCATAGCACGAAATTATCTTCTCACTTTGTCTTTAATAAAACCTTCAATATTCAATTCACAAGTAATGTTGTAAATGTATCGTATTTCCTTAATACCTACTTCTGGTTTTGTTACATTCCACACAGCAGTCTGGAAAGAAAATCGTCTTATTGTAAAAATACTACAATTTTCACTCAGCGCAAAGTCAATCGAATTATATTTTTCACTCCACTATCGAGCGAATGGCATCAAATGGAAAGTTTTATAATAAGAGATTGGATGAATTCAATATAATGTTGAATGCTTCGGGAAGCTTTCCTTGGAATTATTTTTGCAAAACTTTCAATACACATTCTGAATCTAAGTAACTTTTTAAATTTATTGTTCCTGAGAGTTGACATAATTGTCTTAATTGATTATATTCCTACTCTTCGCCGAAGTTTAACGATTGTGCAAAGGACGTGTGTGGAAAATTTGCAACTTTTAGGCCTTTTACTTTGCGGTTCGTTCGCACAAAAATTTTTAGCCCTTTTTAAAATTAGGATATTTTTTCACTTCAACTAGGCGTGTAAAAGGGCAGTGAGGTAGTAGGCAAGTAATGCAAATGTGGCTTGATTTTAAATTCAAAATTCGAATCTTGCGTAAATTTTATTAACAATTCTCAAACGAAAAATTTTAAACAGAAAAATAAGAAAAGGTTCGATAGCATCTAGGCTAATCCGACCCTATTTTTTTTACGTTAGCTCCACACTGGAGGCCCTGAGGAAAATAATTTCCCTTGGGCCTATGTCGTCTTTTGGGATGCTGTGTGTAGGGCCTTTTTAGGAAAGGAAGAAGAGGAATTTTTGGGAAGGAAAAAGGTATAAGGGTGGGTTAGAATCCGGGGGTCAGTCCAGGGGAGACGGACGTGTGAAAGAGTCCTGCAGGAGAAGTCAAAAGATCTTCCTCAACCAGTCTCTCCCGATCCTGCCTGCCACGCAGTTGGTGGGCAGACTCATCCGCCGCCAAGATCCGGGTAAGCCTTACTCTATGAACCTGGACATACCTGCTAAGTCACCAAACGTAGCGAACCACTTAGGGTGACCTATGGCAGAGGTGTTTGTTGTCCACTAATTGGCTCCCGGGATGGTGGTACCCATACCCGTTTCCCTAATTATCAACATTAAAAATAAATTTTAAACACTTAAATTATAAACAAAACTTACACTTTTCAAATTACATCGAATCTGTTAAATTTCACAGCTTCAACTCCCTCTATACACGATGCTTAATTTTTTACCAAACCTGGTGATTTAAAATTCTGAATAATGGCATGGACTCGCCAGAGCTAACCGACTTATTTCATTTACCATCATGTAAAATTAACATTAGAAAAAATTCCCCGATTCCCCGTGTATGATCCCTTTCTCAAAATCGAAAGTTGTCATAAGAATTCTGAAGGTAATCCAACTATCGAAAACCGACTTTGGCCCTGAAAATAAGCCACAGACAAATATTTATTTATTTTATGTATTTACAGACTATTATCCAATAATAACAAAACATATAACATGAATTGAGAAACAAAAGAAATGCCCAAAATAGAAATAGAAACCTACATCTGAATGAAGAAATGACAAATAACATCAACATGTCAGGAAGACAATTTATTAAGAAGATTTTGATGAAATCCATGATAAAATTAAAACGTTACATATTTTTAGTTTCTAATGATTAATAAAAAATTAATTTAAAACCTGTCAGACTAATTTGTTCGGTTTTGCGTACAACTCGTTTGGCCTCTCTTATGGTGAAAAATATGATCTAAACATTCTAAACGGTGTTAGAGAGAGAAAACGCCATATTTTATTTTCAAATAAAGTAGTTGACCACAGGAGAATTAAAATGTACACCTTCAACGGTGTGCAGCACAAACAACGGTTACAGGTGTACATTTTAATTCACCATTGGGGTCCTCCATGAAACCAAAGGCTCTGACTGCAATTTGAGAAAAAAATGTGAAATTTTGCAAATTTTTCATTACTTAATTATTTTTATATGAAACGACAAAGAAATGTGGTAAGACTAAATTTATTTTTAAATAAATGAATAGAACCTCAAATTATAATATTTAAATAATAAAGACAATATTAGCGAAATTTAATTGTACATCTGAAACAGAAAAATCAGAAAAAGATAAGGTCATATCTGAGTCTCGAATCCAGGACCTATGACTTGGCGGGTCAGTGCTCTACCAAATGATTCGATTCGTTCATATTTAACTTTATCATTCATCGACCAAGAACTACCAACATTATCTTCATTTTGCATATTTTTATTGGCTGCTATTTGCAAGATTTTGTTTCAGATTTGCGATTGAGTTTCGCTTATATTGTCTTCATTTACTAATAATGTAATTGTTCATATTACATTTTATAAATAAAATATATATTTTTTTATTTTCGATAATTGTAGTTCATTGTTCGGATAAAAAAACGTAAGGTGAGCCATTTTAAAGAGTTTCTTACGTTATCAAAGTTTTGATATTTAGAATATTACAAATAGGTTTATTTCTAATAATAAAACGTGAAATCGCACTTCGTCACCTTTCAAGAACAGTTTTTAGTTTCCTGATGCTTTTCAGAAATATTCCACTTATTTGGATTTTATTGCAAGACGGATATACACCCAAATTCTCCGACCTTCCGACAGCGTCTTTAAGAAATACATGGTCAATATGCCAAAAGCCTGAGGGGACAGTGGTAAACATGACGTATGATTCATTATTTCCTTAATATTATGTTTTCGTTGTGCTTTGCAGGCTGAAACAATGAAATTTCCACGTGTTTACATTAAAATTCTAAGTAGCAAAGATAAGAAGCGTGCAAAGGGAATCAGAAAAAGAAACGAGTCCTAATTGAAGTGTAATACACTCAAACGTAAAAATATATTTTCATGAACACGAGCACGTGTACGATAACGCAATATTATAAATGATTTTTTGATGACTTCAGGGTTTTCGAAAGCAAATTTTGTAAAAGAATAATTAAGGTTTTTGGTGGCGATCAATTAATGGCCACTTATATTTTGCTTTAAAAATGTCTTTTCTACGAAATTTATGATTCTTTTGTAATTTAATATCATGAAAAACGTCCACTACACAACATTAAGATTATCTGAAGTAACGTAAAATGAGATACAAGGTTTGGAATGAACGGAGAACCTAAAGTAGCGTTAGATAGGGTGTCTTGTAAATGGCTATTGGAAGCAATGGGCATATGGCCCGATTAGATAAAAGAAGTTGAAAATAATGTGGATGAATGGTTTTCAAAACTGTTTTTGAAAAAATTGCTTATCTTTAATTTACTGGCTTACGTACGTAATTTATTATCTTTACTTCTTTTTTGGCTAGTCTAATTTTGAATGCTTTTTATTTACCTTTTATATATCAGTCAATCAGAACTCATGAATACGTCCACCGATGAATGTTCCCCATTAACGAAAATTCGTTATGATTGACAAACCTTTCACCATTCACTCCCATTTTAATGATCGTAACATGTTGCCATGCAATATTTTTTGTCCAAGACTAATCGTTTTTCTTCTCTTTTGAGAAGCTCTCCATCTCTGAATTCGTTAATATACCTTAGAATCTACTCGTTTGTGACTCTTGCTATTCATGGTGTCTTGAACAATAAATATTTCGAAGGTTTAGATTATATTCATTAAGTATAGTTAACCTTCCGGACTGTAGGGGGTAATATGCGCCCCCCAAACTAGAGTTTTGTGCGACATCTACGTAAGTTGTTTTTTTACATCACATCCTCTATAATGCAGGTATTGATAGAAAAACTATTCAGTAATCGGCATTTAAAAAGAAATATCCCGTTAATATAATATAAATATTCTATCCAATTCTGGCAAAATTACTCCCCCCCCACGCGGATCGCATTACACTCGAGTTACATTACACAATCTTATATTACAATTTCGCATTACATTTTGGGATAAAATTACATTAAATTGATTGACTGCGGGCTAAGATGGACGTTGTCCGATTAAAACGGTAGCAATAAAAAGTAGGAATAGTACATTACTAATAAATTCCGAGTTTTAAGAAAGGACAAAAAGAGTTTTAAGAGTATTAATCGCTCCACGATACATGGGGTCTCTAGTGATCCCCTTTCAGGTGATACGTGATTTTTACCTTTGGTTACGTAAAAGTTGTTGTTTATGTCCGTGCAGCCAAAAAACTGAAAATGGCACTGTTTCAACAGCAACCTTAAATAATGGGTTTTGGTACAATTCGGTATTTTTTATAACTTATAAAAAAAATTTCACCCACATTTAATTTTGTACTTTTAAATAACGGTTGTAATTACTGGTGAAATTTACAAAGATATTTAAAAGCTCTACCCTGATGGACCATTACAATTGAAAATATACCGCAATATACCTTTCAGAATTTGTTTTCAGAACACAGTGTAATGTGAAGGTCCTTACTGCGGTGTTGCTTCCATGTGTAAACAAGAAGTGTGTGGGAACATGTGACGCGGATTTATTGAGACAGAGATCTAAACAATTTATGGCTGCGTGAAATGTCCCTACTTGGAGATTACTGTCTTTGACTTCGAAGGTAAATTGTAAGTTTAATTCATTTTGTAGGAACGAAAACATGTAACAACGAATATAATGTTATACTAATATATTGAAAATAATTTTTTTTACATATCTCATTAAAATGTCAAATTAATATTTTATTTTGCAATCCCAGCGAAACCCGAAACACAAATTTAATTTTGTATTTTGAGAAATATAGTTTTTAAAGAGAACCCTACGCGTTCAATATTTATTGTAATCTTTTCTTTTAAATTTTTTTTTACATTAACTCCACACAGGAGGCCCTGAGGAAAATAATTTCCCTCAGGGCCTATGTCATCTGGGATGCTGTGTGGAGGGTCTTTTTGAGGAGAGGAAGGAATTAACACTGGTCTTGAAGAGACCCATGTTGTAGGAGGGAGGAAACACAGATGCCGGCAAATCGTTCCATAGCCGAGCTGTTGAACTCAAGAACGAGTCGAAAAAACGACCCGTTCCCATGTGTCAATATTCTGTCAATAGTTATCAAATTAATATCCTACATAATACTGAACGTGTAGGCTAGCGCAATAACTGATCACAGATGTTTAAATTCCTGAATTTCGTATCGTAAAACAAAGGATCGTGATAAATATTGAGGCGTAAGGTCCATCGAGATCATCACGATCCATATCACGATACGGAATTCAGGAATCTAGAAATCCTGTGATTCATATTGTGATTCGTCAATAGGCTAGCCTACACGTTCAATAAATATCACGATTTTTGATAAATATTGACCGATCACAATAAATATTGAACGTGTAGTGTAGTACTCCGATCCATCTTTAAACATTTTTCTCAAAATGCTTTCTACAAGAGTACAACCCTATTTTTACTGGTTGAAACGTAAATTATGAACTATAGTTAAGTATATCTATTGAGAACCTATCTTTAGAATTTACATCTGCTGAATTATGCTGTTAAAATAAAACGAGATTATTAGCTCGTTAAATTTTTCAAGTGGAAAATAAAATAATTTTATCCTTAAAAGAAAATCGGGTTGTCTCAAGTTCTAGGTACGTACGTTAACGTGAAAAATGCTTCTGCATTTAGTAAAATTTAAAATGTTTTTGACGGAGAAGAATTTGGAATTGAATTACGAGTGGGTATCGTAAATTGTTCCACCGAGAGAGTGGGTCGGGAATACGACGATAAAACATTAAATTACCAAAAAATAATTCAAGTTTCGTAAAAAAATTACTTAACGGTTTTCCCTAGCTGATATTTCCGTAAAAAATACCATTTTATGCAAACGTTCATAGTTTTACTGATTTTTTGGAGATGTAGAATCGTAATAAATTTTGATTTCGTGACATAACAAACGTAATTGAGTTTGCCGGTTCACTGTGATAAAGTATGTAAATTTGCGATTTTCGGGAGTGGTGTGAGGAAGCGTGCCTCCTTAAGTGTTATTCCGGAAAAATGTCATGAGCCGTAAACTTCACATCGTTAAATCAGAAGAAAATGTGAGTGACGTTTTTTACAACCGTCAGAGAGGCCGTAAAGCGCATATTCGGAAATCATTTGAGCTACAATACCCGTGTATTAAGGAAACAGATTTTCGCTTTTACGGCAACCCGGATATCATACGGCTAAATTATCCGTGCATTTTCCATGGTTTATGGTGAAAATTCCACCCTCCGTTCGAAAAAGGTTTTCAGGTATGAACCGTTTCTGTTTCTGTTTTGATGTAAGTGAAATTATACTTTATATTTTATGATGTTCAATTGTTGCCCAATTCTTTTCAAGAATTTAATAATAATAATAATAATGTTTTTATTCCAGGATGTGGGGAGAATAGTGCAATCCCCCCATAAAATTATGCATATTTTAAAACAACAGATTTTTTTTTTTTTAAATTAAAGAATTAAGTAGGTACATAGAATAGGAAAAAAACAAAAAAATTAAATAAATAATCAATTCTATGTAGGGCGTGGTCTGGGGTGAGCTCGGGCCCAGCGCTCACTCAGGAATATTAATATTAATGTTATTTTCTTTATTGAATGAGCGTTGCGAAGTTCTGTTGTAGCTCGGCCATTTCTGTAAATTTGTTTGTGTGTTCCATTTTTTTTTGAAAAACTAGTCCAAACGAGAGATAGTATGTCATCGTTTTACTATATTCCATCTTTTTCGTTTTCAAACAAGGCGTGAGAAAGATGAAAGCGAACGTCGATGACGTCAATACGAGCACTCGATGGAACTAGTTTATTCGAGGACGTCTTACTTCTTGGTTCACTTTGACTAAATGGCTAACTTTGATTAAAATTTATGGTTGACTTTGACTAGGTGGCTAAATGTGATTACAGTTTTTGCTTGACTTTGACTAGGTGGCAAACTTTGATTAAAATTTTTGGTTGACTTTGACCAGGTGGCAATTTTGATTAAAATTTTTTCAGTAAAGATACTTTTCAAATTTGAAATCATCTAATACTTGGAAATTCTTATTTGCATTTTTCTACATTATATAATGAATAAAGTTTGAAAAAAGAATTGTCATTGAAGTAACGTTTCTAGAAACAAATTGTTTAATTACTTATTTGAAATATTTTGTTTTACATAAAATATATGGTCATAGGCATGTATTTAAATACCTACTTACAAATGTTACGATTACAAAGAAATTTTTGGTTTTGATTTATTAAATGAGAAAAAAATAGAAACATACCTTTTTTTTCTTATTGGGCATTCTTTATTTATTTATTTATTTATTTATTGTATCTTTACATTGCAGGTAAAAATGTTTACAAAACAATTTGCAACCTCACTAGGACAAGCCTGTGTTGAGGTTAACAATTCTGCAATTAACAAAATAACACAAAATTATACAGATATTGAAAGAACAATATTGTTGCATTTCTTACAGGTTGAGATTATTACTAAGCTGCTGGCGCTAGGTAGTACATTCATGTAAACACGTAGACTTTTGTAGGGTGACCATTGTTTTGAGGTCTGATTTAAAGTAAAAAAATAAAAGTTTTTTTGTTTTTGTTTTAACGATTAAGTTGTAAATAATAAATATATGTATATAATATAATATGCTTTAAATTTGGCAGGAGAATGCTTTATAGGGGCAGTTTCAGTTTCACGATTTCAGCACTCTTTTCTCGAAAACTTTTTTCTCTTTGAGAATATGTATTAATCAATATGATGTACAAACACATCAAGTTTCATAACTTCTCGTGGAACTGATATTGGAAAAAAAATAATAAAATAAAACACATATAAAACTTATTTCCACTCAATTAATTTGTGACCGTAACCGGTTTCAGCCTGTTAAAACCATCTTCAGGCTGTACAAATGTTTCATAATCTACAGTTGTATACATAACATATGAGGGAGAGGAATGGTGGGTAGTCCATAAGGATTTTATTCATTTTGTATGATTTTCCCATTATTGTTGCCATGTCGTTGATTTCAGCGATTTTCTCTCGAAATTTTTTTCCTTTTTGAGACTAATATGTATCAATCAATATGATGTACAAACATCTCAAAGCTTCTCGTGGAATTGATGTTGCCAGTTAAAAATAGTTTAACTGATAATAATATAATAAAACACATAAAACTTATTTCCACTTAATTAATTTGTGACCGTAACCGGTTTCAGCCTGTTAAAGCCAACTTTAGACTGGTTAAAACGTTTCTTAATCTAGAGTTTATCTACATCACGTGTGGGGGAGAGTTAGTCTACAATGATTTTATTCAATTTATATGGTTTTTCCATATTTGTTGCAATGTCGTCTTTGAAGATTGGATTTCTGGTTATTTGGCTATTAGCAATAGTCATAATTATCTCGGGTTTATAGATAGTTTATAGATTGCTACGATCAAAAATAAATCAAGTAGAAATAAGTGTAACATTTATTATATTATTAAGATGGATCTCGCCACGAATTGTCAGCATCAAAAATTGAAATGTTAAACTAATTCTTCCGAGATAAAAGGCTGTTCAAAAATCACAACGCAGAATAATTCAGCTTTCGAGATTTTTTCTATTTCAATAAACAGATTTTCTGTTTTATTAAAGATCGTTTTATCTTAATGAGATACAGCGACATACGGGAAAGGTGTAGGTACCCAGGGCGTCGGAAATCGTAAGTAAGGCAAGATTGAATCTGACTTTTAGTTCTCGTGATGTTAATTTTTGCCATTGTTTCAAGTCTACTGCAATTAGCAACTAAAACTTAGTCAGTGAACAGTGTGTTAGGTAGAAGCAAGTGAAGTGTGGTGTAAATGATAATGACATGAGACAAGTTTTCTCCTTCGAGTACAACACTTAGATTATTTACTAGTTGTTTAAAGTTACGAAATCAACACATAAGAAACCAATTTAGAATACAAATTTATGGTAGGCGGGTATGGGACCGCCGTCCTGGGAAGCAATTATTGGATAACCAACACCCTTACCATAGGCCACCCTAAGTTGTTTGCTACTTTTGGTGACAAAGCAGGAGCGCTCGGGTTATGGGGTGACGTTTGTATAGGTCTTGGCGGCGAAAACGTTTGACCATCTATTCGGATCGGGAGAGACTGGTCGAGGGATCTAGATCTCTTTAGCCGAACTCTCTCGACCCATCGCTTTGCACCGCAGTGGGACGGATGAAAATGCAACATATACGGATCGTTCCAAGTGGTTTGCTACGTTTGGTGACTTAGTAAGGGTGCCCGGATTCATGGGAAAGGCTTGTTCGGGTTTTGGAGTGTGCGTCTACCCACCAACTGCGTGGCAGGCAGGATCGGGAGAGATTATTTGAGGGAGACGTTTTGACCTCTCCAAGACTCTCTCAGAACATCGTCTATCACCGCAGTGGGAGGAATGGATTCATACGTCCGTCCCCTCAGATTTCCTCCCACCCCGCATTTACCTTTTTGGAACTTCCTCTCCGTCCCTTTTCCCAAAAAGACCCTTATCACAGCATCCCCAAAGATGACATAATCCCTAAGAGAATTTTTTTCCTCAGGTCCTCCTATGTGAAACAGACGTAAAAAAAATATAAAAAAAATGTCAAGTCAGTTTTCCAGATTTGATTAGAAATACAAGGCCATTATTTCATATAATGGGGGTGCATGTTTTTATTCCAAGAACTGCTCATTATTTGCAGAGCATCAGGAAATAAGTACACGGAGAGCAGGAAACGAAGTAGTCCTTGATAAAACAACAACAAATTGAATTGATCTTCGTTCGTTTTATTTATCATTGGAATGAATTTGGGACAGACTTCAAGTTGTTATAGTCAAGTTATTACATATTATGCTACTTTACCTAAACTAACAACTCGTTAATAAAAAAACTTGCGATATGGAAGGGCACATGATGAAAAAAGGGCGAGAAAATCCCTTTAAAAACTAATGGAATAATAAATTCGCCAAAATGATTTTGTCTGGTTGTATAATTTGGTAAACAAGTAGTTTATTTTTCTAACGTATTGAAACCGCTCACACTTCTAATATTTTTTTTATAGATTTATTAATATCACCTTTATGTAAAAAAATACATTTAAACAGATACGAATTAATTATTTGATAATTTTTCAAGTTATCAAGAAATTTTCGGTTTAACTTAACGACTGAGAAATTGTGAATTTTCGTCGATTCTTCAAGCTAATCTGCCAAAATACAACATTGTAAATTCCATTTATAACCGTATTTTGAATTTTACACGACTGTTAAATTTAGAATACTTATTGCTAAGGTTTATTGGTAAGATCCTGAGTTTATTGTTAAGTTTTATTCCGTAAATTCGTCACGTTACTCCCGTTTCTTGAACAATGGTAATTATAATGTAGGTACTATTTATCTTATAACGTACCTATTGCATGAAATAATTTTTCATGCAAAAAACCTCACAATGAGCAAAAAAAAAAGTGGATGATAAATTTATTTGTTAATTTATTTTGTGCTTCCCAAAAGTAATATTTTTTAATAGTTAATGTTTTTTGTCGACAAATTTGAACAAAATGTTTTACAATCATAGAAATAAAATTGGTTGTATGTAAAGTCGGTTTACGGACGATAATTTTACGTGATAACGTCATATGATAACGATGGAGTGGAAGAGAGTAAGATGCGTCACAAGCCGAACGCTTAGGCCGAACGCTTGTTCTGCACTATCGCTTGCATGCTCGGCTCAGGCGGAACGTGACAATGAGTAATGCTTTTTCGTGAGTGCAGCCAGCGCTCATCGATTTATAAGACGTTATCACGTCAAAAAATGTAAATTAATTTTTTCTACAATTTTGACAATTATTTAACCAAGATTTTTAACGCGTAAATAATTGTATATTCTACCATACAGGCTTTCAACGAAATTAAACAAATCTTTTACATTGGGTTACTAGCCTACGTCTGCTTCGAAGAAGTAACGCTCTTAGTTACGCCATAGTTTATTGTGTTTAGGATTCGGTTAAGGTAAAGAGTACAGGTTCTGTTTGGCTGCTTGATCCGATTAACAGAGCCTCCAGGTTGTGGTTTTGATTCGCCGTTCTCCTCAGTAGGTAGCAATTTCTCGCTAATTGACGTTAAGACAATGCCTGAATCCAACTTCAGTTATTGTACCTTTGTTAATTCAGCGAATTCAACCAAAGTACGGTATTGTGTAACTCTAACAGGATTTTTGTTAAGGTTTCGTTCGAGAATTGAATGTAACATTGCAAACTTTGAACAATACGCCTGAAAAATAGTATAATGTTTTGTTTGCGAAGATGTAATTCGTCTGCTAATAGAAATAATACTTTTTTGCTGAAATAATAATATTACGTGGACTCTACAGGGCCGTTTTTTATCAGCTTTCGTTTAAAGGACAGCTTAAAATTTGTTGAACATCCAACACTTGGAATTAAATTAGTAGCTTTTGTGAAATGTTGATCTCAGAGGGGGGATAATTATTATTATTAAATGAACACAATTTTGATTTTTTTTTAAATGGATTTCAGATTAAACTTAAATAATATTTTTTATGAAAACAACAAACTTTATTTCAACCACCATTATAATAACAAAAACCCAAGGTTACAACCCAAGGTTCCAAACCAAGGATTTTAGTTTACCTTATATTGTTTTTTTTTACTTTACTTGATATTGTCGTTAAATAAAAAATAAAAAAGGATCCAAACCAAGGTTTCAGCCCAAAGTCCCTACCCAAGGTTCCAACCCAAGGTTCCAACCCAAGGTTCCAACCCAAGGTTCCAAACCCAAGGTTTCCTTCATTAGATACAAATTATACGGAAAATTAAGACATACCTACTACCTATAAGAATAGTAAAAAGCATAGATAAAAAATTTGCAACAAGCGGTGGGGGGAAAGTAATAAATTGGTTAAAAAGTATAATACTAAATAAGATAATAATAAAATAATTACGTTAATTTTATAACAAACACTTTAATAAATCAAAACTACAGAAACAAGGAGTAACCAAGATGACTAAATAACAAAACAATTATACAGGTGTTGATGTGAAAATAAAAGAAAATGGTTTTGGTTAATAATAATTTGAAAAATAACAAATACTAGCTTTGGCCCGCGGCTTCGCTCGCATGGTATTACGGGAAATTACTGTAGCGGTTGAACTTATCAATTATCCCCCCTTCTCTTCACCCCCACCCCCTCCCGCATTCCATACATTCATTCCCTTACATTCAGTTTTCAAACATCTCGCCTGCCACCTAAACTTCATAAAGCTATAGCTCAAAGAAAAAAAAGAATTATCCAATTTTGTTAATTCGTTCGGAATTTATGGGCTCACAAACATTTCGGATGTTTATTTTTAATTAAATATTTGGAAGTTTGTTAATATAATTAAAAAATTACACTATTTATTATTCAGTCTTTATAATCGTAACGAATTATATTTTTAATGTAGGAACTCTTATCCGACATTTATTGCAAAACAGAAGCTTGTCCAAAAAAAAAACGAATTCTGATATTTGAATTTTCTGCAGTAGTAGCTGACCAGTAGACTGAGTATCTACCAGCATAGAGCCCAAAAATATATCAACATTGTTTCCATAGAAATTTTTTTTTTCTGACGTTAGCAAAAACTCGCTTTTGTTAGCGACAGAAAACGTATAACAAATATAATATATTAATATTTATAATTTCATAACGCCAGAGCTTACCATCATATACAACCTGTAGTCTGCGCATATAATTTAGCTTTATATTGGAGAAAGAATTATTAAAGTCTTTATATTGTGTTATGCGTGAAAAGGTCATAAACGAACTCGAGCAGTTTCGCATTTATAATATTATAGTATAGTATAGTATAGTATATAGTATAATATATAGTATAGTATATAGTATAGTATAGTATAGTATAGTATAAAGTATAGTATAGTATAGTATATAGTATAGTATAGTATAGTATAGTATAGTATAGTATAGTATAGTATATAGTATATAGTATATAGTATAGTATAGTATAGTATGGATGGATATGTGATTGTAATTCCATTTGTACTTTTTAATTTTTAATCCTTTGTTAACATCAAGATAATGATTTGTTTCCAAAATGTGTTTGGCAAATAAATATTAATTATTATTACTAAAACTCAGATTGGGAGGCGGGTATGGGTACCGCCGCAACGGTAACCATTTATTGGATAACCAAGGTCATCCCAAATGTTTCGCTACGCTTGGTGGTTTAGCAAGGGTGCCGAGGTTATTGAGTGGGGTTTGTCAAGGTCTTGGTGGCGAATGCGTTTCCTCACCTATTGCATGGCGGGCCGGATCGGGAGAGACTGCCAGAGGCAGACATAATATAGATTCTCTCGACCGATCGCTTTGCAACACAGTGGGAGGGGTGGATTAATTTGTCTCGCACTCCTGGACATATTGACGCATATTGCGCACTTGAAGTGAAATTACACAAAACTGCGCTATATAAATACTAAGTTATTATTATTATTATTGACCCCCAGATTCCTACCACAGCCCTCATACTTTTTTTCCTTTCCACAAACTTCATCTTCTCCCTTTCGATAAAAAGATCCTCCACACAGCATCCCCAAAGATGACATAGACCCTGAGGGATTTTTTCCACTCAGGACCTCCTATGTGGAGATATAAAAAAAAACATTCCTATTTGTGTGTTAGTAGCCTACATCAAATATGTAACCATTCTCATTACCAGGTATCCACCTATATTAGTTTGTGTTGCCCTCCATAGAGAAAAAAATGGCCTTAATTTTTCAACGCCCGGGAAAAATTGTTTTTCACTATTAGATCGCTAAAATGGTCGGAAGTTTAAAAAAAAAAATAGATTTCGTGATTTGGAAAAAAAAAAAAAGGATCCGTATTATATATTTTGTACCAAACTTAATTTTTATTCTATAACTGCAGTACAAAGAACGCAATTTTTTTTTTTGAAACGTATGTGATGTGTTTGTTAAAAATATAAAAGGGGAAAATAACATTTTTCTGGATAAAATCAGTATTCTTTTTGACTTTCTTGTATTCATAAACTTGATTTTTTTCCATTTTTGTCAGCCATACGCATGTTTTAATAACTAACAAACATTAAAACGTTAAATTATTGAAAAATAATATTTATTATAATTTAAAAAAAACGTTTTCAGGTTTTTTTCTGATTTTCAATGCATTTCAGCGGGCTAATAACCATTAAAAAATAAATAAATGCAGTTCTCATTTTCTTTGGAAGACACAACTTTTGAGGCCCCGGGTGTTTCTGAATTCAAAAGTTGAAATAATTGATACATTCTAACCTACAACCGTTATATTAATTCCCACAGTTTTATTGTTTCCTCACAAAACTCCTTTATCACAAACCTCTTTTACCGATGATTAGATAAATCAATCACACGTTTTCTGTAAAAGATTTAAGATCCACTTTATTTTTTCTTATTGACCGTGACAATATTAAGTCATATAAAATAAACGTGTCCCCAAAGATAAGATTGATATAAATCATCTTGCACTTTCGGAAAAAAATCACTCTGAAAAGGGTTCCGCTGAAAAAATAAACACTCCGGTCTCATCACATTCCGAAATTGGATTTTGATAGCCGGTCCCCCGATCGACGGAATAAATTGGATCAAGCCATGTTTGACGTTTGTTTGGCGCAGAATAGGAATGTATTCCCTTTTAGCAGGTAAAGCGAGCCCTATGCCCTAATTGCTTTCGCTGAGAAATACGATTTTCGTCAGAGATCTTGGTCCAAGGGTCGGCCCTGCGGGAGGGAAATAAATTGAATTTTTATATCAATATTAAATATCAGAGAAAAGTTTTGATTAGAAGCGGCGCGGACTGCCTGCCCAACAAAGCTTTTATCGGAATCGGAATCCAAAAGAAAACACTTTGCAATATGTTATTCTGAATACTTTTGTGTATCCAAAGCTTTCGCAATAAGTTTTTGATAAAATATAGTTGATAAATGTCAAATGTCGAAATCTGAAAACAAAGTTAATTTTAATTTAATGAAAACAAATCACTTTTTAAACACAATCAAAATTATCAACGTGTTTCCAAACGAATGCTTCGTCCACAGTAATAAAATTGTCATAAACAGTTATAGTAATTTTTTTACATGAACTCCACACAGTGGGCCCTGAGGAAAATAATTTCCCTCAGGGCCTATGTCATCTTTGGGGATGCTGTGTGGAGGGCTTTTTTAGGGAAAGGAAGGAGAAGAGAGTTGGAAAAGGAAAAGGGTTTAAGGGGTGGGTAGGAATTTGGGGTTCAGCGTGTCCTGGTCATCCGCCTCCAAGACCCAGACAAACCTCACCCCATGAACCCGGGCACCTCTGCTAAACCACCAAACGTAGCGAAACACTTGGGGTGACCTATGGAAGAGGTGTACCTATAAACAAAAATTACATTTATGTATTAAAAACTTTTATAAATTTATACAAAATAATCGAAGAGTAGCCAAAGCCAAGTTGTCCTAATAATAAAAGTAAATTATTATAAATATAACCGTTAATATGAAAATAAATCCAAGAGATTTATGTATTAATTTTAATATATATTTAAACCAGTTGACCCGGCCACGCGTTGCTGTGACGTGAAATCGAAAATCAACGCCATCTACTGGATTGTTACCCAACCTAGATGACAAAGTTTTGTGTCTGTCGCTAAATTAACTTCACCGTCACCAGTTAGAAACTTATGGAACTTACAAAAATTACAAAGCACTGTCCTACAAACAAACATTTAATATATATTGAGGTCAAGAATTGCGATAAAAACTATTCTATCTGTTAAGTTGGACTAAATTACACACAATAAGCCAAATTTCATCAAAATCGGAAGTAGTTTTGGAGTTTATCTCAAATAAACATTGTTACGCGAGATTTTTATGAATAAAGATAGAATTATCTCAATTTATATATTATGAATGAGATAATTAATAGCAAAGCATTTTGTGATGATTTTACTTAAACACAATAGAAACATTCAGACGTAAAATTTGATGTAATGCAATGATTAACGTCCATTCTAATCACTGAGCTCTCATAGAGACTTCAAACCTGTCGGGTTAGGCCACTTCCTACGATATTTGGACGTTTTTTTAATGGTTCTTTGTTTTTCTCCATAATTAGGTTTTTCATTGAAAGGCTTTAATTTTTTTATGAGAAAAACTCTCTTTTTATAACTTTTGAAGGTTATTCCCATCAACGTAATATATCATTGAAGAAGACGATAACACCTATAATCTAAATGAAAATATGAAAGAAAACAAGACACAGAAAAATAGAAAAAGACAATGGTCGCAACTGGGACACGAACCCAGACCTCTCGTCTCGTCACGTCCCGGTTAGACGAGAGGTCTGGGTTCGTGTCCCAATTGCGACCATTGTCTTTTTCTATTTTTCTATGTCTTGTTTTCTTTCACATTTTCATTTAGATTATAAGTGTTATCTTCTTCTTCAATGATATATTACGTTGAAAGGCTTTAAGTTGTTTGAGTAATGGACTTGCATATTTTAATTTATTTACGCCACTACCCTTTTCCTGTTTATTTTGATTGAATCATTAAAAAACATAATATTCTCTGGAAAGTCTAATGAACATTTAAAAATGTATTGTCTTTCTTGAGACCACGTTATTAACGTATTTACGTCGCCAAATGCCCTCTACATAATTATTACTAAGTATTCCGTGTAAACAACAAGTTATAAGATGGGAAATTAAACTTGATACCAACTTTGTAGTTGCTTTTTACACGGTTGTTTAATTTTCAAAGTTTTTGGAGCAAAGAAGAAAATATTATTTTCATTTTTAAAACTAGGTTAGGGTTATGAATACCACGCAACAGTTTAAAAACTAATTACATATTTTTGAATGTAGCTATAAGTTTGTGGTTACAATGCATGCTTCTAGACTAGAATACCCCCTTAAAGCAGCAATTAATTGGGACGAGTTCATTCAACGATTCATCAAATTTAAAAGAAAATTATCAATTTCTATTCATGTTCTGTTATTTTTTCAGTTTTGTGAAGCAATTGGCCCACACTGATTTAAAAGCAGAACTTGAGTAGGAAAATTAAATTTTAAATTTCATGAATTGTTTAAATTCTCCAAAATAACCCGTCCATAAAAAGCACAAGCATCATTATATTTGGACAACTGAAATTTTAAGGCTAACGATAGAGCTATGAAATTTACATTTATGTTTATTTTATTATGCATAATACATAAGGTCAATTTTTTTTGTTAAATTTGTTGTTTAAAAAAACTACCCTTGGATGCATTGAGAATTTTTATTCAGTTAGATATTATAAAGAAGCTTTTATATAGCCTCCCTTACCTCCCGTAAAATCGCTATCAAATTTTACGGCCGAAATTTATTTTGAATCAACGCCAAGTTTTTCTAGAAACAGATGCGCCGAGGTGAGTTGTGTTTCAACCTTTTCTACCCCTATAAATTAGGCTGTAAAAATACTGCGGTGGAAGTCGGCTGTAAAAGCACTAATCATAACCACATCTTTAAACACTGTTCAGATATTTTTATCTTTACCACACGTGCATGTGAAAAGCTTTGAAACCTTTATGGACATCATAAACAATAACAAAGCTTTTATCAATACGTTAAAATAAATATTTTCATTTGTAGGCATTACTCAAAAGTTCAAACAACATTTATTGGCCATGAGGATCTTTAATCATTTCTGAAGGGAAAATCTCTAAGCGAACATAAACGAAAAATAGTATGATATTAAATAGAATCTCTGAACTAATCATTTGCATTCTTTAAGGGGGTATATATTTCCGTAGTTTAGATTAGATATTCAAAATATCTCCAGAAACAGATTTTTAGAAATTCAAATTATTTTAACCCTTTGAATGGCAGGAGACCAGATTTGTCCCAGCTCACATGCGTCTCGTGTAACTCCATTACTATCAGTGAGAGTTATATTTTAAACAGTGTTAAAAAGGAAAAACATCACGCTTTATATTCTAATCTAAAAAATAACGAAGAAAAAAGTAAAATGTATACTTTTATGAAACCAAAGTTTTCAATCACAATTTGAAAAAAAAATTGGAACTTTGAGAATTTTTTATTAATTATTTTTGTATGAAAAGAGAAAAACGTGAGGTAAGAATAACATTTATAATACATTTGTCTAATAAAATATATATGTGTTTTCATTTTTTTTTGTTATTAGTAATTTTAGTTAGAAAAAGCGTGAGGTGAGCCATTTTTGAAACTTTTTTATGTTTGCATGCAAAATTTTTTATTTTAAAAATTACATGTTTATTTTTAACTATAAAATTTGAAAGCGTATTTCATCACCTTTCACAAACAGTTTTTATTTTTGGGATATCTTCAGAAATATTCCATTTAGCGGAAATATTTTGACCATCTGAAAAATACGCCAAAATTTTGAAGGGTTAAGAGTTATAGCCATGGATAGTTAGTGTCGTGGTTTAGACGGAATATAACTAGAATTTCAATAAAACAAAACTTTAAACACATTTTTCTTCTCGAAACTACTTTTTTCGAGACGTTTTACACGATATTTCAAGTTCTACTGAACCAATTTACTTGAAATTTTGTGTTAGCCTTATCTGCACATTACTCTATCGCATCTTCAAGAAATAAAACACATTTTCAATTTTTACTATTTTTCAAAAATTCGGAAAAGTGAAAACCACTGGTTGAAAAATGTCTTTTTATTTCAGACAGCCGCCATTTCGCGATTTTTTTTTTTTATTTTTCCGAGGTACGGGCATAGCAGCATTTGTTTAGAATAAGAATTAATTTAGTTTTTTTTTCTGATTACTAGGAGAGCTGCAATCGTGTCAACCAGAGCGTGCCATTTTTTGAGACCCCCCACTTCAACAATCAACAAGCTGTAACTTTTTTAATTAAAAATTTTTTCGTTCTATTTTTTTATGTATTCTTTAATGATTAATAAATATTTGGTAAAATAATGTTTACTTTATATATTATTGTTTTTTTTTATTGCACCTGAAAAAATACCAACTATTCATGGCTCTAGACTAGAATACCCTCTTAAGCGATACAGACTATCACCTTCTGTTTACATATTATGTACTTATGTTGTTAACTTTAGGTATTTATTTAATCTCATTACTCTTCAACAACAACTATCAATTCAGCGATATAATTTTTGGGTACTCTTGTATACATTCTTATTTTGTTATAACACCGATACTACTTTACCACTGTATATTTATAATCTTATCTATCAATTGAATGTAAAAGCCATTTTATGGCGTTTAAGGGGTTATATACAGTCAGGAGGCCCAAAAAGCGAGGATTTTTTTCTGAGAAGACTTTTAAATTTATTAATGTAAAAATTGTTTACGTATTATATTAATTTTCAACTGTTTTTTTAAATTTTTGTGTTTGTAAAAATATATAAGGACATTCCGTAAATTGACCCAGCCGATCATAATGCGTGGAAAAGAAAGCTTCGGAGTCCGATTCGAGCCGCGGTCAACAGTGGTTGTGTGTACCTTACCTATTGCTTAGTGCCGTTCGCCCGTTCCTGTGCCTCATACAGATAAGAGATTATTGTTACATTTTATTTAATTCTGTTTATCGTATACTTATTTGTTTGCATTCCTACTTACGGCTAATCCGTTTTTGTTTGTACAGTCAATGAAATAGACTGCGTATTATTTTTTCAGTTTAATTTTTAAAAGTTAAGTTTTTTTTTATACAATGGAGGAAGACGAAGATAGACCTCCCGACCCAGGATCGATATTAGATTTTTCTGATTCGGAATCTAACACTAGCCAGGCTTTTATTACACTCCCATCTCGTAAACGACGACCATCGCATAGCCTTTACATCCCATCGAAAGTTAAAACTATACCGCCGATTCAACAAACCTCGACCTCTAACGACCTTAACCCTAATAGTAACACCCAGACAAGTACTTTAGCTAGCGATAATACAAAAAGTACCGACTTACTTTATCCTGCTTCCGCTTCCGGTCCTTTTATCGTAATTGTTCAGAGAACTGAACAAGGAAAACTTATTCATCCTTTAGATTTTGGAAAATTCTTATTTGACTCAAAAAATAATAACCTTGGTATTGTTAACGGTTCAATTAAACCGGAAGGGCGATATAAATTATCTATCGAGTTTAATACTGCCGCTTCCGCAAATGGATTTGTAAAAAAAATTGACTCGCTCTCAAACCATAAATATAAATCGTTCATCCCGTCATTTAACCTTACGAGAATGGGTCTTGTTCGAGGAATACCCACGGAGATCCCAGAGGCTGAAATTGTTGATGCTTTGAATAATTCCCAAGGAACCCCGAAAGTAATAAAAGCACGTCGACTGAACTACAAGGATTCTACTGATGGGAACACGATCTGGAAACCTTCCCAATCTGTTGTTGTTACATTTGAGGGACAATCCCTTCCGTCTCGTGTGTTTATTTATTATACCTCGCTTCCCGTCGAAGTTTATAAATTTCCAACTGTTCAATGCTTCAATTGCTGCCGGTTTGGACATACAAAATCCGTATGCCGCTCCCCTCCACGTTGTTACTTTTGCGGAGAAGGTCACCCATTTGATCAATGTCCAAAATCTTCCAATAATCTCATTTGCATTAACTGTTCGGGTGCACATACCGCGGTCAGTCTAGCCTGTCCGGAATTGACAAGACAGAGGAACATAAAACATAAAATGGCTACCGACAACATTTCGTACTTCCAGGCCTCAAAGTTATTCTCTCCTGCGAAAAAATCATTCGCAGAGATGACATCGTCCTCAGCTCCTTTCCAATCAACCACCTTTTTAAATTCAACGTCATCTTCTCACAGAGAAACCATTCTCAAACCAGTCAAACCCAACCCAAAATATACTCCTTACCTTGATAAAAAACAATTGAATAATATTTTGACCAGCCCGAATGGGAATGCCAAATCTCGGACCCCCAATGGGTGTGCCATTAATAGTAATACATCCCCTGCTGCTCTCCCCGAAATATTGAATAATAATTCTTTTATACAAACTTTAATTACCCTTTTAATTTCTATCCTTACAAACAACAATACTGTACCGTCCAACGCTGCCGATTACATTAAATCTTTATTATCTTGCCTCCCCAATGACTTCGAAACTGAACAAAATTCTGCAGTGGAACAGTAGAAGCCTCTTCGCTAACAAATCTGACCTAATTCAATTACTCGACGAACACGACGTTTCAGTGGCCGCCATTTCTGAAACGTGGTTAAAACCCTCCTTTCACTTAAGAATTCCGGGTTATTATTGTCTCAGACACGACAGACCGGATGGTAAAGGCGGCACGGCTCTGATAATCCATAATTCTATCCCGTTTAAACAAATTAATATACATACTCCCTCCGACGATATCCAGATAATAGCAGCTGTCTTATCTGATATCACAATATTATCAATATATATTCCTCCCTCTACCACTTTTATTGAAAATGAATGGGCACCAATCTTAACCCAGATTTGTTCCCCTTTTATGATCCTTGGAGATTTTAATGCACATTCCCCTTCTTGGGGTAGCAAAATAACAAATCGTTCTGGCCGCAATCTTTTAGATTTTATTGATACCCATAACCTATGTTTTTTAAATGACGGATCTCCAACCAGATTCACCCCCCCTCATCAACGGAAAAGTGCTGTTGATTTATCTCTTTGTTCATATTCGTTAGCATCTAAATGCTCTTGGAACATCCTAAACGATCCCCTCTCTAGTGATCATTTTCCAATTATAATCCGATTCCAACATCAATCTAACACTTATCCTCCACCAGTTAAAAATAATCTCAAATTTAGAATAAATGATGCAAATTGGAGCACTTTCTCTTGTGAACTAGATAACCTTATTAATTTAAAAAAAAAATCGTCCCCGGGAGACATCAGATTGCAATGTGAGACGTTTCCCTCTATGGTTATAAATGCAGCAGAAAAATCCATCCCGAAACGCAATGCGAACATTAAAATAAAACACTCTACTCCGTGGTGGGACGAGGAATGCACTCGCTCCGTCAACTCTCGTAAAAAAGCAATTTCCTCTTTTCGTAAGTGTATGTCACTAGAAAATTTTTTATCAGTTAAAAAAGCCCAGGCAGAAACCAAACGAATTTTGAAAAATAAAAAACGCGCTGGATGGCGGAAGTTCTGTGAGAACCTGTCTCCGGAAACTCCCCAATCTTCAGTTTGGTCTAGCTTAAAAAAATTCGGATCATCGTATTCTCCGCCGAGAACCAAGCATATATCAGAAGAAATTCTTATAGGATTTGCGGATAAAATAGCCCCCCCATCAGTGGCCGGATGTGAAGAAATGCCTTCTATTAAGCCATATCCATCTCACTCTAACTGGCTAGATGCTCCTTTCTCCATTGATGAGATGAAACTAGTAATAAGAACCCTTTCTGACTCTGCTCCGGGTCCCGATGGAATACTTAATAGTTTCATTAAATCATTTTCTGATATGGCGGTTGAATATTTCTTATCTCTTATTAATAATATGTTTGAAACAGGACTAATTCCGGATGATTGGAAAACTCAAAAAATCATTCCCATTTTAAAACCTGGAAAAAATCCATCTGAAATTTCGTCTTATCGGCCTATTGCTCTTTCATCGTGTTTGATGAAAGTAGCGGAGCGTTTGATGAAGAACAGATTAGAGTGGTTTGTTGAAAGTCAAGATATTATCTCACCAAATCAGTATGGTTTTCGGAAAAAGAAATCTACAATGGATAATTTAAGTTTGTTCACAACTGATATCCGAGTTTCCCAATCCCTAAATTCTTATACATTGGCCACATTCCTTGACCTTTCATCAGCTTACGATGATGTTTTACTGAATGTTTTGAAAGAAAAGCTAATTAAAAAACAAATCCCCCCGAAATTAGTCCAATTTATTATTAATTTGCTCTCAGATAGGTCCATTATTATTGAGTCTTCCTCTAAATGCTTAAGGCGCAAACTATGGAGAGGTTTGCCCCAGGGTTCTGTTATTAGTCCTCTGTTGTTTAATATTTATATAAGCGACCTAGACTCAGTAATTCCTTTTTCTATCAAGCGTCTTTACTTTGCGGATGATATCCTTATATATTTGTTACATAAAAATATTATTCTTGCAGCTAAGGAAATGAATTTGGCTTTACAATATATTAAAAGCTGGTTGTCAATAAATGGGATGAATCTGGCGGCATCTAAAACAAGGGTCGTGGCTTTCACGCGCAAAAGAAAAATTCCCCAATTCTCAATTTCTTTTGATAATGTGCCTCTACAAACCGCTACTCAAATCAAATTCCTTGGTCTTCTTTTGAACCATAAACTTTCCTGGCTTCCACACATTCAGATAATTTCTACAAAGTGTGAAAAGGGACTTAATATGATGCGAGCAGTTTCCAGAGTATGGTGAGGATCTCATCCTACCACTCTTAAATTAATGTATAATTCCCTAGTTCGGAGCCACTTGGATTATGGCTCATTTCTTTTTGACCCACTCCCTAAATATCTAGATAAGAAAATGGAAAGAATTCAATCAAAAGCCCTCAGAATGATTATTGGAGCTATGAAGTCTTCTCCAATTAATGCGCTTCAGGTGGAATGTGTGGAGCCTCCATTATATTTCAGAAGGCAATTCCTTGCCAATAAATATATTTTCAAGGCTTTATCGTTATCACATCATCCTATTAAACAAAGTCTTAATAGGTTAAGTGTTAATTTGAATTCTAACAAAAGATTGAGAGAAAAACAATGTTTTCCTCTCTTAATTAAAAGTTTTCATCTCTATAATTCTCTATCATCTTCCCTCCAATATCTTCAAGAAGTTCCCAATCTTCCTATATACAATATTCCATTTAAGGCAATCACTTTTATGCCGGACACAATAACATCAGTCTTTCGGAAGAATATTTTATCTTCCCCAAATAAATTTCAAAATGTGGATGATTGTTTTAAAAGCATAGTGGCTTCGAAATTCCCTGGATTTTCCATCCTTTTCACGGATGGTTCCAAATTTGAAAATAAAAGATGTGGAGCATCTATATATAGTCCAGAATTCAACATCAATCTCACTTATAAATTACCGAAAGAAGCTTCCATATTTACAGCCGAATGTTTTGCAATTGAACAAGCGCTAAATCAAATTCAGGTTCTCAACATTCATCGAGCCTTACTATGTACTGATTCGCTAAGTGCTCTAACTAAAATTAGGTCAAATATTTTACGTTATCCGGAAGACAATATTATATGTAAAATAAAAAATCTTCTCAATTCTCTTAGTGAATCTGGGTTTGAGACGATATTGGCCTGGGTCCCTGCCCATTTGGGTATCGAGGGTAATGAGATGGCCGATTTTCTCGCCAAATCTGGTTCAGATTCCGGAACTATCCCACAAAATTTTAGAATTCCTATATCCGATGTCTTTCCGATTCTTAAATCCAATATGTCTCGTGCCTGGGAAGAAAATTGGGCAGTCTCCAAAATAAGAACTGGATCTTTCTATGCGGGAATTCAAAACCATATCCCTGCTAAGCCATGGTTTCACGGTAAAAAACTTTCAAAACGATTCATTTCATGTATCTCGAGAATGAGAATTGGCCACTGTTCAATTGCATCTCACTTGTCTAGAATTAGAGTTTTAGATGATCCGTTCTGCCAGTGCGGTGTGGAAGAGGAAACCCTCGACCACGTTTTCTTTAACTGTAAAAACCATTCATCTTTCAAGAACATATACCGCCGGCTTATTAAAATCACACACCAGTCCCCCCTTAACATTTCATACCTTTTATCTCTTAACAATTCTCGTGTTCATACAGCTTTATGTAAGTTTATTAACCTGAATGAATTCAATATTTAATTTGTTTTAGTGATCTAAATGAGTCCAATATTTAATTTGTTTTATTATTTTCCCATTAGATTAACCGAAATTTCTTATCCATTTTAAATATTACCGGCACAAAGCACTCTCTCCAGGGTGAATTGCCTAAAACCAAAAAAAAAAAAAAGAAAGCTTCCATTTAAGACGTTAGATGTCACTACTTGCCGCTGCCAGATATCTCGCGGTGGATTTCAAATACATTAGAATAATACCGGTGGTTTCGATTTGCATAATATTATGTTTTACTATCATCTTATAATTTTGGGAGGTCTTTGACCAATTGACCTGAAGGAAGGACCGCCACTGATCTCAAGGGTAGGTGTTTATGAATCCAGTATGACATTTTATCCAGTCTGCAAATCCAAGTGAGGTAATATTGTGACGGTAATTAGGTAGTCCAAATGAGGTATGATTGTTAAAAGAGAGCACTTTAGTTTTTTAAATAAATCTTATAAATAAAGTATTCTTAAAGTACACAAGAGTGGAAGGTAAATACCCAATCAATCTTATAAGGAACCTTTGTTAGATTGATTACATATAAACTCATCCTATAGGGACCACTTGCGTAAACCTTGCTGAAAATATCTCATTAGTGGTAAAGGGTAGAAAAAACATTTAAAAATGAAAGAATAAAGTAAACGAAACCAAAAAGAAATGTTTTCTAATTTTATTTTTAAAATGAATTAAAAAAAATTAAATTTCCAACGTCTTCAGCTAATACATGAAAATACGTTCAGTTTAAAATTATTTTTAATATCTCCTTTTTTGTACGTCATTTTATGGTGGAATTCAACTGTACCTAATAGGTATTCTGATTTTGAAGCCGATTTTGATCTCCAATAGCGTGTTCAGACTTCAGACTGGTACATTTTTTTAACTTGCTATGCTATATTTAGATATGTACAACATTTGGGTCACACTACAATTTAATCTAGCCGAGGATTATATCAAACACACTGATAGCTAAGTTAAAGTAAGAACAATCGTTTAAGGGGGTATCCTAGTCTAGAAAAAAAAACTTTTTTTCTTCATATTTCCATATTTTAGATATTCAAAAAATCTCTTTAAAAGGATATTTTGAAAGTCGCACTATTTAAAAATTATAACCATTTTAGTATCACAGTTTGAATGAAATCTTACTAGAATCTAAATAAAACAAAATGTCAAACGCATTTTTCTCAAAACTACTTTTTTAAAGACGGTTGACACGATATCTCAAGTTCTACTGAACCAATTTATTTGAAATTTGGTGTGAGCTTTCTCTACATATTAATCTATCGCTCCTACCAGAACTATTATTTAATATTTTATTATTTTTACTATTTTTACTATTTTTACAATTTTTACTATTTTTAACAAATTTCGAAAAGTCATAAAAAGAGGTAAAAAAAATGTGTTTTTATTTCAGACAGCCGCGATTTTGCATTTTTTTTTTTTTACTTTTCCGGGGTATGTGCTATAGCAGCATCTGTCTGAATTAAGAATTAATTTGCTTTTTTTCTTCTGATTACTAGGAGGGTCGCAATTGTGTCAACCAGGGCGCGCCATTTTTTAAGACCCCCACTTCAACACCCTGTAAATTTTTGAATTTAAAATTTTTTCGTTTGATTTTTTCATGTATTCTTTAATGTTTAATTAATATTTGGTAAAGTAATGGCTATTAAAAATATTATTTGTTTTTTTAATTCCTCCTGAAAAAAATCCCACAATTCATGCTTCTAGACTAGAATACCCCCTTAAGCAGAGAGCATAAAATATTAGAAATTTAAAAGCGAAAAAATTAATCGCTCATTTTATAATTTTGCCCTCCTTAACGATCTCTTCACATTAAATATTAAAATAAACCAAATACTTTCGTTAATTAGCTTTGATAAAGGTACGCTTTTCTTTTGACCTTTCTAAAGAGCTTTTCAGTTATGAAACGATGGAAAGCCAAATTCTTCGGCTTGAGAATGAAACATTGTTCTTTTGGTTTTATTGGGCGATAAACCATTGTTTGAAAGAATTTCAACTAACTGACTAACTGCAGTTTGACGCCATTTACCCGCAGCCATAAGGTTGTAAAGCTACACACCCCTAACTTGGCATACACTCGATGAATTCATATAGGCATCCATTTTTTTTCTTTTTCATATGAAATAGAAGATTCCTGACGCTTGTTGATCCCCCGATAGTTGATCCCCTGGACTGTGATTTCTCGGACAATTGATTCACCCAGGTTCAAGTATTTATATTCGTATAAACCAGCATCAAATTTACCTAATGCATAATCTTACCTAATATAACCTAAAACTAAATTAAATTTTTAAAAACAATTTACAAATGGCTTATTCGTAATGGTAATATTTAATATAAAAAGTTTTATTTTAAATACATGGTAAATAGTACACAACTGCTAACCCTGAACAAATCGCAAGTGCGCCCCACTGTTGAATTTGGTAGCCACCTCTGGTCTGGAGCCCCAAAATACCTGAAAAATACCTTGGACTCTGTGCAGAAACGGACGGTTTGATAGATTCTCCCAACTTAACAAACGGATTGCAATCTTTAAAGCACAGGCGTCGGGTGGGAATGTTATCATTGCTCTCTTTGCATTTCAATGGAAGACGCTCTGAGGAATTGATCCCTTCGGCACCGGTGCATAGTCGGGATAGTCATATTCACGCCAAACACGTGCCCAACACGGTTGACATTTGTCATATGAGAACGGGTCGCTTTTTGAAGTAAAAATTCTTTACTCACGCACTCAGACAATGAGTGGTTTGAAGCTTATTATTAATAATTTTGTATAAACATATTATGTCAGCAAATTGTCTTTTGTTTTCATAATCATATTTTAATAACAATATAAAAAATGTTCTAATGAACGTATTTGGGAAAGCAAAAGCAAAATTTTATGACCGGCGGTACAAAAAAATAGTACAAGGATTTGATTAGAATATTTATCTTCCTAAATGTGATTCGTCCCTCAGTAAGAAACAAATTGATGTGTAAGGCTTCCGAATAATGTTAATGTGATAAAATAAAAATATTGTCAAAACACAATTATCTCAAAAGTATCATTTTTGAAGTTTTTTGTATCAAAAGCAGAAATTGATTTTAGCCACCAAGGAAATATCGCACGGTTTGGTGACCCGATTCTTTTCTTCCTTAAGTATAATTATATCGAAAACACACGAAGAACAAGACCTAAACGATTTTCAAACCAGTTGTCCTTAAGACGTAGGAAGATTGATGAAGATTGGAAACGTGACAAAAATAAGGGAAAGTGGCCTTAGCGGGAGGCGGGTGAGGGACCGGCCGAAGGAATTAATAAGGAATCACAGAAAGGAAATAAAGTTAATAAAGGCTTCAAACACAATCATTAAGGCAAGGTTTTTTGTGTTAGACGGGCATTAAACTAAATCAAGTCTAGATACTTCAAATTGTAACTTTATTATTGCTAGGATGAATGATCGTGAGTTCGTGGGGCACATCTTATTTTTGGGGAACTCATGTTGGAAAGAATGTGCTAACTAACGTACATTGTTGACGGTTGGAAGTTTGTATACAGAGTGTCCTGGGAAAAGTGCTCTAACTTCAGGGGGTAATTCCACATGATTTTTATCAAAATTCCTTTGATTTTTCCTGCACAAAAATAAATAACCATGTAATTTTTTTTCCATATGAACAATTCAATTAACTTTAATTGTACTACCATTGATGTAGAGGTTAAGTGCAGAATTGAGACAGCAAGAACTGCATTCAGTAAAATGAAATCCCTCTTCTGCAATGACAACCTCAATTTAAAACAAATGCAGAGAATGTTTAAGTGTTATGTGTGGTCAGTCTTGCTGTATGGATGTGAGACATGGACCTTGAAAGTAAATACCATGAACAGGTTAGAGGCTTTTGAAATGTGGCTTCACCGGAGAATGCTCAAGGTTCCGTGGACCGACATGATCACTTACATAGAAATTCTCAGGCGGACTAGAGCAGATAGAGAACTGCTCACATCAATAAAAGTCAGGAAAATTTCATATCTGGGTCACGTACTTTGAGGGGAAAAGTATCACTTGTTACAATTAATATTGAAAGGAAAAATAGAAGGTCACCGAAGGCTTGGTAGGAGACAAATGTCTTGGCTACGAAATATACGAGAGTGGACCGGCATTAGAAGTGCGGAGGAGCTTTTTCGGGCAGCGCAATGTAGAAAGACATCTTCCAGAGTGATCGCCAACGTCGGGGGGACCTGATAGGGCACACGAAGAAGAAGAAGTACTACCCTTTACAGAATAACCTCCCAAAGTTAAAACACTTTGTCCCAGGACATTTTGCAGTGTACAAATATATTTTAAAATAGAAAAAACGCGTATTTAATGTATATACATTTTATGTGCATTCGTTATGCTTTAAGTGTAAGTTTCCTCCAGCCCCAGACGAAGATTTGTTACACCACTTCTCAACCTTCCTCTTTGAGGGGGTGCCGTAGTTCCATTTTTAATTATTTTCTTTTTAGATCCACACAGGAGGCCTTGGGAAAAATAATTTCTATCAGGCATATGTCATCTTAGGCGATGCTATATGTATGGTATTTTTTTTTACGTAAACTTTTTTTTACATAAAATTTTTACATTAACTCCACACAGGAGTCCCTGAGGAAAATAATTTCCTTTAGGGCCTATGTCATCTTTGAAGATGCTGTGTGGAAGGTCTTTTTGAGAAGAAGAAGGAGTGAACATTGTAGGAGAAAGGAAATACAGAGGCCGCCAAATCGTTCCACAGTCGTAGAAACGACCCGTTCTCATGTGACTAATGTCAACCGTGTACAAATGTTGGGCGCGTGTTTGGAAAGAAAGAAAAGGGAAGTTCTGGGAAAGAAAAAAGTTTGAGGGGTGCGTAGGAATCTGGGGTTCAGCGTGTCCAGGAGTGACGGAAATATGAATTCATCCGTCCAACTGTGGTGCAAGGCGATCGGTCGAGAGAGACAAGCTAGAAAGGTCAAAAGGTCTCCCTCAACCAGTCAGTAAACAAACCTCACCCCATGAACCCGGGCACCCCTTCTTAGTTACCAAACATAGCGAACCATTTGGGGTGACCTTTGGCAGAGGAGTTGGCTATCCAATAAATGACGGCTGTACGGCTGTACCCGAATTCGCCTCCCAAATTGATCCCATTTGCCCTGGATTTCCTGAAAATAACTTGCAGTTCTCACACGAAAAGGTATTTAAACTTATTATAATAATAACAAATTTATTCAAATTCAAACCACGTGAACATGAAATAGCTTAAGTTTCAAAGATATGTTTAATCCTCCTTCATAAAATAACGGATTAAAAATTCCGGTGTCGGGATAAACATAAGCCATTCGAGTGAATCTGGGTAACGAAAATTTGCATTTAATATACACGTCTAGGCTGTCGTTTTCGAGCCCCGGCGTTGCCCGTGCCCGTGTTACCGGTCCGCCGAGGCAATCCAGCCAAATGAGTTATCACCCCCCGGGCGGCGCGGGCTCCTTAATCGTCCATAATTTATGACACATCCCCCGACTGCCCCAATACTCGGGGTGGTTCGCGAGAGGCTCTGCAGGAATTACAAGTCGAATCCCCCGGGCCCAAGTTGGGATTTTACACTTTACGGAAACAGAGGCGAAGCGATAACTTGAGAATTAGACTAAAACGGAGCTCATTAGGAGTACTTAATTAGGATTTATGCTTCTTGGTTTATTATATTTTTTTATCGTTCGAATTCGGCTTCCTAAATTTAGGTTTTTGTAACCAGAACTTAAAGTAGGCATAATAATTCATTTTGATTCTTCTTGAGTTTAAGGTTCAGATATTTTTTCAAAATCTTAAATAAATCATAGCCAGTTTATTTTTATCGTTTTGTGGGACTCCATTTTCTTTTTTTTTCTTTTATACATTCAATAATATTATTATTCAATAAAAAAAATGCCATTTTTTCGTTATTTTATTTTTGGGGAGTTATGCCGTGTTGTGCTACCTTCTTCTTTAGTCAACGTTTCGGACAGCGTTACAGTATCTAATGATTGCTATTATAATATTCTATAATTTTTTTAAACCGTTAATTTCAATTTGGGAGGCGGGTATGGGTACCGCCGCCCCGCGAACCATTTATTGGATAACCAACACTTCTGCCATAAGTGGTTCGCTACGTTTGGTGACTTAGCAGGGGTGCCCGGGCTCATGGGATGAGGTTTGACCAGGTCTTGGTGGCGGATGCGTCCGCCCCCCAGATGCATGGCAGGCCGGATCAGGAGAGAGTGGTTGAGGAAATCCTTTTGACTTCTCCAGCCGTACTCTCTCGGAACACCGCCTTTCACCACAATGGGAGGAATTGACTCATGCGTCTGTCACTCCTGGACACACTCCCAGATTCCTACCATTCTTAATACCCTTTTCCTTCTCAGAATTTTCTCTCCTTTTCCCTCCTTTCCTTAAAAGACCCTCCACACAGCATCCCCAAAGATGACATAGGCCCTGAGGGGAATTATTTTCCTCAGGGCCTCCTGGGGGAACTAATGTAAAAAAAAATAATCCTGAATTGGATTAAAAATATTATAGATGTGAAACAAATGTTAAAAAGTCGACCAATATCGAGTTCTGATTATGAAAATATTACATGTAATTGTGATAAGCATTCAATCAACTTGCAAAGTAACATGTTGGATAAATCTCTCTAAATATAAAAGATGAATATTTGGTGTTAAATATTTTAAATTCGTCCTAAATAATATTATTTTCTCTATCCACGCATCCTGTCAACAGCACAGTGGAAAACAAAATTTGATTGACTCTTGGTAATTTGGCTGTTGCAGGCACAACCGAAATCGTAAATATTTTTACACTTGAAAAATTAATCATTTATAATTTAATTGAGATGAATTTGATTCGATTACTCCCACCGCTAACTAAAACTCATAAAATAGCTTAATTACCAAACCCATAAAGATAAAAAGCACCCCAAAAAACGAGTTTCTCCATTCAGCTCTGAATAATTCCAGTTGTGAAAGTGCGGACTAACGAAGCAAAAAGCATCCTCTGTCGGCCGCGGGCGCTCGGGAAGACCGACAACGCCGGGACAACAATGCACGGAGATTTCAAATAACAATGGACGAATGAAATTTACCACCCTTGTTATTCTATCTGAACGTCCCTGGAGTAATTCCATGCATATAATAGTTATTTCTATTGTGCGTTGTCGAATTTGCCCGTGTACATGATGAAAACTATTGCAATGAAATTTAATAGGCTTGCATAGAGAACAAAGCTAACGTAACCGGATGAATGGAGAATTGGAGTATATAATAAAATGTATTAAATCATTTGTTACCGTTAGGTTGGCTAGGGTCTTTATTTTGGCTATTTGATACAATGGCTATGCCAGTCTGGAGAGCCGTCTTGTTTTTAAATAGAATCATTTCGAATATCGATATGTTTAACATCAATGAAGCACAATTTAGACGAATCGAATTGAATTACGAAATGAAAGTATGTAATTGACAAAGCAAAATACATTCAAATATCATTTGATGATACATCAAAATTCATATATCACCAAATAAAATAATACATTTTTATTATATCATTAATTATTTAAAAATGTCAACGTCATTTAAAAAAAAAAAATTCTTAATTTCATATGAATACACACCAATGAAAAAATTTATTTTTGAAAATAAACCAGGGGTTGGTATTTACGTATAGGTAATAGGCGTCTGCGGGTCTTCGGCTCTTCAGACATCAATTTCATCTCTACACAACCAGCCTTTTGACATGGAGCCGCCAAATTATAAGTTTTTTGCATTCCGAACACATAACTGGTTTTAATTTAATAAGTTACCTAGCGCGAGTCTGTTTATAGAAACATTTAAACGGGCAGAATTGTGATATTACAGTAAGAATGTAGATAACACCAACCAAATCATAATTATCCATCACATTTTTAACAAAGTATGATTACAACCCCCCTCCCCTCTTATAATATGGCTCTCTGACATATTTGTTATCCTGTTTCCTTGTCAAATTTGCTCTTCTCACTTAAAAAACTGCCGATCCCTGAAATAAACTGATGAGCTTTATTTACGTTAGGATATAAAAAATATACAAAAGAAAAAGTGGTGTAAACTGGGTGTAAAAAAGTACCTACATTTTTTTTTTAAATTAAATGATTCAAAACCATGCTCTGTATGAAAAAAATTATTTGATTAATTAATTGCACAAAATTATTAATTAAAAATAATGTATAGCATATAGGTGATGGTACGTTTAGTACATGTAATACGTTTCAGAGCAGAAGTTACTCTTAGTATCACCCTGGTGTAAGGCCACCATTCAGAATCAAAATGTTGTTTGAAATGGCATTAGCCGTGTTTGATGGTTAACCGTATCGGAATAGTCAAGACCTTCCCCACTTCCTTTTACCCATCTCCTTCCCCTCCCAATTACCTCCAGCCTCTCAACATATCCCAAAATACCCCAAAAGTTGAGAATATTAAAAAATATATTTCTCGCTTTTTAAAATATTATCAACAAGCGACTATTTTAAGTTAAAAAAAAAACAACCCAGCGTTCACTTTGTTAGGCTTTTTCACATGGGCATCCCCATAGAATCTAACCAGTCCCAGTGGTATTGCATATCCAATAAACGAGTGAAAGCTTTTTAGCGCACGAGCAAAAATTGAGTACTTTCGATTCATGTGTTGGCTTTGAGCTCAGTGCCAAAAAGGATCGAACATACTTCAGCAATTCACAAATTTATTAATGCAAACCATGAAAAGTATTGGTTTATACTCGTTTAACTTGTTCTATAGAGGCGGTGTTTAATAAAGTTGTCATTGTTTTCTTTTTATTTTAATATTCGATTTTTTTATTGCTTTCTTCCTTTTTTAGGCCAGAAAGAACATGGTTGGCTGTGATTCAAATTAAATTTCATTCAATGAACAGAAATTAACTCAATAGCACGATAAACACCGATTTGAAAAAAACTGACGTGACCATAATATATAAGATCCGTCAACTTCTAGGGATTGATCAAATCCTACGTCATCTTTTGGGATGATGTGTGGCGGGTCTTTTTACGAAAAGAAGGAGAAGTTATGCGAAGGAAAAAGGTATGAGGGTGGCCAGGAATCTGGGGGTCAGTATGTCTAGGAGTTCAAGGCAATGGGTTGGGAGAGTCATGCTGGAGAGGTCAAAACATCTCCGTCCTAGTCCTCACTAGTCCTGATCTGGCCTGTTATGCAGTTGGTGGGAGGGGGAGGGGTGGGATGCATCCACCACCAATACCCGGACAAACCTCTTTGTCTTGTGAACTGCTAAGTCACCAAGGTGATTTGAAGATACAAACGTAGCGAACCACTTGGGATGACCTATGGCAGAGGTTTTGCTTACTCAATAAATGGTTTCCGGATCGATTGGTATTTCTATATAAAATTCTAAATGATTTAGTTGATAGTCCGGTATTGCTTGAATTGATAAGCTTCCGAATTCTACTTCGTAATTCCATAAGTCAAGATTAATTTCATTGCAGAAATTCTGAGATTAACTACCATATTTATTCCTCTTTGCCCAGAATAGTAATGGAGGGAAACAATTATACCAATTCAGTGGACATCTTCAATTTATCTTTAAACAAATATAAAATATTGTTGTTGAGGCAGTTCAGTTATGTACAATAAATATTTATATCTCTATCTACGATGTATATGTAATGCGTTTATTAATAAATAAATATAAAATCATCGGAAGTTATGTCTATCAATCCGATATTGTAAAGTTATCGTAAACAATTGATATTGGCTTATGAATACGCTCATAATATCTTTTATAGTTTAATTTTTTTCAGCTATTTTATTAAAGAGATTTTAGTAGATTTCAAAAAAATTAAATAATTTAAAATTATAAATATATTTAGAATTTATTACATAAAAAAACAGACTTGTAACTTTCTGTTTAATATCCAAAAAAGTTTTGTTTGGATTTAAACATTAACTATTTGGGATAGTGGTATGAGTACTCCCTCCCCGGGAACAGTTTTTTTGGAAAACCAATACCCCCGCCGTTGGTCACCTCAAGTGGTTCGCTACGTTTGGCAACTTAGCAGTGATGCCCGGGTTCATAGGGTGAGTCTGGGTCTTGGATGGATTTGCGTTTGTCAACTTACTGCGTGGCGGACCGGATCGGGAGGGACTGGCTGAGGGCCTCTCCAGCCGGACTCTCTCGACCCATCGCCTTGCACTTGGATGGATTAATACGTCCGTCACTCCCAAACACATTGACTCCCAGAATCCTACCCACCATTCATACCCTTTTCCTTCCCAGAACTTGCTCTCCTTACTTGCCCTAAAAAACCCTCAACACAGCATCCCCAAAGATGACAAAGGCCCTTCTTTCTTACAGCTAAAAAATACTATAGATTTAAATAGATTTTACTAGTTTTAAAAAGATTTCAATACATTTAAATGCAGAGGTATTTTTATTTGTTTTTTTAAGTCATAAAATAATTAGTGGACCTCTTTATTAAACGTGAAAAATCTCCGACAATCCTGTACTGACTTTAAATAACAATGAACTCAATGAACTGTTGTGAGTCTCGTAGTGTCATTAAATAATAAACATTTAGATAAAAGTTCATTCGCCGTTTCGCAGCCCGGGACCACCGCCAGTGGCTCGCCCGGGGTTAATTATTTTAACGTGGGACTCAATTGCTCGGATCCAACGTTATTTATGTTATACATGTAATATCATTTTAGGAATTAGCACGTACAGCTTAATGCAGTATGCTTATAATAAATCATTTATATCTGAATAGAAATATAATAGCTTTATGGACACCTGATCTTTTTTCAAATCTTTTTGGATTTCACCCTTCAAGATAAAAAAGGATTCATGATTCAGGATTCATTCATACGTCCATCACTCCTGGACGGTGACCGGACAACTCGGAATGAAACCAATTCAGAACCATCTCAGATAAGTCATTTAGAGTGATAAAAAATATATATTAAAAATTGGTTAAATAGGTTACGTTAGGTTAGGTTTATCGGCTGATTTAAAATTATCTTTTTCGTAGCTTTTAATGACTTTTCAAGGAGATGTTGAGTTGACTCTATTCTCAGTTGGCATAGAACCGCCACTTAGATCTCAAAATACAATAAACAAGTACAATCGTCTATAAGCAAGAAAAATGCGTACACATGAAACCTTTGAAAATTGAAAAGTATATTCATTTAAACAAATATATTCATTTAAATCAAAGAAAAACTACTGGTAGAAACTAAGGATGGCCATCGTAGATTGAATTGAATCGAATTGAGTCACTCATTTAACCTTCCCCATATCAATTTTGAACCACTTTCTAAATGAACGCCTAAGTTTTAAATTTTGAATTTGTGGACATCTCCGATCTAACCATGTATGTACCAATTTTGAACAAAATCGGTTAGGGATTTTACGATTATTAGGAATTGTAAGGTTGCCGCCGAAATAATAAATTTTATCTTTATTTTCGAGGCCCCGAAAAAGCCTTTCTTATACCAATTTTGAAAAAAAATAAAACAATCGGACAATATCAAATGGAAAACCATTCCTACATGAATAAGAACTTTAAAATTGTAAGAAATCTTTAACAGTTTTCTTTGAAAAATATAGATGACATCACTTCTGTTGGCAAGCGGTGCGAATGCGTACGGTTTTATGTGATTTTTACGAGAATTTAACTGTGAGAGTTCTCTAATTTAGGTTACGTTGTGTAGTTGAAAGTGAGGGATGGTTGAGAGCAGTAAAAGTGCGTGGTTGGCTCATACACCAGCTTCTACTTCCAACTCCATGCTTCTCCATTTCCCCTTTCCTAAATCCCTTCTCCTATCCCCCCTTTACCACTCTCTTACGTCTCAAATTCAAATAGGTGTATGTCAACTTTTCAAAGGTGCTACCACATCGTTCGCAATTGATCCAACATAGTTCTCACCCCAAAGTACTAATTCCACGTCTTACTGCCATAAATCGGGGCTTGCATCAGAACTTTGATGCGCACCGGTAGCTTCGCTCCTTTGACAACTTATTAGCAGTGTAATCAGTGCGATATTCTCCATTCAGTCGCCCATTCATTACATCAGTCTTCTTCATGTCACGTCTTATAAATTAATATCGTCTCTACAGGTGCACAACCTCACAAATAATCATCGACATAATTGAATTTCAAATTATACAAGGCAGTCTATTGAATATGAAATATTTGTCACTTACGTCAAGAGATGCGAATAATCATTGAATAGATATTATTTTTTTTACATGAGCTCCATACAGGAGGCACTGAGGAAAATAATTTCCCTCAAGGCCTATGTCATCTTTGGGGATGCTGAATGGAGGATTTTTTAAAGGAAAAATAGGAGAGGAGCGTTCTGGAAAGGAAAGGGGTTTAATGGGTGGGTAGGAATCTGGGTTTCAGTGTGTCCTGGTCATCCGCCTCCAAGATCTAGACAAACCTTTCCCCATGAACCCGGGCACCCCTGCTAAATCACCAAACGTAGCGAACAACTTGGGGTGACCTATGGCAGAGGTGTTGGTTATCCAATAAAGGTTCCCGGGGCGGCGGTACCTATTCCCGCCTCCCAAATTGAAAGATAGATTGAATAGATGTGAATGGAAACGAACGTCTCACTGAATAATTAATACCTTTTGGTTCTAGGCCATTAAGCACGCGCTTTGCAACTGCCCGACATGGTAAATCGACTTTCGATTTGAAATTCGTAATGAATGATCTTTTTATTGGAAATTTAATGCCCCACTTTGTATGAATACCGCACAAGACTCCCGATTGCTCCCGTATGGAGCCAGTGGGACTATAACATCTCCAATTGGGGTATGTTGTGAGGCTGAATGTAGTGGGGAGGAGTAGGAGATGGGAAAGAGGAAGGTGGGGAAGTTCCTAACTATTCAGATATGATCACCAAACACGGCTAAAGCCATTTCAAGCAACGTTTCAATTCTGAATGGTGGTCTTTCACCGGGGCGATACTGAGAGTATCTTCCACCCTGGAACGTGCCTCAAATATACTACATATTATTTTAAATGAATTTATTGTAAAATAACAGAAATTAATCAATAAAATTTATTTGCCACGCCGGGATTCGATCCCGTGACCTTCGGATTACGAGTCAAGAGCCTTACCACTAAATCACGCTGGCCGTCGGCTTTTGGATCACAAAACACGCCGAATAATGCATAAATCTAAATTCACGATTCAAACAGATGCAGTTTACATAGATTTCGGCAAAGCATTCGATAAAGTATCCCAAAAAATTATTAAACAAACTAGAAGTAAATGGGATACAAGAAAATCTACTAAAATGGCTTGAGACCTATTTAACATCTAGAAAACTATATGTCAAACTATCTAATCATATATTACACGAAATTGTAGCTTCAAGTGGGGTGCTTTAAGGTTCTCATCTAGATCCGATTCTTTTTTTGCTATTTATCAATGACATTGTTTAAATATTTGAAGGTATCCATTTTCTATTGTTTGCTGACGATTTGAAAAATTACAATATTATAAGAAATTTAATGGACTGTCTTGTTTTGCAAAATAACTTGGATCGATTGTATAATTGGTGTAATATAAATGATTAATTTTTAAACATAAACATATCTAAATCTATAAGTTTTTCTCAAAATAAAAATTCAATACTCTTTCTATATCATATTAACAATGTGAATCTTTATGTAGTAACATTGCTTAAAGATCTGTGTCGTTTACGATAACAAGATGACATTCGTTCCCCACATTGATGCAATCACGAATAAAGCACTTGGTTTTGTATTAAGATCGTCCAAAGATCTAATGCGTAATAATAATTCAAAACGCTATACATAACACTAGTCCGAAGAATTCATGAATATAATTCCTTCTTCCGGTCGCCATTATACAACATACATTCACATAAAATTGAAAGAGTACAGCATAGAATTTTAAGGCAAATAAATTATAAATTTCACATTCAAATAGAAAATTTAAATTATAATTATTTAATACAATTTCTTAAACTACCTAAATTATCACAGCGAAGAAAAATCTGTGATGTTTTATTATTATTTAAAATCATCAACGGGTATTTGGATATCCCTGAACTAGTGAATATGATAAATTATCAAGTACCCAATAATTACAACACTTGATTCCATGCTCCATTTGATATAGTTGCTTCTCGCACTAATTTTATGTTCAACATCAAAACATCACTCCCTTTTGAAAACGTATACGTGCAGATATTACGCAACTGTGGCAACCAGAACGAATTTTCGCCATGTACAAAACTGCCATAACGGTCGCCCTCTTGAAAAATTCATCACGCCGCCACTGGATCTCTAAGAATATACTAGACGAGATACATACCTACCATTATTAGTGTAAGCCGCACAGCGCCGTGCAATATTCGGGGAACACAGCGAAAGGTCTCGAGTTAACAGCCGCTCACCAGTAAGGCAACAGAATGTTCGAGGGCCTTCTCCACTTTGCCCGTTTTCGCATTTTTACCCGGTGTTCTGGTAGTTACTCTACGTCGCCTATATAAGTGGCAGCAGTTCCAGCCAAAACGAGTCTAGTCAGTCCCAGCGGTCTCTCATACACCACCGAGCAAGTGATAAAAGTGGTACAGGCAGTAATGTGATACAAGCCCTCGCTGGGTTCCTGCTCGCGAAACGCAAAAGTCAACATGTGATTACGCAATCCAGTGTTACATCAGGAATGCAGAGAGCTACGGCATTTCCTCGGACCCTCTATAACACCTTCAATGCCCCCATCTTCAACCACCATCTCGCAGTCCGGTCCACGACTCATGAGATGCCATCGCCCGCAACAACAAAGCCCGCTGCGTTTTCTGTTCAGGGTGCAACCCGATCTCTGGCATTCGAAACCTGTTGCGTTTTGCTGCCGCAGGGTTCATCCTCATCGTCTCACAAGGTTCCGTCTTGGACCCCCGGGGGTCCACGGGGGTCTACGTTCGGCGTGATAAAAAAATGGGGGTCCACAAGTTGTAAGTGGGGGTCCACAAAAATTTATCTGGTTTTGGATAGTAAAGAACGAAACTGTTGACTTGGCTTTGCCGGTCAATGTAGGTAGAAAATACACTACCAAAAAAAAATTAAGGGAGCAAAAATAGATTTTTGACAGGCTGTATTTCGGTGAAAAATTGCCATATCCCATCTCGCCCCCCGTCTCATATCTCACTATCGCCCCCCCCCCTCCGTTTTGCCAGTCCTCAACTCCAGCATTTCTGCCCCCGTTTGAAAAAGACATAGATCCGGGGCTGACCCTGGCAGAAGTAGTGTATTTTAAGAAGGTCAGCGGCTATTACTTGTAAAACCTTGCATATTCAATCTTCAGTACAACAAAAAAAGGTTTACTGTACTTCTTGCACAACAGCAAAAAACGAGCCATAGATTTCATCTTCTAAAACAGAATAATCAGCTCCGGGCCAATGATTGAATTTAATAAATGATATTGCAGCACCAAAATTATACAAGCTATAACTTGAACACTATTTCAGTACGATAATAACAGATTTTTTTAACGTTTCAACATAGAATTTGTAAGTAAGTGCCTACGCGAAATCTATGGAACTATATTAATAAAAGCAAAGCGGCTCTCTGTTTTCGCCTTTTTATCGGCAAAAATATTTTCCTTTCAATTTATAGTGTTCCAGCACTTTTACATTCTGGAAGCGTTCTCGCCAAATAAACGTACGGCCTTGGTAATGGTTCCATTTACAGGATACATTACCGCCAAGCGCCAGAAGATTGTTCCTGACGGTATAATAAGATAATAAGAAGATCCTTTCTGTACATTACAATCATTTAATATTACACTCCAGAGTAAAGTGGCCGCACTTGTGCTACTTGACTCGGGGAAGAGGATTAACGACCGGGGCTAGACTAGGGATTGCAAACCCAGATTTTCGGATATCTTGAAACTCAAAATCCGATTATCCGGACTTTTTTATGTGAACAGATCACGAGTCCAAACTGCTTTCTTCAGTGAGACTATGCCATCCCCTATTGGGGTAAGTTGTGAGGCTGACAGTAGTGAGGAGAGGAACGAGTAGAGGGTAAGGTGGTCTTACACCAGGGCGATATTGAGAGTATCGAGAAAGAGTAAGGTGGTCTTACACCAATGCTGCCTCATGAGCTTCGTTATGAGTTTTATGTTGCTTTATTGCACTAGCACTTGCATACTGCTTTCTAACAACGTATGCAGGGACACTGGAGGTCTAGATTTGTTCATAATAAATAAATGTAACTTTAACAAAAAAAATAGAATCTTGTGAGAGCTTTGAACCATATGTTTCTTATATTATGGCGGGTAAGTGGTGGATAACCTCCAATGGTCTTATACCAAAGCGATACTGAGATTATCTTCTACTATAGAACGTGGCGCAAATATACCATTTATTATTTTTAATTAATTATTTGTGAAATAACACAAATTAATCAAATAAAATTTATTTGAGCACGCCGGGAGTTCAGCCCACGACATTCGTATTTCTTTTCAAGAGCCTTACATCTATACCACGGAGACAGGCATGATGTAAAAGCTGCAATGAATCCATTATTTTTTCTACAAAAACTGTTAGAAACATTAAAAAAAAGTTTTGTATAAAAAAACATTCGGATTGAACACTCCTGAATAACCAACAACACTAACAAGTAAAAGCACCATCATCGTACGAAACACAATGTCTGTATTATTAGACACTTTACCAAATTAAACCACAAAACTTCACTTAAAATTTAAATCATGCTAATCTTAAAACTCAAATTCGTAACACTAGTTGCAATCAAGTAATACGCTCACTCAAATATTTTATAAAAATCTGAGTTGGCAGTCTAAGAAACCATTTCAAAATTAAGATATCACGTATCTACTACTTAGTCTTATTAAAAAATAAATTTAATGGTACCAAATCTCGTCTATGTGTATGTTTTGTGCATTTGCCTATCATATTAATAAACCAATCACAAATTTATCTAAACATCTCTTAAAAATGCAAGTATCTTTTTCTGATTTTTCTGTTTCCAGATTTTCGATTGAGTCTCGCTAATATTGTCTTAATTTAATTAAAGACTTTCTGATTGTTTCGTGTTAAAACGGTTTTTAGTGAGAAACCAAAATTTTAGTCAGTTCGGTGACATAGGGACTGAGAAAACGACTTTTGAAGTTCGACCCCAAGTCTTAAAAAATGCCCGTAAAAACGATGAATTTTCCAAAGCAGGTTCTTTTGGGAAATTTTTTGATTGATTGGTGTACAGATTATGGTTTTAAGTAAGAACATTGTGGTTGTGGTCCGTTGGACGCGTTCATTTCATTAGACATTTACATTGCATTAAAAATGGGATTACATTCAATTTGGGAAGCGGGAATGGGTACCGCCGCCCCGGGAACCTTGATTGGATAACCAACACCTCTGCCATAGGTCACCTCAAGTGGTTCGCTATGTTTGGTGATTTAGCAGGGGTGCCCAGGTTCATGGGGTGAGGTTTGTCTAGGTCTTGGAGGTGGATGACAAGGACACACTGAACCCCAGATACCCACACCTTATACCCTTTACCTTCCCAGAACTCTCCTTCCTTTCCTAAATAAAACCCTCCACACAGCATCCCCAAAGATGACATAGGCCCTAGGGGAAATTATTTTCCTCAGGGCCTCTTGTGGGAGCTCATGTAAAAAAAAAACAAATAAGTTATATTTTCAAATTTCGAGACCAGATATTCCGAAATCTACATTTAAAAATCCGAATTCCGATTCCACAGTGATTAATCCGAAATCCGGAATTTTCCGATTACAATCCCTAGGCTAGACTCATCCCCTCACGTTGTATTATGGTTCAATGAATTCGATAGTGTGTAGGTAGGTATGTTAGTTTGTTGTTTGCTGCGCGGACGGGTGATTAAGTCGCTGGGGATTTATTTCTCCCTGCGTCAAAGCTGGCGCAAATGGTGCTACGGAACGGATGCATTAAAAGTGAAGTATTTTAACTATTTTCTGGCGAAGAAAGAATTCGCAAATTGAGTTTAATAACTGAGAATATTTTTCAGACTATTTAAAGCTTAAAATAAAGTACATTTTTAACTTGAAAATTAAAATTAGTGCTAAAATCTAATGAGTAACAAAAAAACATTTTACTGGAATTATCACATTGATGACCTGATTCACTAATGAAAACTTTTATTTAATCATTAAATTTTTATTTAATCATAAAATTTTATTATTTAATTAAAAACTTATTTAGGTTGTCTGTCTGTCTTTCTATCTGTGGTTCTCTGGTTCAATGAAATTGGAACTTCTTTGAATTTAAGTGTCATTTTAAAATTTTGAACTTTTTGTATTTTCGCTCCATACAGGAAGCCCTGGGGAAAATAATTTCCCTCAGGACGCATGGCGTCTTAGCGGATGCTGTGGGGAGGATCTTTTTAAGTAAATGAAGTTCTGGGAAGGAAAAATGTATATGGGATGTGTAGGAATCTGAAGTCGGTGTGTTCAGAAGTGACGGACCTATGAATCCATACGGTGTAAAGAAAGCAAGTGCATATAAATACAGAAATATTTAATACAATAAAATTTTACAGACAATTATTTTAATCGTCATTTTTAAAATTGAAACTGAGTTTTGAAATCAGACCATCACTATAATATTTTCATTTATAAATAGCAGTGTCATTGTTTCGTCTGATCGTTTTAATCCCTAAATAGGTAGATTGCTTATTCTGATGCTGCCTATTCCTATACTTTTTAAAAATTAACACGCCAAAACTTTTTTGTTAAGTATATTTCGATGTTCGATACGAAAAAATATTTCGTAAATAAAACCAGGAAACAGGGTCCACATAAAAGTTCAATGCAATTTTTTGCAGTTCCATTTTAAAATTTGTATAAGATTTTGCACATAATATTTTCTACTTCATCCTACGTCAAAATATACTTTTAGTATAACCCTGTTGAGAGACAAAATCACAAAGCTGCTAGCTATATTTTTCTTACATTATATCAATTTCCGATTCATTCTACAGCAGGAGATACTTTCAGTATAACCCTGTTGAGAGACTAAATCACAAAGCTGCTTGTAAAGCTTTATATATGTTAAGTTGCTAGATATATTTTACCTAGATTCGTTCAGTTGCGCCCAAGGGAAAACGAGAGGGTTAAAACCCTTCCTAAAACCCGGTCGGTCGACAATAAAGCAATTCGGAAACACGAGATACCTAACACAAAACACGTAACTGGAAAAATGTAGGCTTCTTTTGGAGTCACCATCTATCTGTACATAATAATTGAATTTTTGCTGATAATGAAGTTTAAATAACTCGTCCTTCTTTCGACCATTTATGCAATAATTTCCTAAAATTATATCGATATATTTTTTTCTATATTCGCACCACGTTAGGTTTCTTCCCAAGTTTTTTTTTTCTATCATTTAGGCTGTGTTATCAGTGTAAGATATGATTTTACTAATTTACGGAATTGTGAGCAATTCATTCACGTATATCATAAATAATATTGGACCTAGAATTGTTCCATGAGGGATTACAAATTCTTAAAAGACGGGTTCGATCAATATTTGATTACTATTTTTCATTTCACGGTGTTGTTTACGGAGGTAACTTTTAAATCATGCAGTCTTCCCTGAATTATAATATTTTTTTTGATTGGCTTCCTGTGGCACATACTATATGCATTTTTGAGTCAGATATATTTACATATTTATGGAATTATCTAGATTTTTTTTTATTTATTTTTTTTTTATTGAATATACAGAGTTTACATGGTTTTTTATAAATTAAATAAAGTTTTTCTTTTAAAAATACATTAATTAATAAGTATTACACCTTTTTTTTGAGCAGAGCTCGTGTGAAAAAGGCGGAGAAAACGAATGTAAAGTACAATTTAACAAAGAAAAAAAATTGTATTTTTTTATGTGTAAAACAAAAGAAAGGAGAAAAATAAAAAGAGAAAAAGGATATCCGTTACTACAATTGTGATGAGAAGTATAGTATTATAAGATGTAGTCATAATAATGTGTTTTTATTGATTTTTTGAATTTTTTATAATTAGTTTCCAATCTTAGATTAACTAGTAACTGGTTAAACCATTTCACTCCAATATATTTATAGAATTGTTGGGCTGTGGTAGTGTTACAACGCGGGACAGTCACAGAGCCAAGTATATTTGTTCTAATGCTGTTTGAAAAATGAGTAAGGTTCTCATTATTGAAGCAATCTTTGTGTATTTGTAAAACTGTAATTTTTTTATAAATAATGTGAAGTGAAGGTACTTTAAAATCTTGAAATAGTTAAATGGTGGGGTAATCATATGACTTTTTAAAAATTATTTTTATTATTGTTTTTTGAATGATTTCCAAAGGTAAAAGAGAAGTTTTGAAGGCACCACCCCAACCAACAATTCCATATTGTAGCACTGATTGAATTAAGGAAAAATAAATGGTTCTTAACATCGTAATATTTAAAATGTTTCGAATTTTAATGAAAATGAACATTAATTTTCTTATTCTCTCAACTGTTGAACTGATTTGTATTTTCCACTTTATGTTGCTATCTATAATTACACCCAGGTATTTAACGTTGGTTTTAACAGTAAGTGTAGAACAATCAGGTTTACATGGATATGAATTTGAATTACAATCATATGAGTGGATACATATGTTTACATTCTCAGGGATAGCATTTTTATTCAAAGTGAATGGTATAACAAAGGTTTTATCAGTATTTAGGGATAGTAAATTTTGATCAAACCATTTTTTTATTATAGTTATATCTAATTCCGCCGTTTTTTGAGTTTCAGTCCAGGTTAATCCCTCAGTTAAAATTGCTGTGTCATCAGCATATGATATTAGTTTGGACTTTATGGTGAGTTTAAAAATATCATTCACATAAATGATAAAAAGTATTGGACCCAGTACCGTTCCCTGCGGGATTCCAAATTTACTGATCTGGGAATCACTCAGAAAGCCATTTAACTTGACAAATTGCTCTCTATGAAGTAGATAATTTTCGATCCACGTTAAGGCATTATTAGTTATACCAATTTTCGTTAGTTTAGAGATAAGATTAGAATGTGATATACTGTCAAAAGCTTTTCTTAAGTCGACAAATATTCCAATGCATTTATTTTTAGTATCTAAAGATTTATAAATTTCAGATGTTAAGTCAACGATAGCATCTTGAGTACTCAAATTTTCTCTAAAACCATATTGATGTGCATTTAATATATTATTTTCTTTTAAAAATTTGAACATTTGTTTTTTGACAATTTTTTCAAATATTTTTGCAATATTTGAGGTTAGAGAAATTGGTCTATAATTATTACTTAGAGTGGGGTCACCAGATTTAAAAATAGGAATAATAATAGTTTTTTTGTAGTTTAATGGAAAGTTGCCATTTTCAAAACTTGTATTTATGATATGTGCTAATGGTTTGCAAAGTGAATTAGAATTTTTTTTTAGTATTTCTACTGAAATATTGTCATAACCGGGGGAAGAATTACCTTTTAATTCATTAATGATCTGTTTTATTTCATCAATGTTAGTTCGTTGGAATTGTGTTAAGGTGTTACCAGGATTGCAAGGTGACGTACACAGATCATTATTTTCGATTTTTTTAATTTTAAGTGCTAATTTTTCACCAACTGATCCAAAATAATTGTTTAAAATATTTGCACATTTCATTGGATCTGTGTTTACATCATAAATTTTGTTATCAGTATCTGTGATTTTGTTTATGTTAGATTTTTTAGATTTTTTGTTGATAATTTCATTGATAGTTTGCCACACCTTTTTGTTGTTGTTGCCAGCAATATTTATTTTCTCTTTATAGAAATCTTCTTTGGTTTTCCGGATAATGTAGCATAGTTTATTTCTGAATTTTTTAAAATATTCGTGTAGTTTATAGTTATCTGGAAACTTTTTATGTTCCTTATAAATTTTTTCTTTATGTCTAATTGAAATTATGATTCCATGCGTGATCCACGGCTTTAATTTTTTGAATTTAGTTTTAGGAGAGTATGTTATAATGGAAGAGGAAGATTTAATATGCTTATTCAAGATTGATTCAAAATTCAGTGAACATAAATCGGTATTATGAGAGGATAGAACAGTTTCCCAATTTTCAATGTTAAGGTTGTGTTGTAATTTTTCATAATTAATAATAGTTTTAGGAAAATTGTTGCGAGAATAATTATTGTCATCTATTTTATCAGTTTTAAAAGCTACTATGCATGTGTGATCAGTAATATTATTTTTCCAAATAATTGATTTTATTTTTTCAGTTTCATTAGTATTACACCAGATATGATCAATGCATGAAGGTCTTTGCCCATGACATTCTCTTGTATATTTTTTTATACATGGTTTAAAATTAAGTTCCGTTAATGCGTTGATATATTCAGTTTTTTCATTGTTTCTATTGTTTTCAAATTCATTAGATAAATCGATATTAATATCGCCCACAATAAATGCATTTTGAGAACAGTTTGTTTTTATAATAGATTTCAAATTTTCAGTGAAATTACTAATGTTTGAGTTATGTGTTCTAAATAATGCTATTATATCATAAAACTTGTTTTTTATTAAAATTTGAATATGAAGACAATTAACAAGATCGATATGTATTTCATTAACTGAAATATTTATATAAGTAGATTTTACAAAAACAATCACTCCACTGTTTTGATTTATGTTGTAAGTTGTAACAAAGTATTTGTATCCAGGCAAATTATAAGTACTTGAGTAGCCGCTAATTCTGGCTTCAGATAACACAATACAATCAGGTTTATGGGTGAGTTCATTCAGTGCAATTGTAAAATGATCAAAATTTTTAGAGACACTTCGAATATTTAAGTGAAGAATTGTAAAAGATTTTTGAGGATCCATTTCTAAAAGTGAGTTATTACATTCGACACTAGATAAACAAATATCTTCCGAAATTTTGAAAGATGAATCTATATCTTCAAATAATGAGTTAGACATGATAAGCAGTATAAATTATTAAAATATTGATATTGACATTATCTTATTGTTGAGATGTAATTGTAGGGAAATAAATTTATTTATGGATAGAAAAAGTGTTCGTCGAAATAAACATATTAATTACAGTAGGAAAAAGTATTAACAAAAATCTCAATATAAAAAACAAGTTTCTCACAGATTTATAGTTAGTGAAAAAATTATTGATAAAACGGTTTGTAATAATTGTATTTGACATGTTCAAATATTTCCGCAAGAATAGCAAGGTGTACTTAATGTATGTAGCAATAATATTTATTTTAATTTGTATTATAAAGTAATTTATGTAATGTAAATATATATCGTGCATAATTAAATACATCAATAGGTACTTATACGTCATAATTCAACTTACTTTACGAAAAGTCTATTTTATCTTGGGCGATTCTAAACATTTTAGCACGATATAGACATTTAATGCTGGATGCGTTGTGGTTTATGTCATAGCTTAGTTTGAATGTTTTGTTTTGATACGAACAATATTGTTTTGATATGAACAGATTATGTTAGATTTGTCTAGGTTAAGAAATTGGGATAATATTTCCTTAACTTATGTCCCGTAATCCATTTTGTTAAACACAGTCTTTAAAAAATCTTCACCTATTAATCCTCTTTCACCTTATTCTTAATCTTGCCCCTTTGCCTTACGATATTAAATAAAAGAACTCTTGCGTGGTAATTGATAATAAAATAATTGATATAAAAATTGGCCATGAAAAATATTTATTTTTATGATCAACTTAATTTCGCGAGCTTTGCAAGTTTCAAGTTAGTAATAATGTTGTTCTTAAGCAACAAAGAACCATTTCGTTTACAATTTGCAGGAAATTTCCGCCGTTGTCTTAACACAGTAACCATATCTTGTATGATAATCATCCACCCAATTACATTTGAAGCACTTTACGTCACGTTGCTTTATTCATGAAATTTTATGTGTTTAGAAGCCGTCATTTAGCTTTTAGCTTCAGAATGTCGGGAAGGCCGGCTCCGTTCGGAGTTTTGGCCCCATTGAGCTCGCGCTATGGCCTAGTGATTAGAAGCGGTCCAACAGGGCCGCAATGGGGGATAAGGCTGCCTGTATGCGAAAAGAACTACCCTAAGTTAAAAAAAGTCAAAAGTCAAGAATGTTAGAATCGTGATTGGGGTGGCTTTCGTAAGCCTTAATGAAACATAATTGTTGTACTTCAGTACACCAAAGGTTTTGAAGATCAATGTATATTTCCACAAATGTTTGTTTGGGCGCCTTTACACTTGCAGATCATCTATTGTTTTCCTTAGGTTGCGCTGCTTGTTTGTGTTGCCATGGTTATTATAATTATACTGTAATAATATTGTCTGTTTTTTTTAATGTTTATGGCTTTCAACGTTTAAGGTTTTTCTATGTCATCATTTCAAATTACAGACGAATGAGATGTTGAATGGAGGGGAGGCAATTTTAGATAAGGCTTGATAGAAGAGAGTATATTTGTTTAGAGAAGAACAACCAAAAAGTATGTGATCTTAAGTTTCCATTTCCAGACCACAGAAGATATAATCTGGGGAGTTAAAGACGTGAAATTTAAAAACATGAGAAGGAACGGAACAATGCCCAATTCTCGTTCCAATAAGTGAGGAAATTTCTTTTTTAGAATTTTTTTTTTTACATGAGTTCCATACAGAAGGCCCTGAGGAAAATAATTTCCCACAGGGTCTATGTCATCTTTGGGGATGCTGTGTGAAGGATTTTTTTAAGGAAAGGAAGGGGAAGAGAGTTCTGGGAAGGAAAAGAGTTTAAGGGGTTTTTTAGGAATCTGGGGTTTAGCGTGTCCTGGTCACCCACCTCTAAGACCTAGACAAACCTCACCCCATAAACCCGAGCACCCCTACTAAATCACCAAACGCAGCGAACCACTTGGGGTGACCTACGGCAGAGGTGTTGGTTATCCAATAAAGGTTCCCGGGGCGGCGGTACCCATTCCCGTCTCTCAAATTGAAAATGGGGGAATTATGAAATCACGGTTTTGAAGGGATAGTCATTTGCATTGAGTCGTAGCAGGCTCCCTTGGATTGAATAGACATCATGTTAAAAACAGTAATTTGGAGAAAAAATTTGTGAAGTTAATTTTTTCTAAAGTGGAGCCTTCGTATGATAAATGCAGGTACTTACATTTTTCAAAACGATTTACCGTCCTTTGTTATAATAATGTAAGGTAACATTAGTAGCTTTTGATATTATTATATAAACGATGAAAAACGCCAAGTCAGGTTGTGGCCGGTACAGAAAGGTATATTCAAAAGGTGTCCCCTTGTTTCGGTCGCCCGTATTCGTCGCACACCTTGAACATCCGGTAGCGGTCCTGAACCCATGGTAGATTGAATAAAGTGAGGTCGGGCCCGTTAACGTCATCCTCGCAAGGCGATATGTGTTTAGGGCGGCTGTGGGCGGCTGGCGGTAGGGCCAATAAATACACGAACATTCTAACAGATGTGCGGGAGACGGAATGGAAACTTATGGCGGAATGTGCGGCCGAAATTGGAACTATTAACCGTTGTTACAATTCGCAATTTGGCAGTGGTTGCTTTATTGGTGGCAAACACAAATTTATTTTAAGGACATTTTCTAGAATCTAGAAGATATATTTTCTCACAGAATCGAGTACCAAAGTCTCATGTGTATTTAATGTAGGCATTTACTTGATTGATTTGAACATGATATCAAACAGTATTAATAGCCTTCCGTCTGCGTGGTTGAATTTCAGAACCCGACTTCGATTGCATGTCTGATGCCACGCCCTACGCTCCGCGCCACAAATAACATCTGCGTACGTGGAATTTCAAACGAAGCTACCGTTGTAATTCGGTTTTATATTAAAAAAATTGTCACAAGATGTCGCCACTTCCGTCAGCAGGTTGATGTGGACGTGCCCCAGGCAAGTATAAGTACTACGATTTAGTAAACTAGCAGTATCCCTCCGAATATGGAAAGATTGACGGTAATACTCAGTTGTATTAAGCGGCTATACGAGTATATTACATGTGATATCATTGCCTATCTCGGTTACTTTGTCCCGGTGACTATATATATTTTCACTTGATGATTTTGCATCCGAGGAACAGGTTATTTTTGGAACCAGTTCCTATTAGATTTATAAAGTGGTCACAAACACTAATTGGGCGAAGCCGAACCAAAAGCCACCCGCAGGACCTAACCTGCGGAGCGGGTTTTTAACTGCTAATTTATATTATTGTTGGAACAACTATGTGTATAAATATACCTTTCTTCATCCTATCTACCATCACAACCTATCCTTTCTATCTGACAATACTATCTGTGAATGATAACTACCTACATATGTGGAGGAATCAGTCTGTTATGTGCTGTGCGGTGTGTACATGCTGTATTATGATCCACAGTGGTCTCTCGGTGCAATCGATATAGATTGTTTGTTAGGAACCAGTGCAATGATAAACTCATATAGAAGTTGATCTCTCAGTTAAATGTTTTTTTATAATGTTCCAAGTCGAATTTGATTCTAAAATAATCTTTGATGTTGTGTAACTTTTCGGTTCTGAAGTAACAAAAATATTGTTTTATTTAGGTTGAATATTTTTGAATTGAAACATTTTATTCCGATTCGTTTGATATTACCATAAATTTGATCTGTAACCTTTTACCAAAAGTCTTAGGTAGGTTTAATCCATTGTAATATAATTGCATGACGTAGTAAAACTTCCATTAAGTTCGACAACATTTTCGAAATTACTCAATATTTTTGAAATCACCTCAGGCAGTTTATAAACTTTCGATTAAATAATATTTGTTTGAACTTACTTTTAACTGAATAATTGGTTGCTCGATTAAAGGATGTTAACATTTTCGATAGGATTTTTAACCACTGACTCAACAAGCCTAGATAACAACCATGAAAACAATGATTTTGTTTAGATAACACAATGACGAACTACGTTACAGATAAAATAAATTCTTAAAATATTAAAAATCTGGAGAAATTATTTTTCTTTGAGAAGAGTCGCTTTATTCATGACAGATTTAAGAATGATTTATTATACGTAAACACTAATTGTGTTTTTTAGTAGTGATAATGAAAGAAGTATGCATGAAACAAATATGAAACAAGTATCGAACAAATACCCAAAAACATTTCGGTTAATAGATGTTATAGTAAATCCGTTTAAATTCATTTAAATTGCATTCTTCGAAATAATCTATGTAATCTCTACTTGAGAGGCGGGTACGGGTACGGGTACCACCGCCCCGGAAGCCATTTATTGGACAAGCAAGGGTGCCTAAATTAATGCCGTGAGGCTTGTCTGTGGTGACCTCTCCAGCACGATAGTTCCACCCGGACACCCCAGATCCCTACCCACCTCTTGCAGCTTTTTCCTTCCCAGACCTTCCTCTCCCCCCTTTCCCTTAAAAGAACTTCCTCACAGCTTCCCTAAAGATACATAGGCCCTGAGGGGATTTATTTTTTTTCAGGACCTCCTTTGTGGGGCTAATGTAAATAAAGTCATAAAATTACATATCGGAGATTTGAAAATTGAGGGATGTTTTCCTGAACCGGGGTCCAATTTCCAAAATCCAAATGTGAAAATTTAATGAACAAATTTTTCAACCACGCCATCACCTTACGTGCCGTACATATTATATCCAGTTACATTGGGAGGCTTCAAAGCGAAATACAAACGGTTTGAATAGAATCCGTAGAAATATACTATATTAGTCAGGACATTACATTATTATTTACGATGTGAAATATTGATACTGTAAGGCTATAATATAATAGAGACAATTTGAAAGAAATAATTTGTGAAAAATACGAATCATTTAATTATAAGATCTATCAGTATTATAAACGTCATCCTGGCTGCATTATCTTACTTCGATTTCCCAAAAGTGCTGAGCGATAAGACGAGAGAGCTCGACTCTAGACGAATCCACTGCCTGGTCTCAAATAAACTTTAAATCTGGACACCCTTGCTAAGTCATTAAACATAGCGATTGCTTGGCATATAACCCATAACCTTATTCTACCACCGAAAGGGAAAAGATGTTAGTTAAGACCTAGTTACTAAACCTCGTAATTTCAAATCCTTGTACTAATGTACCGTCCATCTTAAAATTTTGCTTTTATTTTACAAAATGCGCTTTTTACAGAACATTTTAAATATTATTTTTAAAATATGTAGTAGGATTAAAAAACATGTGTTCAAAATTATGACCTCTGCGTGCAAAATGCACCTAAATTTCTCTAATAAACAATAAATAGTGTTAATCTCATGTGAACTCTCAGGTAAGCATGGTCCTGTGTAATTTCTGATTGTACAGAGTATAAATAAAACAATATATGTATGTACATGTACATCTTTTACGCGGCTTGTCGTTTTGATCGGTCAAATCATTGTAAATACAGTTTCATATCAGTGATCGATGAACCGGTAGATGCAATTTTTAGCCATAAGTTGTTATAATGGTTTGTCTAGTTTGTAGTTGAAAGTAAGATTGTAGAAATATATTATAAATTTGTACAGTTTTCCTTGAAGTGATTTTTCACAAAAAACGGCACTCTACAAATCATCGAAATATTATAAACATTTTTAAACCTAGAAAGATAACGTGCGGCTCAGAGGCGCCCGCGAATCCGATATATCGCTGTTTTTTTTTAACCGATGCGTGTACAAGTTTGTGTTTCCGAGCCAAGTCAGACGTCGGTCAACACTGTCGAGGGACGACCGCTGCTGTTCGATAAGTACCACAGTTTTGTTGCTATGATAACGCGTTGCGCTCGAGAGACGCATGTTTATCTTCTGTGACTTTTATGACTGTGTAACAACTGTATGTAGATTTATTAGACATTAGATTTTTTCAGTATTTTTTATAATTTGAGACTAATTATATCGTAATTAATTAGTTATCAAGACAAAATACTAAAAATGTTGACTATTTTTAACCAAAATAACCTTTTATATAGTTACTAAGTACTAAAAATACCTCTAAATTATGTTACTTTTTGTAAAACCTTACATATTTCCGTAAATTAAAAAAAATATATACAACATATTTGTGTTTTATTTACTTATTAAAAATGTAACACTTGATTGAAGTTATAAAAATAAAGTAAAATTATTTCAGTATGTTAATAAATCGGTTTTTTAAACTGCGCGTCTCTCAGGCGCATGTTTATCTTTTCAATACAAAAAAATAAGGTTATTTTTCTAGGGTTAAACTTGGATGACTATCGCAAGACTCGTCCTTTTACATCCATAGTTCTTCAATAAATACAACAATATTTAATTTTTTATGAGAAAAACTCTCTTTTTATAACTTTTGAAGGTTAGACGAGAGGTCTGGGTTCGAGTCCCAGTTGCGACCATTGTTTTTTTCTGTTTTTCTGTGTCTTGTTTTCTTTCATATTTTCATTTAGATTATAAGTGTTATCTTCTTCTTCAATGATACAACAATATTTATTAGTTTATTTAGCACATCCAAATAATACATCCCACTGATCATCTAGAAATGCTAGATAACTTCTTAATTACACCACGAACACAAATGATTACCCAACGAAGAGGAATTGTGAGAAATACATCGGTAATTGAAAGATAACGTGACCGTCGGTTCCGAGATATGATATCGAATGAATGGGCTTTAGTTTTCTTGAGTTTGGAGTGTTTTGTATTCAGAATTCGAAGCGATTATCGGACTTCCTTTATAAATACAAGCACTTTCTCAATTGATAATAAATTTTTTTGGAAAAATATTGCTTATTTTATTTATATTATGTAATCAAACCAGTATACAGGTTACAATCAATGGAAGTGATTCAATATAATACATTTATATCGTTGTGGGTATCAATAATGTATATCTTTGTTAATTTCTTATTAAATTTGTGTTTGGCAAATTGAGTGACGTTTTGTGCAAGATTTTTTTTACATTTTTTTACCAACACACAAGAGACCCTGAGGAAAATAATTTTCCTCAGGACCTCTGTCATCTTTGGGGATGCTGTATGGATAGTGCTTTAAAAGAAAGGAAGGACAGAATTAAGTACCTAAATACAATACACTATTTTTAACAGAACATTATTTTTGTTGCTATTTTCAAAATTGGAACTGATTAACCAGGAATCCAGACTATCCCGTGATTTTTCACAGTTTTCTCTAATATATTATTCACAATATTCGCATTTTAAAAATACACACTATTGAGGCTACTGGGATTTGATCTCTGAGAACTTTTGCCAATCGGGCGGTTGATTTAGTTCAAAATTTACAGTTGAATTTTCAATTTTTAAATCTTTTCCCTCTAAAAGCCCCAATTTATTTTAAACGTCCGTGTCATTCGCTCTAAATCGCAGCTTAAGCGAATTTCACAGGCGTTGTTCATACACAATTAATATTTTATTTCATTTTTGAGTTATTCGTTTATTATAGAATTTTTGTTTAACTTTGTATTTGCAAATATTGACTTGAATCCGAAACAGTTTTAGGGCATTTTTGGCAAAGTTTGTACGATGCGTTCTTGACATGTCCAACGAATTAGATTGGATTTTTTAACCTTCTTTTTCGCCATCTTCTACCTCTCCCTACTATCTTGAGGTTCACAACATACCTCAATTCGAGATGACATGGTCTCACTGGCTCCAAACGATTGGGAGCAGTTGGGACTCTTGTCCGGATTTAAAAAAGGTTCATTAAGTTCACTTAACGTAGTATCCTTTTCTTTCCACTATATTGTTAATATGCCTAACATTCGTACACGGTCGTTTCTGCGACTCGTTGAGTTCAACAGCTCGGCTGTGAAACGATTTGCTGGCCTTTGTGTTTCCTCCCTCCTACGACATGGGCCTTGAAGAGACATGACAACATGGGTCTCTTCAAGACACATGTTCACTCCGTCCTCTCCTCAAAAATCTCCTCCAGCATCTTCAAAGATGACATAGGCCCTGAGGGAAATTATTTTTCTAAAATAAAAAAAATAATATTTTGACGCACTGCTACTAATCTAACATACAAAATCACTTTATCTCAAACATGCGAACACCTCAGCACAGGTTCTTTTAGTGAGGTGTTCATAAACGTTACAACTTGAACGTTTACATACTATTTCATTGTTTTGACACACTGTTTCACCGTAGATTTTTGTTTTGTGTTAGTTGCACTTAGTGTGGTTGGTTTGCACCGGGGGTGGTGCAAGGTTCCCGTGGTCGAGGATTTCCACAGATTTTATGTTAGTGATGATTAAATAATAGAGTTCAGTTCTTCTTACTGAGTTTTAATGAACAAGCAAGTGCCAAGTATACAATGTTGTATCAAGTGGAGATTTTCAAGCTAAGAGACATGCTGTCTCTTTCATGCATACGATCTCTCTCATATCATCGTACATATAACAATCACCACACTTATCATCTATTTAAACTACCTATTTCCTACCTGTAAACTGCGTGACATTGTATGTACGAACATAGATATATAAATAATTTAAAATTAAAATGTACATCTAAAAAAAACCCAAAAACCATAGGAGTCAGTGGTAATTTGGCTTTCCCATTTTTGAAGAACGAAAGAAAGGAAATGGTGGAACGAGAAAAGTTGGCTGAAAAGATTCACTTTGGTAGTCACTAAAAATAGCTGAACTAATTTAAAGCCACGTTTCGACTCTAAATGGTATTTCCTCAACAGGGCGATCGCGATACCGAGAACATCTAAGACTTCTGAATATATTCTGGAAGGTTTTCTGATCTCCGAAAAAGCTATTTTCAATTCGCAGGTTGAACTAACCCACGCAAAGTGTACTGAGCTAAATAAATAAATAGTTAGATATCCGCTCGCTTTACCATTACGGTTATTTTTTAAGGTTGTTGTTTAAGGGAGCAAAATTCTCCGACCCGGGATGTAATTATTTCGTGCGAATAACAACACTTCGTTGTGAAAAATAAAACTGGAGACACCCTGCGGAACAGACTAGAAATAGCTTTTTCAAATAATATAACGACATTAACTTTTCACTACAGGTAGCTCGGTGGTTTGTGATGTATTTTGTGAGCAATTTTCACGTAATTTAATCCCACTGAGCTAGAAAAAACTCAATTTGTTACTTTAATATAATTTTTAGAAACAATAAACCATAAATCTTGTAGGTACTACAAATCTTTTAACCGCACGAAATTTGTTCTTGTAAGGAATAATTTAGTTCCCGCTCTTAGTATCAAAATCGTCACTTCATTTGGATAGGGTTCTTGCTTTATTTCACCTTGTTCGTGAGGTGTCAAAGTTTGCAAAGACGATTTCTTATAATCTTTTTACCAATTTCTGATTTTGAAGTTGAGAATTGTCTAAAGTATTACAATTGAACATGTTTTGAAGGAAAGTATTTAAATAGGACGTTCATTTACCCTTTTAAAACATATCTAAACATACAAATATAACCCTGTGCAACAAACTAAAGCATAATAATTCATTGTACAATGTTCTAATTACATTTCCCTAGTGCAATTCGAAGCTACGTCCTATTTAAATATTTTCCATTAAAATCTGATAAACTAAGATACTTTAACTAAAATTGTTAAATAGATTACGAAAATTTGTCTTTGAAAACTTAAAAACCTTAGAAAATGATAACGCATATTTAGAAACCTTTCCGAATAATAATAATAATTGGATGATTTATATAACGCCGTTTTTGTAAGGGCGCTGTACAAACTTACAATACTTTTCTTCACCTTCACAAACCTACCTTACACCCAACATAATAAAATTACAAAATATATTATGTAAAAATGTTTTCGAAATTGGTCTATAGGTAAATACTGTAATATATAGAAATAAATAAATAAATTTCTAAAATCTAGAAAAACTACAAACTAGTCAAACAATTAAAAACAACGTATGGCTGAAAATTGCATCCACCGGTTCATACCAAAATATTATAATAATGAAATGACAAACCATAATGCGCCTCGTATCATCAACTGTCAGATACAAACAAAATAAGAGAGTGTAAGTGTAGTTAGAACCTTGTAAAATGAATTATTATTGAAAATGCTGGATGTTAGAACTTTGTCATACATATATCTACGAAAATACAACACAGATGGTTCTGAAAATTATTTTGGGTATAGAAATGAGCAAAAGAAATGCTTTGGAATTCAAAGGTCATTTTTGAAAAAAAATGTCAGTTGGAACCCTATTCAAATGAGGTAACGAAATGTTAACTTGATAACTAAGTCAGTAGTACTGTTTAATTTTAAAGGAACTTGAGGACTGAGAAAATCTGAACAATATTGTTCACCAACGGTTTATATTTTTACGTAGTGACTTTATTAAATTTGGCAAAAATACGTTTATTTTTCCTTCGTAGCAAAATTGCCAGCGTACGCATGTTGTTGTTAGACAATTTGGAACTGTCAACATATTTTAGACAGATGTTTCTTCTAACAATGGATCACTGGACAACTATGTCGTCCCTTGAGCTTGACAGTTTCTTGGTCCTTCTGTCCTATGGCATTTAATTTATCTAATTCCGATTTATCGAGACCAATTTTGTCTAAAAACAATATTGTTTGAAATAAAATATATTACAGTGAAAATTTAGCTCGTAATGTGATTTTTTTGTTTTGTTTTGATGAATACTTTCGTAGCATTTTTACTGGAATAGATACATAATAATATATTAAAAAAATAAAATTCAACATCTTCGATGTGTTTATTTATTTTTTGTAAATTTAAAGAAAGCAAGAATTTTTAATAATAAATCACTGATGTTACGTTAATAAATAAAGGATAGGGGTAAATAAAATCATATACGAGTATGCCATATTTGGGGATGCTGAATTTTTTTTTTTTTTTACATGAATATCTCACAAGGGTCCCAACTGCTCCCGTATGGAGCCAGTGAGACTATGGCATCCCAAATTGGAATATGTTGTGAGACTTAAGTTAGTGGGGAGGGGAAGGAGATGGGGAAGAGAAAAGTGGAAAAGTACCTTGCTATTCAGATCTGGTCGCCAAACACGTATAAAGCCATTTCAAGCAACGGTTCAATTCTGAATGTTGGCCTTACACCAGGGCGATACTGAGAATATCTTCCACTCTGAAACGTGCCGCAAATACACTATATATCATTTTAATTGAATTAATTGTGAAATAATCGTGCTCTTCATACTTTCAATACTATATGTCTAAATTCTAACATCTACATTTTCTTCGATTCACTGCCCAAATTTAAAAAGAGCATCATGTCAATGATGTGAATTGTTCAATGCGCATACATACATACATACATACATACTCACACGTACATACATACTCACACATACATACATTCTCACACATACACACACACGCACCTACCCACTACGCACCCGGTAATTACTTAATATACATAGATACTACAAAGAAACATGTTATAGGTACCCATCATGAAATATACTTACCTAATATTTGTAAACTGTTTTTCACCACTGTAACCAATGTACTGTTTGTTTCTGTTTATAAATAAAGATAAATAAAAAAAAAAAAATATAATAAAGAATAACACAAATAAAATTTATTTGATTTGATTCGATCCCGCGACTTCGGATTGCGAGTCTAGAGTCTGCTAGACCACCCCGGTCGTAAAATACTTGCAGAACTTAATAAAAACATTTTTAAATTTGTATTTACTTGTAAATTATTTCACACAATAAAACAGTTCACGCGCGGTAGAAGTGAAACCTTCAGAAAACTAAAACAGACAAGTGTGGGGAGGCTAGGAAGCACCGCACGAATAGAAGATCTCTCGCACGCTAAATTCTATAGGTGTTTGTGTTTGTCTCTTTTAAGTGTCGCTATTTTTGGTTTCATCAAGTTTCAAATCAAAACGATGCTAAAGAAGTTTTCACTTCAAAAACAAATCTCGTCGTTGTGGATATTTTTAGTACCGCTGCAATGGCTTTGTGAAGGGATGGCGTTCAATAAAAAATTCCCCTTGTATCAAATAATGTAGAAATAATTTTGAGTCGCTAAATACACGTTTGACATGTAAAATAACAATGTGGACCATGTAACCGTTCCCAAGGCATAGTTCTATATTCAAACCGTTTGCTATTTGGGTCATTTGCACTAAATAGTAGATAAGGCACGAGCCACATTGGTTAGCAACTCGTGTTTCATAACAAGAGGTTCCAACCAACTTTGTTGAAATAGGAACGTATAAAACTTTGCCATCGCCAGGTAAAATTATTACAATATGCATATGGTTCGGTTGGCTTTCCTGCACCTACCTAAATACAGTTTTCAGTTTTCGCAGTTAGCCATACATACAGGGCGTTACCTACTCTTAGAAAAAACATAAATTGACTGTATGTTTAGTTGGAAGGAATTCAAGCCAATTATTTTATAAATATATACATATTTCTAGACATTGCGAAGCAAAGAATTATATCCTTGGACGATAGTTGTTGTCCTCTTCCACAAGTGTAGCGATTGTTCGTTTTGTGATAACGTTCCCTTAGATAAACCAAATTCTATTCGTAGTCAATAGTCTCCAGTTAGTTTGTTAATATTTGGTACTGGTAAGCTTGTAGTTTTTCCCTAGCTGAAGATTGGGTTAGGTTATATCTTAGTTAATTTAGGTGATGTTAAGTAAATAACTTCAACTTTTTTTTTTTTAAAGAAAGAAACATATTCTCACGGGTTACGAATAACCTGACAATGTTTGAAAATCTCCTACTTCCACCACAAGAAGCGTAAAATGTTGATTTTGTCCCGATGGATGACTTAGACAGCCACGCGACGCCAGTTCAGTCCCTGACTGGTCTGCACAGCATCGTAAGGTTGCTCGAAAGATCTAAGTATCTAAAATATGCTACTTCGTACACGGCGCTACCCGAAATAAACTGAACTTTTTTCATTTTGACGTGGAGTCATTAATGCGAATAATGTAAATACGTATTATATGTAAAGGAATAAATATTTTTTTTATATTATACCTAAACTAGCTTTTCCCCGCGGCTTCGCTCGCATGGTATTACGGGAAATTACTGTAGCGCTTGCACTTATCAATTATCTCCCCCCCCCACCCCACCCCCATCCCCTCCCGCATTCCATATGTTCATTCCCTTACATTCAGTTATCAAACATCTCGCCTACCACCTAAATTTCATAATGCTATAGCTCAAAGAAAAAAAGAATTACTTATCCAATTTTGTTCATTCGTTCGGAATTTATGCGCTTACAAACATTACGGATCTTTATTTAAATATTTGGAAGTTCGTTAATATAGTAAAAAAATACTCTATTTATCTTTCAGTCTTTATAATCGTTACGAATTATATTTTTAATATAGGAACTCTCATCTGACATTTATTCCAAGCATGTCCAAAAAAAAACGAATTCTAATATTTGAATTTCTGCAGTAGTATCTGACCAGTAGACTGAGTACCTACCAGCATACAGCCCAAAATTATATCAACATTGTTTCCATGGAAAAGATTTTTTTCTGACGTTAGCAAAAACTCGCTTTTGTTAGCGACAGAAAACGTATAACAAATATAATATATTAATATTTATAATTTCATAACGCCAGAGCTTACCATCATATGCAATCTGTAGTCTGCGCATATAATTTAGCTTTATATTGGTGAAAGAATTATTAAAGTCTTTATATTGTGTTATGCGTGAAAAGGTCATAAACAAACTCGAGCAGTTTCGCATTTATAATATTAGTATGGATACATTGATTTTTGACTTTTTTCCTATCAATCAGACGCTTTTGCCGCAAAATCTTTTCTTAAATATTCCGGTAAATTTATATTACGCTAGAACAAATGTAACATGCAAATATGTAGTTGCCGTAAATGCAATTCGCGTAGCGCGCTACCAACCCTGTCGGTAGCGTACAAACCCGTTATTGATGCGTCGCGATGCGTGCGGAGCGTATGCTACACGTACGAAACTCGGGTCTCCTGTAAATATCTCCACGATTTTATCAAAAGATTATTATATATTCTCCATCCTTTTTGCGGTAACTAAATCACTGTTTGCGCTTTGTTTTATTATGAGTTTAAAATTAATTAAAATAAGTTATTTTGTTTAACAAAAACGCTTACCACATTCATGATGAATTAATATATTATTATCATATAATCCTAGTATACCAAACTAAGGTAATATAATAACTCACACCCTGTGTGTAAGATAATGTGGCCCGATTTTCTAAAATTACAATCGGATTCGACTTCTCGGTTCGTTGAATGCGGAAATTAGTTTGTCCAGCAGGAACCAAAAGTATAGGAATGGATGCCACAGCCAAAAGCCTTTTTGTAATCACTTGTAATTTATCCGAGGTCAAACAAACTAACGATTTTTTCTTACTTTAAATTAGCAAAGTTTTCGACGGGTTTGGACAGGCACTGAATTCCTCGGATAATATGCTCGAGGAAAGAGATTTTTATAAAAGCTCTTTCCTTAAAAAAAGTTTTTTGTACGGAAAAAGCGACTTTTATAAAAATATTCTAGGATATAGAATAAAGGCAATGTATAAAACGTTTCGTCGCTAATACCGAAAATTCTTTTTTTGTATGTTCCTTCAAAACCTTGCAAAATGAATATAACATAATAAAATACTTCACAGAAAGTTTTGCTGCGAATTTTTAGGTAATAGCAGCTATTTACAGCATATCATATTACGACTTTTTTGGTGATTTTCAATGGTGCATAGATAATACAATGGAATTAAATATAAGCAAAAATAACATCACCTCGTTCACGAAAAATGTCCATAAAATCCCCTGCACGATCCGGGATGAAATCCTAAAAAGAGTACTTTACATTAGAGAGTTGGAATCTTACTTGACTCGAAGCTTACATTCAGAAAACCATTACCATCACATTGTCAATCAGACCAATAGGTTAACATTACCAACACATTCTCGGTTTTATCACTAGAATCAATAAATCGTCAAGAACCTCAATAGCTTCAGAATCTTGTACTATTCATATGTAAGAAGTATCTTAGAGTGCGGTTCCGTGATTTGGTCTCCACATTTATTTGTTTTTTGAAAAAACAAACCAATAATGAGATGTTAGATAAATTTAATCTATATTTGGCTTTGGTGAAAATGTTTTACATTTAAAGAGTTAATAAAGACAATAAAATTTATTTTTCGATATCTCTATTAATGATGAAGTTATAAGTTTTCAAAGTGAGCTTGGGTAAAATAAAATGGCATCTAACGACATCACACAAACCACGATGTAGTACAATTCATAATTCGAAAGGCAGTGCTGCATTATCACCGCATACGCACCGTGATGTCCGTCGACGGCAAATACAGATATATTTTAACGGCTCATATATTCGGTATATTTTGAAATTTTTTAAAAGTTTCTTCATCTACTCGCTCTGATTATGTAATATGAAACATTTGTAAAAAATATGAAATTTCGTTGGCGAATTTCGTAAGCGAATTTTCATATACGGTGTTAAGTGATGATGGGTGTTGGGTGATAATTGAATTACTTCAACCAGTTAAGGAATCACAAGTATCCCCTAACACCCTGTATAAAATAGCTAACATTTCATATTTTTAACATGTTTGTCATATTAGTTGATTAGAGCATGCCTAGGAAATAACTTATTGACTTTTTGGAACATACTGAATAGAGCCGGAGATGCCATTTTTGAAACTCAATTCGTGCAAATTTTTAATTGTCAGCCATCGCATTATCAAAGTGCAAGAGAACTTGACAGAACGAACAAAAGGATGTGTGACAGTAATTGTCTCTCTCGTGATCAATTTTTTGTCACAATGATATGCGCTGATTATTCAAAGGTCTTCATAATATGTGCTGGCAGATAAAAAAAAATAATTTACGAATGTGACGTTAAAACTGGGAACATGGTTCATGGTGAATTCAGGCTCAAGAGCTTTAAGTATTAAAAAAACACTGTAAATTTTATATTCGTTTTAGAGGAACAAAAATTTCGTGCCGTGAGCTTAGATGATGTATTTAAGTCCATGGCTGCGAGGCCAAAATAAATATTATCTGAGAAAAGGGCCAACAAAGCGATGAGATGGGATTTGTAACAATTATTTATTCAGAGGATTGGCAGTGCGGTTCCTTGATATTGAAATCAGCTACCACCTGGTGAATTCATTTAAACTACAAATCGATATCCTCCCCAACCATGTGCCTGTTTTTGTGACGAGAGATACTCGTAGAACCAGATTTATCACACTCATTTGCATACGTTCCTTCGGACCAACAAAAACAAACACTGGGCAAAAGGAACCGTAAAAACAAATTGCAGGAAAGAGATATATATGCACCAAAAATATTGTATATTTTCTTACAAGATCTTTCAATTTTTGAAGATCATTGTGAAAACCAAAAAACAACTTGTGGGATCATGAATATATGAATAATATTATATTTATGGTGGAGAGAAAATTTTTAAAACATTTTCTACTCGACTGAACTAAAATAATGCTGACATTGATAAATAACAGAGGGGGTTATTTTTTGTTTCTCAGTGCAGCGCGAAGCTCTTCGTTGTATGCCATAAAGATTGTTTTCCTTTAAACCCTTTGCTTTGCAGTTAAAAAAATACTGAAGTGAATTCCCTCTCGTCTCATTCTGCTTTATGTTTTCACTTCAAAGATGTCTACAATTCTCTCAAGTGCATTAGAGAGCAGAGAGCGAGGGTACTCAAGAGTTACGCTCTTGCAAGATTTATATCAAATGATGATAAAACATTTTTTTCCTTTTTACGTAATTAATTATAATTTACTTTGTTCGCTGTCTCAATGGGGTCGACGGCTAATTGTTTTAGAGGCGTGGATCCTCGCCCCAAGTTTTTTTCAGTTAACTGCCTCCTTGTTGATTTTCAAAAGATCAAGTTGTTTTAATTGGTTGCCCTTTACTGACCTATTTCAAGTAAGGGTTCTTTATTAGATCACCACTTTACTAACGTGAATCAAAAGTACCATCTGGATCGAATAACGAACTGTATGCTTTGATAATGGTAAAAGTTTTAAATGCTTGTACGGCAGATAAACGTAATAACGGATTTACTTTTCACGAATTATCCACATTACATATGCTTGAAAAGTTATTTGAGATGTGTGATCTTAGTAAATTTTTAGTATTGATGCAACTAACAAATTGCATTGTGGGTCCATGACAATTTGTTCCCCGACAATTCGACGCTTTTTATATACAATTTGCAGTCACTTTAAGGAAAATACGTTATTCATAATTAAGGACCCCGTAAGGATGTGCACAGAGCATTTGCCGACTAACAAAAGAATAAAACATATTTTCATTCAAATGCATTAAGGAAAAATCTCCTTCTCTATAAACTATTTACCAGCGTATAAGTACAAAAAAATCGACACTGTGTACAAATTCCTTTGATATTCATACCAACTTATTATTAAGGGCATTTTTGGGGCAACTGAATATCTTTTACGTTTGAAATTGGTAAATAATACACAAAAAATCATAATATTATAGTAAATATCATTTCGGGCGATCAAATGTCGGGTGACGATTTATATTATAGGTCGCATATTAAGACGCATATTAAGTCGCAAATTATCGTTGACTCAAACAACTCAAATTTTCAAAAGGTTTGTTTAATTTGGTGCATATATCGCACATCACGATATGCCACCATTTCACGATGTGGCAGATCATGATGTGACTAGGTGCATCATGATCTGCCTGATTTTACGATCGGCCAACGACACATACATATACATTTCTAACAGTGATGTTATTGTCAAATATGTCAAAATGTCACTGAGAAATAGCTTTTAGTCTTACTTACGCCTAATTCATATTGTTAAGCGACTAACCGAAGTCCCCGGCGTTGCACACATAGTTTTTCAAAATCAGATGAAGATAGTAATTTTCCTCTTTTTTTAAAAGTGAATACCTCACAAGAGTTCCAACTACTCCTGTCTGGAGCCAGTGAGACTATGGCATCCCAAACAGGGAAATAAGAGGCTGAAGGTAGTGGGAAGAGAAAAGAAATGGAGAAGAGGAAGGTTTTGAATTACCTGGCTATTCAGATCTGTACGCCAAACACGACTAAAGCCATTTCAAGCAACGTTAAAATTCTGAATGGTGGTCTTACACCAGGGCAATACTGAGAGTATCTTCCACTCTGGAACGTGCCACTTTATATGATGGTCTTTTTTAGATGAGCAATACTTGCGCACGGCGGAATTTGAACACGCTACCTCCGGATCGCTTTGTCCCTCCACCATGGAGGCCGTCATGTCAAAATTTTATCAAGACCTAACGACATTCTGTTTAAAGAGTGGGAAAAGTGAACAGGGATGGTTTTTTGAACATTCATCTCTTTAAAGAGTGTGAAAAGCGAACAGGAGTGGTTTTTTTGAATATTCATCTCTTTAAAGAGTGGTAAAAGCAAACAGGGGTGGTTTTTTGAACATTCATCTCTTTTAAGAGTAGGAAAAGCGAACAGGAATGGTTTTTTTGAATATTCATCTCTTTAAAGAGTGGTAAAAGCAAACAGGGGTGGTTTTTTGAATATTCATCTCTTTAAAGAGTGGGAAAAGCGAAGAGGTGTTTTTTTTTTTTAAATATTCATTTCTTTAAAGAGTTGAAAAAGCGATTAGGGATGCTTTTTAAATATTCATTTCTTTAAAGAGTGGGAAAAGCGAACAGGGTTTTTTTTTTTAATATTCATCTTTTTAAAGAGTGGGAAAAGCGAACAGGGGTGGTTTTTTTAAATATTCATCTCTTTCTTGCAGACAGTGACCTTCTTCTTATTTTTAAGATCAAGTGTGCAAAATTTCAATTCCAACTCCACTTTGGAATGGAGATTTATATAAAAAATCAGGAGTGCTTTTTTTATTGAATGTATTTTTTTTTATTTCCACCGGTATTTAAGTTTTTCTGAAATTAAAAATAAGTTTGAAATATGAAATATCCAAGCAATACATTTGTGTGAATGCGAATGCCTCGACTCTCTGGTTGCAATTTACAATAAGCAAAGTCAGTACGTTTTATACGGTAACATTATCATGTAAACTACACCAATTAATTGAACGGCTTTCCAGTTACATCTGTTTTGTGTTTGTCTATGGTAGTTGTATTCGATTTCAACAATGTAACGTATTACGTTTCCCTCCAGGGCGGAGAATCTTGCGGTCCCATTCGCAAGAGGTATTTACGTTGCTTTTTCTGTGATAACACCTTTTTTATTTAATTAAATGAAGACAATATTAGGGAAACTCAATCGAAAATCTGGAAACAGAAAATACAAAAAAAGATATTTGTACCTCTGGGACTCGAACCCAGGACCTTTCGCTTTCCGGGCAAATGCGTTAACCACTGCGCCAAAGTGTCGATATCCGATACGGTCATTTTTAACTGTATCAAACTTCGACTAAGAACCAACCACATTATCTTCATTTACATTACATCTTTTTTTACATTAGCCTCACACAGGAGAACCTGAGTAAAATAATTTCCAACAGGGCGTATGTCATCTTAAGGGATGCTGTGTGGGGGTTTTTTTAAGGAAAGAAAGTAGAATAATATCTGGGAAGGAAATACGTATGAGGAGTGGGAAGGAATCTGGGGTCAGTGTGTCCGAGAATGTCAGGAGTGACGGACGTATGAATCCATCCCTCCAAATGGGTCGAGGGATTGTGGCTGGAGAGGTCAAAAGACCTTCCTCAACCAGTCTTGCTCAATTAAGTCCGTAGAGGTGGGCAGACGTATCGGCCGCCAAAACGTGAACAAACGCCACCCCTTCAATCCAGGCATCCCTGCTAAGTCACCAAACCGAACCACTTGTGTTTACCTATGGCAGAAGTGTTGGTTATCCAATAAATGGTTAAATAATAATGGTTAAATAGACGGCGGTACCCATATCCGCATCCCAAAATGACAAACCTCACCCCATGAACCCAAACACCCCTGCTAAGTCACCAAACACAGCGAATCACTTGTGGTGACCTATGGCATAGGTGTTGGTTATCCAATAAATGATGATATCCAGGGGCGGCGGTACCCATGCCCGCCTCCCAAAATGAAACCTATTTACACGTGAGGTACATTTATTTTAAATCTACTCACAGAGAATATCATTAAAATATATTTTCTCTATTGGATTCTGTACGCCAGAGAATTCTTTTACGAAAAAAAATCAAATCAATGGTTTGTTTTTAAAACACTCTTTAAATACCTACTCTTCATTTTACCTTTGTACTGAAATGATATAAATTTAGAAAATCACTTCAAAATATTCAAAGTGAAACATACCACATGAAGTAGACCCCACTTGAGTCAGTTTACGCGTGACACGTGTACTCCTATATCGGCAGAGGTATGCCGTGATATTTTCATGGGTAACACCAAATAAGTGTTGTATATTATTTATTATTATTTTTAAATTTATTTATTTATACATGAAATTTTTTATTACTAGTTATTTAAACAAATAGAAAGTGATCTTAATTTATGAAGAATCGACTTGAGTTCAGTTAGAATAAATTTATCGTGGTTTATTATTTCATAAAATAAGCTAGTAATGTTTTTTATTTGCATTGTTGGAAGAATTAACGTAGTTTAAAAAAAATTAGCATTCTAGGAAAACTTTGAATTTGTTAGAAAAAAAGTAAATATTTATACAAATACCAAATAATTATCTAAGAAATCTTATATAAATATTGTATTTTAAATTAAATGTAGGTAATTTTTCACCGCTTCGTATTCCAAGAAATATGTTTAACGAGCTGTATTGTCTATTTTAATCTATCAATTTACTCCCCTGGGGCTTTCACACAACACAAGCGTTAATTGCCTAAATTAAAAACATTAAAAATAAATGTCGTTTATAATCAGGAAGTTTTATGTATATTTGTATTTTTTTTTGTTTAGACACCCACAGCACATTACCTATGTATATATCCTCAAACAAGCATATTAAGATGTTTATATCTGTATATAACCTTTAAATGTGTCGATAAATCTTTAATTCAATTTATTATTTTAACATCTGTTTTTCAATTAGTAAACCCCGAATATTAGATTAGGTACTGTAAATAGCCTATTGTACCCATTAAACCAACTACGCGTCCCTTTGGCATACATTATGTACGCAGGGTATGGACATGGGTATGACACTTCCTCTTCTTCGTCTTCTTCCTAGAAGAAGAGAATAGAAAAAGGGAAGACGTGCCGATGAATATTTTATCAGTATTAAATAGCTTTCTCAAGTTGTTTTCGTTCTGAAGGATGAAAATTCACCCTCACTGATTTGAAAGGAAAACACATTGGGAGATTTCATATTTGTGTTATGTTTTTGGTTCTAAATTTAGAAGTCTAATGTGTTCGGGGTAAGCTTTATTTTTTATCCCATATTCGGTAAATGACAAACGAAATCTCAATGATAATTTTTATTTTATTTTTTATTTTTGATGTTTGATTTTTAATTTTTGATGACAGTTTGTGTAGTGTATCGTAAAGCTTCCGCCCTGTAGAGACAGATGGCGGTGACATCACCTATCGGTAGAAGCCGCTAGATGGCAAGCCGTAGTGTTTTAGCTCTCCGACAGGTGGTCAGGACAGCTCGGAGGCGGTGTTTCGATGATCAGCATCAGCAATGCAGAACCATTTTAGCCAGCTCTTAGTTAGGTTGACTAACGTAGTCCCAATTGTATTCGCGAAGTATAAATAAAACCAGATAAAGAACCAGACTCTTTTATTGCACAAAGTAATCTCCATCCAAGGGAGTTGGAGAATCTTCATAATATTATATGTACCTACTTCAAGCATGTTGGTACCCAGTTTAGTGTTTATAATGTAATATTTGAAAGTAATATTTCCATCAACGCGTAATAAATAACGTTTACAATTTTTTGTATTTCTTGAGTATTACAAAAATACGAATATGCTATAGACCACACGACTGAAGTACAACTTCTATGAGAGGAAGAGAGAAAGAAAAAGTGCGCGCGCACTGCTCTCTCTTGCTCATACAGTGTGATACAGACAATAGGCCTGCACTGCGTCTTAGATAAACGAAACGTAACTGGATATGAGAGAAAGAGAGAAAGAAAATGTGTGCTCGCACCTCTCTCTGTTGCCCCTTCAGTAATATACGAAATTTAACTCACTCTCTTTGTATCTTCACTAACTTATATCTCCCTCTCAATTTCTATTCGCCTCGCCCGATCACACTTTTCGTAACGCTCTCGTCACGCATTCACCAGCTTACTCCCCAAGTCAAGCGTGCGTAAAGAAGTTTTACTTCAACAATTTAACAATTTCTAGACATTTTGTTTTGAAGAGATTTATTTCGCATGCACTTTGTGCTAAACAAGTTTTATGATTGCTATTGAATGACACAGATGTGTTGAAACCGGTAGCGGGATTAATAAACATTAAGTAACAAATGTACATGTGAAATGACAAAACAAAACTTCATCAGGAATAATTAATTAAATAAATACCTGTTTTCTCCTTCTTTCTATTTATTAGCAATCTATATTCATCTCTATTTTATTTAGATTTTTCGAATTTCTCTAAAGTGCACAATATTTTAGTATGTAACCATATCCTATGTATGTACACCTTCACATGTAGATGATCCAGAAGTTTCAATTGTTCCCATTATATTCTTACCTATTGCATAATGATATTCTATTTCTGTTATAATTAGTGTAACTCGCTCATCAAGCACAAGAACCAGCTTCTTCTTTGATGAGATTGCAATTTTAAATAATTTCTGTACCAATATGTAATTTATATAACACCTCTGTATACTGATACATCTATATTAAATATATAAAAAAAAAAAAAAAAAAAAAAAAAATTCAAATACCGAATAAATTGCTCGTTTACGAAACGCCTGAAATAATATTTCTTTGCAGTCGAGCAAATCAGTTTGTAGACACAGTTTGGTGTTTAAAAAAGCAGAGAGGACTAAGCCCTTTTCATTTTTGAACACATAGTAATATCGTTTTGTTAGACATTCATAACATAAAGATTTTTTTAATGCTTAGTTCACACTGAGCTATATATCTGCGAGCAGATATCTGTTGATTCGCGAGCGCTTATCTTTTGTCTTTTCACACGAGGCTATCAAATATTTCTTCCTGTGGTAGGAGAGGGGGTCAGTCGAATTAGGGAGCGACAACGGAACGCATATTTTTTGTACTGAAATCTGTCAACTTGACATCTGTCATCCACGGGTCTAGGCAGCTCCGTAATTACAATGACCCCCTCTCCTGTTTTAGTCGGAGAAGGGGAGAGTTATCTTCTGGGATATCGCGTCTGGAGCGGTTACGCCTGAGATGTGTATTGTCTATGATTGATCTGCGCTTAAAAACGCTTAGGTGTGAACGGTCTGAAGGGATTGTATGGAGAGCGTTATTTGGCGTGCTTTGATCTTTTATATTTGATAGCTGAGTGTGAACCAGCTCTTATGCTTATTTTACATAAATTACTAAAGCTCAATAATTATAATATAACAAACATTTACAATTTGGGAGGCGGGAATGGGTACCGCCGCCCCGGGAACCTTTATTGGATAACCAACACCTCTGCCATAGGTCACCCCAAGTGATTCGCTTCATTTGGTGATTTAGCAGGGGTGCCCGGGTTCATGGAGTGAGGTTTGTCTAGGTCTTGGAGGCGGATGACCAGGACTCACTGAACCCCAGATTCCTACCCACCCCTTAAACCCTTTTCCTTAAAAAAACTCTCCACACAGCATCCTCCAGGATGACATAGGCCCTGAGGGAAATTATTTCCCCAGGGCCTCCTGTGTGGTGCTCATGTAAAAAAAAAAACCTCTCTCGTAACCATTTTTCGATAACTAACACCTCTGCTGTAGACCATCACAGTGGTTTGTTAAGTTTGGTGACTTAGCAGAGGAGTCGAGTTCATGGGGTGAGGACTTTGGAATTTCTGGAGTTTTCCAGGACTTTGCGGCCGATGCGTCTGCTCACCAAATGCGTGTCGGATCGGGAGAGGAAAGTGGTTGGAGACCCTTTGCCCTCTCTAGCGGGCCCTACTAAATTAGACTCGTCGCCTTGCACCGCAGTTGGAGGGATGGGTTTTTGACTCCCAGTTTCCCACCCATCCCTCATACCTTTTACCTTCCTAAAACTTCCTCTCCTCCATTTTCTTAAAACAATCTTTCACACAGAAATCTAAAATAAGACATAGGCCTTGAGGAAAATTGTTATTCTCAGAACCTCCTATGTGAAATAAATGTAAAAAAATAATATAAAATTTCTTTGGCCATGGTCATACTTCTCCTTTACACTCAATGAAAATATTTTGTAAAATGTTCACTTAAAGTACAGGGTGCGGCAAGACAGAGTTTTGAAGGGCTATTAAAAAAATAGCCCAAGGTACAGAAATGGTGTTTATTTTATTTTATTTGGTCAACCATGCCGTTTTATGCATCAAATCCTGAAGATAGCACCAGTAAGATGATGCCCCCCAGTAGCAATACATCGATGAATCCGATTTCTAAAGTTTTCGGGTGCATTTTGGCACATCTCGATGGGCATAGCGGCGATTTCCTCCCGGATTCGATCCTTGAGTTCTTCCAAAGTATGAGGCCGATGTTTGAAAACTTTTTCCTCCAGATAGCCTCACAGGAAGAAGTTGCAAATGTTTAAATCAGGTGAGCGCGCGTCACCCCTCCACGTCACCCCTCAGAGAGACGAGGCGCGCAGGGAAAATCTGTCGCAGTTTTGTCATTAAAACTCGAACAGTATGGGCCGTAGCACCATCCTGTTGAAACCAGATGTCTCTCAGATCTGTTTCCTGAGTTAGTTCTTCTAAATGAAGTTAAAAAAAATTCCAACATGGAAACATAACGTTGAGCGTTGACAGTCACGGTTCTTCCATTCTACTAAAAAAAAATACGGCCCAATCACCCCACATTTAAAAATCGCACACCACACGGTCACTTTTGGGGAGTGAAGAGGTCTCTCGTGAAGTTGTTAAGGGTCATTTTTAGCCCGGTTCCGAAAATTTTGTTTATTCACCGCTCCACAGAAATGGAAGTGGACCTCGTCACTACGCCATTTTCGGCCATTTTCAAGAAACGTGCGGACGGCAAATCCCTGGTGTTGTCCGGACCAAACTGTGGCAACGACTGAAAACGGCACAACCCTCCCAACACAATGACACCCCTCCCAGGTTTCTATCCCCACCACACGGGATGTACCGGCCTTTTAAAACTGCACTGTCTGTTTTGTCGCATCTTGAATTAACAATTGATATACGCAGTGTGTTAAGAGTAGTAATTGACTTACTTTAACTAGTGATTCCTGACATTATATGGAGTAAAAAATGTTAATGAAATTTTGGTCTCCGGTGACTTTTTCGGAAGTTTAATTTTTATCTTTTTAAAATTATTTCTTTGAAATCAAACTACAAAAAAAAATCTTCCACAAGTCATCGCTGATTCAATCAAGTAACCACCCAATCCCTCACAAGTACCTACTGATTTTTTTTATGTTTTACATTAAAAACTTAAAAAATGTTACCGGAGACCAAAATGTCATTAAATTTTTTTACTCCAAACAATGCCAGGAATTATTGGATAAAGCAAGTCAAGTACGTTCCTTAACACCCTGTATGTATTACACTAGCAATAATAATATGTTATAAAATATTTTATTACAAGCTGGTACCCGGCATGCGTTGCTATGCCATATAACAAAGAAATTGTTTCTTCCTGCGTGTCCTTTACCCTTCCGCCTCCCCTTTCTCTCCCGCGTCCCGTTCCCCTCTCACGTTCCCACTCCGCCCCTTCCACTTTCCCTCTCACCACTCCACTCCTCCCCTTCCCACGTCCCGCAAACCCCCCTCCCTGGTTCCTCTCCCCCCCTCCCGCGATCCTCCTACCCGAGTTTCCCTCCCCCCTCCCGCATTCGATACATTTATTCCCGGTACATTCAGTTTTCTAACAGCTCGCGTGGCACTTATTGCAAATTTCATAATGCCAGAGCTTTATACCTGTAGTTTTATACAAAATAACGAGCATAAAAAAATACTTATCCAATTTGATGCAGTCGTTCGGAAGTTATGCGCGTACATACATTTCGGCGATTCATTTTTACCGATAGATATTAACGATAAGACGCCTGAAATAAAATCTCTCGCAAATATATCAACATCGTTTCCATGGCAACGATTTATTTTCCACGGCAACGATTTGTTTTGCTTAGCAATAACACTTTTTTATTCGGGATAGAAAACGTATAATATATATTAATAATTTCATAACTCCAGAGCTTACCATTATAAACAGCCTATAGTACTCGCATATAATTGAGATTTCTATTGGTGTAAGAATTTTTAAAATCGCTTTATTGTTTTATGCGTGAAGGCGTAACGAACAAACACACGCAGTTTTGCATTTATATTATGAGTACAGAAGTATAGATTAATAACTTCATTCTAATGAACTTCGAATAATAAATGCCCAGGGAAATAATTAACTATGATTTAGTGTTGTTTGTTGGCTAAGTGTTCGGCGGCGGCTGGTTTTGACTGGTTTCTTATGCCATTCGTAGATTTCCTTTGGGGTTTCGAATTAAGGTTTCCTTATTTGCCTTCAAGTAGCGGGAAGATTAGCACTCGAAAGGGCAAAGAAACGGCTAAGAAGATAATGGCAGACATTCTACATTTCTTGTATGGGTTTAGTGACACAGGCGGGATTCTGGGTCCAGAACGACGCATCTCCAAACTTATTGCGGCCGATGAATAATTATACGTTACAGGCTGTGTGGTGGATTAACTATTTATCACGAGCATACACTTTGAGTACATATCCATAGGTACTGTCCGTAGAACAGTCTAATCCCTTAGTTTAAATATTTGTCCATAAAGCTGGGATCCCACCTGTACTACTTCAAAGAACGAACCATTTGAAAATTGAAAGGAATTGTTGCGCGTTTAGCTCTATTCTATTTCGTTAACACTTGGTCTATCATATGGTCAATTCCAGTTACAATAGAACACAATGTTGAAGGGTTTCTATTTCTTATTCTTGTTCTATGACGTAGAGATTCTGAAATGATCACAGAATCATTGGGTTTGAATTGTGCCATGAGAGAATTATCATTTAATCTGCTTGGTGTAACTCTAAGTGACCAGCTCAGGTAAGGGGGCTCCATCGAAGCCAGAGTTAAATTATCCTCTCAGAAACTGGGCATACTGTACATGGCCCGCTACTTTAATAGTACACAATCGCTAACCCTGTACAAATCGCAAGTGCGCCCCACGGTTGAATTTGGCAGCCACCTCTGGTCTGTAGCCCCAAGATATCTATAAAAAACCCTCGAATCTGTGCTGAAACGGGCGGTTCGTTTGATAGAATATCCTAACTTAACAAACGGGTTGCAATCTTTAGAGCACAGGCGTCAGGTTGGAACGCTGTCCTTGTTCTACCGGTATTACAACGGAAGATGCTCCGAGGAACTAGCATCATTGATCCCCTCGGCACCAGTGCACAGTTGGGAAACACGCCAAACACGCGCCCAACATGTGTACATTGTTGACATTAGTCACACGAGAACGGGTCGTTTCTACGACTTGTTCTTGAGTTCAACAGCTCGGCTGTAGAACGATTTGCCAACCTCTGTGTTTCCTCACTCCTACAACATGGGTCTCTTAAAGACCCATGTTCACTCCTTCCTCTCCTGAAAAATACCCTCCACACAACATCTTCAAAGGCCTCCTGTGTGGAGTTAACGTAAAAAAGAAAAAGTTGCTGAGGTATCATTTAGGTCAATAAATATCACCTTCAAACATTACAATTTTTTTTTTTAAATTTATCCTAAAAATAATGCTTTATGCCGTTAAAACTACGAAAGATAGTTATAATTTTGAGGATAATCTATAAGAGACAGTACTAATCAAATATTGAAGTCGTTCAAGCCTCTGAACTTATATAGAACTGAAAAAACGCCAGAATTGTTGAGAGACAGCAAATGCAGAATACTAAAAGAATAATGCTCTTCTTTCGAAGTAATTTATTAGGGTACTTTTCTTCCCTTTTTCGGACAGTCTGTTGGTTTATTGGTGAATGATAAACAAGGTGCTAGAATTTTTGTACAGCATATTCACTATTTGTTGAAATGTGATGGGTTACTAGTCGAAAAGGAGGAAAATCTATGATGTTTATTAAATAATCTTACAGTTATCATTGATTAGTTCAAGGACGTAAGTCAACATAAGTTTCTGACTTCGTTAGAAGAAAGGTCGTTAAAATATCCAGTTTGTAGCCGAGTGGTCGGTTCTAAGAGCCAGGTTCGCAAGCACGCATCACCAGTTAAAAAAAGTATTCCATCGTGGCAAAAGCAAGATTTTAGATTTTTTATAATCACAGTAGGGCTGCGTGCAAATATTAAAGTTATTTATAACCTGGGAATACGTGTGCCTTCGCTGCCACGTAGAGTTTGTAAATCCCGCAAATTTTTCAAATCCGCGGGATCACGCGCGATTATTATTAAGGGATATTAAATAGGAATAATAATTTTAAAAACACGTCTTTCATTATTTTTTATCAATTATCTTTGATCTAGCATCAAATCTGTGTAAAAAAATACAGAAAATATAATATATGTTGTTAGTCAATTAATAAAAAAAAATATATTAAAGAAAGACAAATATTTCCGGGTTACGATTAACCCGAAAATATTTGAAAATCTCCTACTACCACCACAGTAAGCGGAAAATGTTGCTTATGCAGCGATGGATGACTTAGCCAGCCGAGGAATCGAACAAGCGACGCCCGGGTCCCAAACGCGATGCCAACTCAACCACCGACCGGTTTTAAGGAGAATTTAAGAGGACTTTTCGTATCAATAATTCATGGAACAAGCTAGGTACATTATAAAAAAGATATCAAAAAGGTAAATAAAAAAGTATTTTAAGTAGACTTTAATAAAACAAGATCTTAAAAATGTTAAAAAACAAACCTTTCACTGGCAGGACTCTCAACAGTCATTTAAGATCAATCATCTTTGGTATCAATTATATTATAAAAAAACATTGAAAACGTAGTTTAAAAAATCTGTTAAAAATATATCGTAAAACATAGCTACGAAAAGACTCACAAGCCAACGGAATATTCGCTACAACTCACAAACACATACAAATCAAGACATCATGTTTTTGGTGTAAATTTAGTATTTTTTCAATCCTGCAATCACGCAAATTCGCAGGTTCAATTTTGCAGAAATCTCATTACATTGCGGGATTGAAAATCCATATACCACGTACTACAGACAACACATATTGTTTTCAAACAATATAAAGTTATTGACAAGTTAGTTTTGAGATAGAAATACAGTCAATTTTTTCAAGCATGATTTATTTAAACTATCCCTCAAAATTTATTAAGGATAGCGACATTCGTTGCCAAGTTTCGATGGCATAGGACGGTAGAGTTTTTATAGAGTCTATTGAGGACGACATGAAATGAATAGAAGTCATATTTTATCATCGTCACATGACAAACCGCAACAAAGGATAATTAATGACTGAAGATTTTCTCAAAAACAAACAATAAGGAAAGGATCCATGCGCCAAAAACATTACAGGAACCTACATTTCTTGCTTGTATAAAAACATACCGTTCACGAAGAATTCTCAAAAATAAAACATAGAATCGTGTATGGACCTCATTAACATTAATTGGAAACTAATTATAAAAAAATCAATAAAAACACATTACCATGATTACATCTTATAATACTATATTTCTCAACACAATTGTAATAACGGATATCCTTTTTCTTTTTTTATTTTTCTCCTTTCTTTTTTGTTACCTCCTCAACTTCATTTCTGTTATATTCGTATATGTATATTTGTATATATGTATGTGTACACATATGCAAATGTTTTTATGTATGTACGCATAGCGTTAACATTTTGTGTATATGTATATATGTAGGTAAGTGTGTATATCTACGTGTGTGTATGTGTATACTTACATATATGACTTTTTTTTCTTATTTCACTGTTAAATACCTATCTTTTCTTTGTTTTACACATAAAAAAATACTACTTTTCTTTGTTAAATTGTGCTTTACATTCGTTTTTTCCGCCTTTTTAACTAGAGCTCTGCTCTAAAAAAAGGTGTAATACTTATTAATTAATGTATTTTTTAAAAGAAAAACTTTATTTTATCTATAAAAACATGTTACCTCTGTACCATTATATTTAATAAAAAATAAATAAAAAATTAACACCTTATGGACGATGAATTCTAAAGCGGATTCTTTTTTTTATTATTTATATTTTGACCGAACTATTTTCAACTCTCAACAACATATTCAGTAATATCTTTAAATATTTGTATTTGTCTGGAAAAATTAAAATGTTTATTAATCATTTTTTCAATTTTCTATTATAAAAACCTTTTTTAAGGGTCATTAACCAACGGCCGAGAATTTAAATTTCGTCGAAAGATTGTCTTGCTATCGTACCGTTATAACTGCACAGGGCGGTTCCGATGAGAAAGATCAATTATTCACCGTACCAGCGATTTAAAATAGTACTCAATATCGACCTTATTTCTTTCATAATTTGCTTTGATATATACCTACATTCAAAAATGCTCAGACGCGTGATGATAAAACTATTAAAATTACTTTTTATAATTATTTTTTGATCATAATTATTATCTATTATTTTTCATTAAGGGTATATTACCGCAAACGCAGCAAAAACGCGGTTTTTGATGCAGTTTTTAGAAGATTTCTATACTGTATATTAGAAAATAATATTATGTTTTGAACAAAAAAATTATTCTTCTAAATGCAGGAAAAATAAAATATGTTAAAATCTTTAAAACAAATGCGTAAAAAAATATTTACACAACCTCTAAAAATAGCTTAAAGTTCAATTACATCATTTAATTCCAAATACAGGAGAATTATAAAAATATACATTATCACCACATCAATGTTTTCTAAATGTCTGTTGAATAAAATTATTTTAAAAAGCATTAAATTAATGCATAAATAAATTAAAACAGTTTTTCAATATAACGATATTGTCACTCGCATCAGGGTATTATAAAAACCGCGACCTGAGTTTTTTCTCGTCAGTATACGAGATGATTTCAGAGTGAGAGGACGTCAAATGTTTTCAAAAATAAATACGTAAATGTGTTGGCACATCAGAAAAGAGGTCAAACTAAAGGAACGTCGTTATGTTATTGTGTATTGTTTCAGAACCAGGTTGACTTTTTTACTAATAGCGGCCGACCGGCCACGTCTACAACATTGGGTATAGAAACCAGCGGCGTATAATGTCTCAAGGCGGAACTGCTGCGCCAGAATAAACATGAAAACTAGCTTGAACCCCACTATAAACGTTCTTTGTTTTCCGTCTCCTGCGTTTTTTTAAACATGGTTTGAAAGATTGGTGTGAACAGGTGTGAAGTTCGCGCGGTCACACACTTTGCTAGTGGCCTGTCCACGAGTCCACGCGTCCACGCGTACGCAACTGACTTGACGTTTGACGTTTAGCGTTTAAATAAATGTTAAAATATGTTCCGATGAAGAAGAGATGCTACATCAGGGAGAAAACAGAGATATTTTAATAGATGTTTATTTACCAGGAAAGATTTCCGACTAATATCAATTATTATGACCTAAAGTCAGTATTTGAATTTCGAATGCGTAATTAATTACGCATTCGAAATTCAAACGTCAAAAGTCGAGTTCTGTTAAGAAATTTAGCGATGATATTGTAAACGAAATATAAAGGAGAACACGCAGATTTCAACTTAGACCTAACCTACCTAACTAGATTTTTATTAGGTATTTATTTATCAGGGAAAGAATAGAATACCTATTTTAATTGGTCATTTCTTCCGTGTCTCTGAAACCGATTTATAAATTAATAGACTTTATTTACAAGTGAGATCACGAAAGATATAATCATCATTACGACAGTATTTATTTGGAATTTAAAGTCATAATTAGGTATTAGGCTCGCGCGGTTGACATAACCCCAAACGTCATTCGTTTTACCTCCGGTACCAACCAACCGCTTCGTACGGCTCCTGTAAAAATATGAACTTATTTCCCCCCCCGCCGGCCCCACCGGCCCCGCCTGCCTTCCCGCTCCCGCTTCACCCACTTCAAAAATAATATTAATATTAATATTGTTAATATTCGTTCTTATGTTATAATTTTATTATCAAATATATTTATTATATTGTATTTAGGTATCATAATATTTTTAAGTAGTGACTATTAAGCTCAATCATTGCGCATAACCTCAAAAACTTGTTCGGTTTGATTCTCCATACATGACCGCATCGCGCGGCTCTTGTAAAAATATGAACACATTTCCCCCCGCCAGCCTTCCCCCTTCGCCCGGGAGATGAATGTTTTCCGTCGGCTGTGGTAAAGCTTGAACACAGGGTTTTTGAACACGAAGTGTTCAAATTTTCAATGTTTTGGGTGCTGTTCAAGCTAGTGTTCATGTGTATTGTGGCGCAGGATACGGGCCTTTAGGGTGCGCCTTCACCAGAATCATATTCCTAGTTTTGTTTATGTATTTATTTACGCATTACTGAGCTTTTAATTAAATTTCTAATTATACAGTTTTTTAATTGTAATAATGGTATATCTTATAAATTATGTTAAAATAAAATGAGTTACAAAGTTATAATAGAAGTAACAAAATTGTAAAATAGGTTGCAAACCAACAAAAAGAAATCGACATACTCCTAAAAATTAAATATAAGATTAACGAAAAAATTGTTGAAACTGAAAAAAATAAAAAAAAGCGCGTACGTGGAGTCCACGCGCGACAGAAGTGAAACTTCTTGTTTATTAGGTATGGATAAAGATATTATTAGTATTTTATTAATTGAACGAGATAATTATTGAGAAAAGTAGGGAAAAAGTTTCATAAAAACACGAAACGATCCTCACCATAAATCTCCCAGTATGAATCTAGCGAACCTTGCAGCAATTATTAAAACTATCTTGTTTGAATAACAAACAAATTATGCTATTTCATATTGAAACATGTTAGTTCACATTGCTGCCGCAGGTTTTTAATGTAAACTATGGAATATATTTTCGATATTTGTTTTTGGGGTTTTAAGCCGTGTTTTGCTACCTCCTTCTTTAGCCAGAAAGGACATTTATTTTATTTATTTATTTAACGCCCAGATTACTTTTACATGATTTGTGGTGTAATTTTAATTTGACAGATACTTTGAAACATAGAAAATAATAAAAATAAAATTACAAGATAAAATACATAAAAGTCATACAAACACAGAAACAAAAACAGAAGAATACAGCTATTTGTGAAGTCGTTGTACCGGAGAGTGGGCAATGTAGTTACGCTTATGAGTGCTGCTGTAGAATATTGTATTTTTTCGTGTTGTTACTGTGGGTGTTCGTAAGTTAAAGAGTTGCAGGAGTTCAAAACAGTCAAATTTAGAGTTAAATATTTTGAATAAAAATGTTAAGTCGTTAATTTAACGTCTCAAGTATAATAATGTCATGATGATGAGAAGGTAGAGCTGCTCGTAGGCCATCGAGATTTGATTGTAGTCCGCGGATGTTTTGGTAGTAGATTTTTAAAGTTTCGGTTCGATTTTTAGGTGGAATTGCTTGGATATTTTTGTAACTTCCTAGTTTTTTGGCAGATTCGGTCCAATTCGAGGGGTGGAACTGAAAGCTGAATTTTTGCAGGTGGATAGTACTTCTTACAAGGAGTATTTTCCAAAAACTCCCCTCCCCCGCTTGCTTCCCCCCCTGTCCCCTGCCAAACTTTGCAATTTTAGAGTTCTACAAAATCCATTATATCTCTTAAACTTTAATATACATCTGAAAAAAATTACACTGTTACACTTCTTAGAAAGCTGTCTAAAAATAAGTTTTTGAATTTTTTTTGTTATCTACTACGGTTTGGCAAATAATAATGACATTGTCGCAAAAAAAAAAATTCTTTTCGTAAAATTTTGATTTAAAGATGATTTTTTTTTATATGAGGGACCAAGCAAAAATGTTTCAAATAATCTATTTGCCAAATTTAATAAGCTTTAAAACGATATATAACTGCTTACTTTTATCCTTAATACTGGTCAAAATCCGACTCAATAGCAGGGCGGCAAGGCGTGCTTGGCGGTCGGGCCTAGCACACTGTGCTTGCAGATGACCGATTTGAGCTTAGGTAGGTATTTATAGTTTTAAATTGAAACACTGAGTACTTTTTAATTGATTAACGATATAAAAAACGCTTCAACACTTTAAAGCTGTTCACAATGTTTCTTTTATTTCACGAGGAAAAAGTGTATCATGAGAGTCATTTCAAATTATTTTGACGATTGCAGCACCTGTAAGAACATAGGCTCTTACAGCTCTTGCATAAGCGAGTCCTTTTAGCACGTGTATCACTGTGGGACCTCCGTACACAGTTTTCCATAAATCTTCTAACCCACTTTCTTCCGTGATCCAAAACATCCCAAATCCCAAAATATGACATTTACAAATGAAACTTGAAAAGTTATTTTGAGAAGAATTTGCTCTAATATCCTTGTATGCACGCAGTTTCGTAGCCCGGGAATGTCTGTCTTTTTTTTTTTTTTTTTTTAACTTTTTGTAAATAATAATAAATATTGAAAATGACCGATATTTTATTTATCATGCCAATATATTCGGATATAATAATGATCATATATTATAAAAATGATGCGTAATTGAATACCGTATTGTTTTGACATCTGTCAATGAAAAATATGTCGGTTACGAGTCATAAGCTACTGCCTACCGTCTTGCAGTGCAGTTGATTGTATCGAATAATTTATCAAATATTTCATCGAAATCTGATAGCAATCATAAAATCATGAACTTTACCACAAAATTAACATAAAACATGCACATACAACTTAATAAACATAATTGGAAAGATGCCCATTATTAAGCGATTCATGTTCAAACCTTACTCAAGGGTACCATCTAGTCTAATGGATTTGTTCGCTGCTTTGTTTCGTAGTATGTTCTCCAAGCGTGTAGCGTGTTCCCCGTTTGATTTTACTTCATTCCTCCCCGCCTCGAAATATTATTTCGGTTTTTGTAAATTCCCCCTTAATGTCTAAGCAAAATAAGAATGCAAAAAAAATTGAAATATGTCAGTTAGTAAGACCGTAAATAAATAGACAAACTGAGGTATTTTCGTCACAAAATATGTGCGCGGATCTATTTTTTTATAATTTTATTTGAACTAAAATTAAAATTCTGAAAAATAGCTTTCCCAGAAAATTTATTGATTTATTTTACTATGCGATTATACGATTTTAAATATGTGTTGTAAAATTAAAAATTTTGTGTGAAAATTTAACAAATTTGCCAACGACCTTCGGTATAACCTTTTTATACTAAAAATAAACATATTTTCTCAAAATTTAAAACAAAACCTTACTAGACAAAAAAACAACCTTTCGAAATCAATTTAAACTGTTTTGTAGAAAAGAGTCAATGCCTCTACAATCTTATTTAAAAATGAGATATTTTCGGTTATGTCTGGTTATTCCCTCTTATTATACTCCTTTCTGGAAATAAAATCACGTCCCAAGTCTGGAAATCAAACTAGTAAACTCAAGGAATATACATAAATATTCGTATTATAATCAAATTGACTTCATTTTCCAGATACGAATTTCTTTCCTGATTTCTGCCATGCATGAAATTTAATTTCTTTCTTCGGGATTGTCACTTGTAAACCGCAAAGGTTCAGACCAGTATAAGGATTCCAAGCATGTCATTTCATTTCTTTCTATGAAATCGTCTTTTAAGTTCCTGCCATAAAGGTCCAGGATAAATTAAATTCAATTTTCCAACATCTCGGCTTAATCAGAGTGAAATATACTATCAGTATCGCCCTGGTGATGGACCACCATTAAAAATCGAAATGTTAGACCAAACTTCCACTCTGATCAGCAAATATTCGATACTCGATGACTCAACTATCTTTCATCGGCTTGGAGATTCGTATAAAGACCACGTTGCCAACATTTTGTAAGCTGGTCGGCGATGCCAGTCTACTGTGACCAGCCGGGCGAGAATTGCACCGTAGCTCTCACTACATTGCAATTCTTTGGATCGAGAGAGCCCGGCTGGAGAGGTCAAAGAGTCTTCCTCAACTTGCTTTTCCCGTTCCCGCTCACCAATAGCTGATGAGCAGCATCCGTCAACAAGGCCTGGACAAGTCAAACCACTAAGACTGACCTATGGAAAAGGAGTTGGTTATCCAATGAATAGTTAACGGGCGGCGGTACCTATACCCGCCTCCTAAAGGCGATATTAATATCTACGTCCATAATTTTAGGCAAACTATTTTACTAATTCTACCAGAAATAACTGTTAAAATAATCATGTTTGTACTGTACCTAATTATAATGTGCACACTAAATCTCACGCTAGTACCGAGATTAGCAAATGATTTATTGTTGGCAAAGTGCTCCCATATTTGTAAGGAATTCTTACGAATCGCACTTGCGGTCGCAAATATTTAAACGATTCGGTGTGAATACCGAAAGTTTCCAAGATATCTGAACATTTTTTTCCCACACACTTTCAATGTATACAAAAAGCACAATTTATAATGAAAGCCAAAGGACTCAAGTGTTTCGATTTAATTTAAAACGCACTTACGGCCCAAAAATTATTTAATATTACTAAACTTATAAAATAATAATAATAAAAAGGATTAATACTTAGTGGAAGAAGATTAAAAGAATTTCCGATGACACCAAACGGCTAGGCACCTTCTTGACGCTATAGTTATGAACTCCTATAAGCTCTTTGAAGAAAGTTTGATAAAAGATTTGTTATTTAGATTGTGACGTTTCTTTTGATCCAATAATCCAATTCCTTTTGCAAAATTTAAAAAAAATGGTTAGAATTAAGTAAGCATTTAAATACCTACCTACTTAAGATGGAATAACCAGACACTACCGGAAATATTTCATTTTCAAATCAAATTTTAGACGTATTGACTCTTTTCCACAAAACGTTGTAAATTGATTTCAAAAGGCTGTTATATTATCTTGTAAAGCTTTGTTTTAAATTTTGAGAAAATATTTTTATTTTTAGTACAATAAGGTTTTACCGTAGGTCGTTGGCAGATTGGCAGAATTTTCAAATAAATTTTTGTATTTTACAACATACATTTCAAATCGTGTAATCATGCGGTAAAATAAATCAATACATTATTTGGAAAAGCTGCATTTCAGAATTTTAATTTTAGTTCAAATAAAATCATTAAAAAAAATTCGGCGCCGTTTTTTTGTGACGAAAACACTTCAAACAAAAATAATTACAAAAAGTACAAAATTTTAATGGTTTTATCATCACGAATTTGAGCATATTTAAATGTAGGTATTTATCAAAGCAAATTTTGAATGAAATAAAACCGATATTGAGTTATTATGTTAAAATGCTGGTATGCAGAATAATTAATAGTTCTCATCGGAACCGCTCTGTACAGTTGCAATATCATCGTTCAACGAAATTTAAATTCTCAGCCGCTGGTAAATGGCTCTTTATTATAACCATAAATTTTAAATTAAAAAGGAATTAGATAATTTTTCAAAAGAAACGTCATTATCTAAATAACAAATCTTTTCTTACACATTCTCCAGACGGACAGTAGGTACCATAATTTTTGTATGAAAAAATGCTAATAATAAAGTTCAAAGAATTTTTACCGATCAATTAAAACGGCCACCATCTTGAAACGAAACGGAACGTACAAATAAATTTTGTACAAATGAAACGCAAACGTTCAAGTTAAAGCAGGACTTCGCTACATTCAGGCAGTGAAAAAAATAGGGACCATAAGAAAACTTGATGCGAAATGAATAAAATTTTAACAAAAACTTTGTGCGTTAAAATTAAAGTGCTTTCAAAAGAGATGGTGTTGATGAGCTAAGGCTCCTTTTTGTTTTGATTATTATTTGTTTTCCGAATCTGGAACAACACATTTTCATATTTCAGCTATAAAAAAACATTTTAAGTCCAGAGGATTAGATAAACGTTTATGAATAGGGAGTTGGGTCGTAGGACCCAACTTTAGGTGAGGGTATTTGGTTAACGATGGCTTTTATGGAGAACATTTATGGTGGTTTTTAATGGGCTCCAGCTCGTACGTATCTCGGGAAATATTGCGCATAAAAAATAAATGTTTTGGTTTTTGTTTATCAAAAAATTAAAACGGGCATTTTACTGAACTTTTTCAAAAATATGTCATAGCGATACAGGAATTGACTCGGTGCCAGCGAGACTATGATTCTACCAATATATTATGGATTGATGTGAGCCAAGATTTATAGGCGTGGGGTGGTAGAAAGATTTGAAGGATGTGATATTTGAGATCTGTTATTGTCCGCATAGTTGCCTTCGAAGATGTTGTTCGTGGTTCGATTCTCGGTTTTAGGAATGAAAAAAAAATGCATTTAAAAAAAACACGAGTGTGCTTTAGACCACACGACTGAAGTAAAACTTCTTTATGCTTCGTTCGCCTCGCCCGATCACATTTTTCGTAACGCTCTCGTCACGCATTCACCAGCTTATTCCCCAAGTCAAGCGTGCGTAAAGAGGTTTTACTTCAAAAATAATAATTTTGTTTTTAAAAATAAAAAAATGCATTTTTCGTTAGCGGCACGACGTGATTTTTCACAGGTCTGCTTGCTAGTACGAAACATAATTATATAACACTGTAAGTTCATGGTACTAACAGCTGTAAATTCATGGTACTTGTAATGTCATGGTACTTCAAGGGATCGAAATGAAAATCTAGTCTCCTTCAACGGAAGCAATCTCCCGAACAGGCCCTCCATTGATATGCTTGGTGTAACTCTAAGTGACCAGCTCAGGTACGGGGGCTCCATCGAAGCCATAGTTAAGTAAGCCTCTCAGAAACTGGGCACACTGTACAGGGCCCGCAGATTCTTTAATATTACACAACTGCTAACCCTGTACAAATCGCAAGTACGCCCCACGGTTGAATTTGGCAGCCACCTCTGGTCTGGAGCCCCAAAATACCTAAAAAACCCTCGACTCTATGTAGAAACGGGCGGTTCGTTTGAAAGATTCTCCTAATTTAACAAACGGATCAATCTTTAGAGCATAGGCGTCAGGTGGGAATGCTGTCCTTGTTCTACCGGTATTACAATGGAAGATGCTCCGAGGAACTAGCGTCATTGATCCCTTTGGCACCGGTGCATATTCGGGAAACACGCCAAACACGCGCCCAACATTTGTACACGGTTGACATTAGTCACATGAGAACGGGTCGTTTCTACGATTCGTTCTTGAGTTCAACAGCTCGGCTGTGGAACGATTTGCCGGTCTCTGTGTTTCCTCCCTCCTACAACATGGGTCTCTTCAAGACCCATGTCCACTCCTTCCTCTCCTCAAAAACACCCTCCACACAGCATCTTCAAAGATGACATAGGCCCCGAGGGAAATTATTTTCCTCGGGGCCTCCTGTGTGGAGTTAATGTAAAAAAAAAAAACTTGAGTAAAATCAAGGTAAAATTTTGTAATACACAAGAACTCGTTAGTACAGTTCATCGAAAGTCCAATTCTATCTATAATTTATAAAAAGAAGAGTGTATGTTGCGGGTGACGTGGATCGGATTTTTATACAAATCTATTATTGATGAAATTTTGCATAGTTCACTTTCAAAACAAGAGGTCCCTGCCAATATGGTATTTCGAAAAAGCACCCCTAATCTTTTTTCTCACCCCAGCAGAATTTCGAAAATTGTTGATGAAAATTTTGAAAAAAAAACGATGAAATTATTTTTTATGTGAATGTTATAAATATTTTTTTAATTTTTAATTTACGAGTCCCAACAGTTCCCGTATGGAGCCAGTGGGACTATGAAATGCCCGATTGGGATATGTTGTGAGGCAAAGAAGGAGATGGGGAAGTGTGAGCCGGGAAAGAAGGAAGTGGGGATGTACCTGGCTATTCAGATCTGGTCACCAAACACGGCTGAAGCTATTTGAATTCCGTTTCTTTTAATTATGTTTATCTTATTCTGACGAAGAAACCATTGGTATTGAAACATGTAGATAATTTTTATTTAATAAGTTGTGTTTTAAAAAGTGAATTGTTTTCATTTAATTATATAAATGACGCCACAAAGTGAATGTGCAAAGATTGAAAAATTAATAACACACAAGTATAATGATATTTTTGCAAGGTAACATCGGTCCCATCTACATATACTTACATAAAAATTAAAATGTGTTTGGGGATTAGATGTGAGTGAGATGTCTATGTGTTGCTATGTTAAGTGTAGGAAATGTTTGAAACTTTCAAGATACCCTCTTTAAGCCGGTTCCATGCCAACTGAGAATAAAGTCAACTCAACACCTCCTTGAAAAGTCATTAAAAGCTATGAAAAAAATAATTTTAAATTATCCGATAAACCTAACCTAACGTAACCTATTTACCATTTTTTTTTAAATATATATTTTTTTAAATTTTAAATATATTTTTTTACTCTAAATGACTTAACTGAGATGGTTCTGAGTTGGTTTCATTCCGAGTTGTCCGGTCACCCTTTAAGCCCCCGTGAAAGTTTCTGGGTTATTACAACCACATGACTAAAAAGTTTTTTAATCATCACAAAAATTCTTTCGAAACTGCCAAAAATGTGAGAATGACATTTTACGAAACAATGATTATTAAATAAAAAATTCAATTTTCAAAACTCTTTAAATGAATGAATTAATTTGAAGTACTTACAAAATAATTTGATTTATTTATTTATTTTAAATAAGTACCTTTGTTCGATATCAAATTTGATTGTTCTTATAATATACAATAATGAATATTTGTAATATATGAAAAATGAAAAATTGATTAAAAAAAATTGTATAGGTGGCACGCGAGATGTTTGAAAACTGAATGTACTGGGACTGAATATATGGAACGCTGGAGGGAGCTTGGCGGGACGGGAGAGCGTGATAGGGGCGAGGGAAGGCGGGGAAGGTGGAAGGAGAACGCGGGAGGGGAAGGGGACGCGGGACGGGAACGGGGACGCACGAGAAAGTACATGCAGGGAGAAACAATTTATTTCTTCGAATATGGCATTGCAATGCATGCCGGGAACCAGCTAGTCCATACTTACTTACTTACTAATATTATAAATGCGAAACTGCTCGAGTTTGTTTATGACCTTTTCACGCATAACACAATATAAAGACTTTAAAAATTCATTCACCAATAGAAAGCTAAATTATATGCGCAGACTATATTTTGTATATGATGGTAAGCTCTGGCGTAATGAAATTATAAATATTAATATATTATATTTGTTATACGTTTTCTGTCGCTAACTAAAGCAAATTTTTGCTAACGTCAGAAAAAAATCGTTTCCATGGAAACGATTGCTACTGCTTCAGAAAATTCAAATATTAGAATATGTTTTATTTTTTTGGACAAGCTTCTGTTTTGGAATAAATGTCAGTTCCTACATTAAAAATATAATTCGTAACGATTATAAAGACTGAATAAATGAACTGAATAAATAATGTATTTTTTTAATATATTCACAAACTTTCAAATATTTAATTAAAAATAAACATCCGAAATGTTTGTAAGCGCATAAATTCCGAACGAATGAACAAAATTGGATAATTCTTTTTTTCTTTGAGCTATAGCTTTATGAAATTTAGGTGGCAGGCGAGATGTTTGAAAACTGAATGTAAGGGAATGAATGTATGGAATTCGGGAGGGGTGGGGGTGGGGAGGAGGGGGTATAATTGATAAGTTCAACCGCTACAGTAATTTCCCGTAATACCATGCGAGCGAAGCCGCGTGGAAAAGCTAGTATTAAATAAAAATGTAGAAGTTGTCAATTGGCGGCTAAAAGAAGATGATAAATTCAAAGAAAAAAATGAAAATAACTTTTTCTGCACCTTCAAGATCTGAGGCAAAAAAACTAAATGAAAAAACAACGGTTTGACAAAAAAAACGAATGCAATAAAAAGTGGCCTTCAACCTCCTAACTTTAGATTGGAGCCACTCTAAGTAGAATATTGATCGAAATGTGCGATGAATAAAATTTCAATCGGAATAACGATACTTGACATGAATAATTTTAGCTCGCGAAAGTTTTCAAAGAACACCGTTTAACTTTATCGGAAGTACCTGGCAAGCGGTCTATCTTTCTACTGTCGGTAGGTATTATTCATGAATTTTCTTCGGTATATTTTTTATACAGTTCATTTTTCAAGTATTCAAGCCAATGTAATTCAATTTTACTTACATTTTGTACTGAACGGTCTTGTGAATTTTTCTTGAAAATATTGCCACGCTCTTTGAATAGTTGACAGTTGTAAAGGCAAGGTTGATTTAATTAATTGTTTGTGTGTTTAATTTTTAAAAAAAAGTTAATTCTTATGGAATACAATATTTCAAAAGTGCTCCGTATATTATTGGTAATTTTTATGGGTCATTTGATGCTGGCGGTCGACGTTGTCAAAAAACTGAAATAATCCAAACAACCAATTGAATTAATTGATCTGACACGGACAGCAATGTTGATTTTTTAATAACATCAACGACTCCATTTTGTGAAAAACAAAATTTCAAGTATTTGCAATTTTTCACAAAGCGTATATATAAAAATCATACAAAATTATTCAGCAACAGCAGTATCAATATTATAGATATGTGAAACAATATTATTTTATTTTTATTATGACTTATTACCATAATATGGATGGTTTTTAGTCGAAGTATGGATACAATTAAAAATGACCGAATCGGATATCGACACCTTGGCACAGCGATCAGCGCGTTTGCCCGGAAAGTGAAAGGTCCTGGGTTCGAGTCCTAGAAGTGCCAATATTTTTTTCTGATTTTTCTGTTTCCAGGTTTTTGATAGAGTTTCGCTAATATTGTCTTCATTTAATTAAAATGAAACAATATTAATTTGTTTGAACCACTGTATTTTTCTACACACTCTAACAGGTTTCGGAAAACTGTTCTTTTCTCAGAGCAAAATGTACTCTTCTCTTACATTAGCTTCACATAGGAGACCATAAGCAAAAAAACATCCCCCAGAGCCTTTGTAATCTTTGGGGATGCTGTGTGGAGGGTCTTTTTAGGAAAAGGAAGGAGAAGACGTTCTGGGAAGGAAAAAGTGTGAGGGGTGGTTAGGAATCTGGGGGTCAATGTGTCCAGGAGTGACGGACATATGAATGCATGTCTCCCACTGCGGTGCAAGGCAATGAGTCAAAGAGTTCGGCTGAAAACGTCTAGGTTAGGTCGCCCTCAACCAATCTCCCCCAATCCAACCTGCCACGCAGTAGTGGGGCAAACGAATTCGCCGCCATGACCTAGAAAAACCGCACCCCATAAACCCGGGCACCCCTGCTAAGTCATCAAACATAGTGAACCACTTGGGGTGACCTATGGCAGGGGTGTTGGTTATCCATACCGCCTGCCAAATTAAAAACTATCCTGATATTACAAAACAATGCGTGAATTTATTTTACTTAGTGTTAAAGAGGGGGTGGGAGCGTGAATAGGTATTAGTAAAGTGAATAATGATAATTATTTTCCATTACAACATAGTATTAAAAATATTTTATCGTTTTGAGTTGAGTTTTATGCATTTTCCATTACTTCGTCGATTAACCGGAAGTATGCATTACTTCCGCATCGTAAGTCTGCTACGTGTCTTATAATAACTGCATTTTTACTATAAAACCCCAGGAATCAGGAAGTTCTTTCAGTCGTCCTTAAGAAAGCATCACGTCTCGCCCGGTCGAGTGGAACCACGTTCGAGCCAAGTTACATTATTGCAATTGCATTGGCTGAACAACGAGCTTTTATTGAAAACCTGGTGCGGCCAGAGGTAGATTTACATTCTCTTATATTGACGACGAACCTGAAGTCGGTTGTGTTCATGTATACCTTGTGTATAACTTATGAGAAATCATCAAGAAATTGGTTATATAATCATTGGAGATATATTAACAAACAAACAACTAAATAACTCCACTATAAAGTATTGAATATTCATTCTAGAAGTTTCAGTTTGAGAGGCGGGTATGGGCACTGCTATTATTGCACTATTTATTGAATAACCTTAGGTCACCCAAAGTGCTTCGCTTTATTTGGTGATTTAGCAGGGGTGCCCGGGTTCATGGGGTGAGATTTATCCGGGTCTTGGCGTCGGATGTGTCTGCATGGCAGCTGCAAATGCATGGCAGGCCGGATCGAGGGAGAATGGTTGATGGAGTCTCTTTGACTTCTCCAGCCGTACTCTTTCAGAATATCGCCTTACACCGCAGTTGGAGGGATAGATTCATACATCCTGGACACATTGACCCCCGGATTCCTACCCACCCCTCATACCCTTTTTCTTCCCAAAACTTCCTCTCCTAAAAAAAACCTCCACACAGCATCTCCAAAGATGAAATAGGCCCTGAGAGGAATTATTTTCCTCAAGGCGTCTTGTGTGGAGCCAATATAAATAAAGATGTCGCAAATTAAAAATTAAAATTGATATATTTTTCCAAGGCAGTATCTAGATTGCAATTAAATTAGGACAGAATCTTGTGATCGTGTATAAAGTTAACAGCCAAGAAATAAAGAAATTAAGATAATAAAGATAATGTTGGTAGTTCTTAGTCGAAGTATGATACCTGAAGGTGATAGGGTCAGATGAGCTGAGTGGTCAGAGCAAAGTCCCGGCGAGGCTAAGATCCTGTGTTCATTTTCTAGATTCGACCGAATCTTTTTCTGTTTGAGAATAGTTAATATTATCTTAATGATTTAATTTTACAATTTGAGGTTTTACTCATTAGTTATAAAACTATTGAAAATTGTTTAATGTTTTTTTATATCCCGGTAATCATAAAATGGACTGACTTAGAAATCTTCGTAAAATTTCTTTAATATTTAATGCATCTTCAGTAATGTATTTTAAATGCTGTAATTTTTTTCAATTTCTTCTCCTTTTCAATTTGCATAAAATGTATATATTTACTTCGGAAAGTTCCGTTACTATTTACATTAAACAAATTAATACCCACGGGTATCCAATCGATCTTATCGTTTCACTTAGTAATCCATAAAGCCTTCAGCACTGTTATCAAAGTGACGTAACATCGATAACACTACCCTCTTATTGAAATAATACATAACTTAGTAGGGATCACCACCCTTCTGCTGTATATTACTGTAAAAGAGTTTTATTTCCTTTCGGTTGAATCTTTGATCCTATGATCGTTACTGGATAACTTACAAAAAGAGATTTACACAAATTGGTCAGAAATTCTAGCCCCATTATATATTTTCAGCATTTTCTTCGTAAATATTTATTGAGGCTCGAGAAAAGTTCTGTAGGAAGCTTTCAATATCTTGAATTGCCTTATAGCTCTGCAGTGTAGTGATAAACAACCTGTGGTCAAATACACGCCAATTTATATGAATCCAAAAGTTAATAAATAAAATGTTGAACAGGGCGACAAGGAACTGGCGAAGAGATCTACATTATTCTTTTTATTTTTTATTCATTAGGATTATAAAATAACCGTGTTTACACTCCTTTAATTTGGTAACTGAAATCGTTTTGTTCTTTTGCAGTGTTGGTGAGGTCTATTTTTACGTTTTTGTTTCCATATAATGTGTGTTAGTGTAAAATCCCTCATGGCATTAATCATATGTTCCGGTCACATAATGCCCGCACAACGCAATTTGGTATGTGTATGTGTAGGTTGGTATGTGTACTGCCGCCCCGGAAACCATTTACTGGATAACCAACACTTCTACCGTAGGTCACCCCAAGTGGTTCGCTATGTTTGGTGGCTTAGCAGGGATTAATGGGATGAATTTATTTGGTTCGTGGTGAGGGGATGCACCTGCCCACCGACTGCGTGGCAGCCTGGTTCGGGAGAGACTGTTTGAGGGAGAATTTTTACTTCTTCAGAAGGACTCTCTCGGAACATCGCCTTGCCCGCAGTGGGAGAGGTACGTTACTACGGTCATACGTTCGTCACTCCTGGACACACTGATCCCCAGATTCCGACCCACCTCGCATACTTTTTTCTTCTTCAGAACTTCCTCTCCTTCCTTCCCTAAAAAGAGCTTCTACACAGCTTCCCCAAAAATGACATAGGCCCCGAAGAGAATTGTTTTCCTCAGGGCCCCCTTTGTGAAAAACGAGAGAGCTCCCCAACAACAAGTTAAAAACCCGGATATAGCACACATTGGAAGGCCCGAACGCTTTATTTTCCCTTTTGCTAGTTGGGATCGGCTCAGCTTTGTGCGGGATTGGTGTGGATGGAACCATAGTATAGCATCTCCGAGGTCACTTTAAACACTCATAGAATTGATCTTATGTAAAATGGAATCGTAAATGACGATTCTAAACCCAGTATGAAGATTTTTAGGTGTATTAGTGGCTGTCAAAGCGCTTAGTCGAAAGTCCCTGAGATGGGTGGTGACAAAATAATACGCTTTTATAAACGAAAAATGTTACTAGCACTATGCCGATCACATCCCTATAAAACAATTCTTCACTGTCCCGATGTTTACATGAAAATGGATATATTGGTTTTACTAGTAGGGTTGTGTACCTCTGCCATAAAAGCAGTCGGAATCGCCATTCCGGTTAACCGTTTTAAGGAAATTTCATCGTAAATAAGGCATAGTTCTGCCACTGCCTCGTGGTTAATGCACCCTTTGAGGAAATAAAAATCATCCTCCGCTTGATGGAGGGTTGAATAATTGAGGTGAACCGCTTCTGGGGATATTGCAGTCACTTTGTTAAATTATTTCCCAGGAAATTATACCGACTGGGCGGAACCGCCATTTACCCATTTCTAGATTATTTTTTCTAGAAATTTCCAGAATTATTATTTGTTATTCCAAAATAAAGAAAGGAGAGTTATAGTTCTTAATTATGTTTTTTTTAGTCAAATTTTAATCAAAATCAATAATTCTTCACCTTTTAATTTTTTTAAAAATATTAAAAACTTTATTTAGTGTAAAATAACAACTAATAAAGATTCTGCGCGTTTTCATCCCGCAACAAAATATCCCCGACAAAAATCCCACGGACAAAACATTCCCCACAAAACATCTACCAAAACACAACCCAACCTAACCTAACAAAAAAATGGGAAAAATAATACAGATCATTTTCCGAGACACCTTGGAAGAATTTGTTTTAAGTAAGTGAAATTACAAGCACCAACAAAGTAATGGTGAAGGTTGAAGTAATAACCTGTGTTCCGTAAATTAAGAAGAAAACTTTTGTAAAATAAACGAATCAATTAAACATAAAGTGCCTTTAAACGTTAAGACAAGTTGTGTCAGGAGTTTCAAGGACACCGCAGCTTACCACGTAATGAACTATGGCTTTTTGACATATCAATTCATCTGCCAAAATACAACAATATGCCATATTTTTTACTTCATATTTTCAAATCCAAATAATGGCAAAGACGGATATTAATGCTGTTTGCTACTGTTAATTTTATTTTACAAAATTAAATTAAAAAACAAAAAAAAAAAAAAAAAACGCCAATAAAGGTAAAATAGATAAAAGCAAATTTCATTAAATACTGTCTAAAAATTAATAAGCTTATTTTTTTATAAAATTTCTCAAGTGTAAAGTTCTAGTTAAACATACAAAAAAAACAGTTTTTTTCATCATTCAGCTCTCTAGCTTTTGGTTATCTATCATCGCATAATGCAGAAAAAACAAAAAACTTAAATTCTTCAAAGAATAGGTTTTCGTAGAAAATGGCTGAATATTTGGAAACACTAAAAACGTGCTCATATTACAATCCGAAATTCTAGAGATTTTTAGAGTTGCGCACTTTGGAAATCTGAAGATCACATCAAACTTTCGACAACTTTGGGAACAAATAGATATTCGAAGGCCTTGGAGTGATTTTTTTCTTTCTATTTCCGAGTTTGAGAGGTCACGATCGATTTTAGCCTTCTCTTGTTATCGTGTCTTGTTATTTACCGTATATAAACCAAGCAAAGAAATCTTTTTACTATTTTATCAACAGTTTTACTACGGTGATCACATATTTATTTTGTAAGAAAAATGCATTAATCTTTTTAGCAGAAAATCAGTTTTTAACTGTCCTGAAAATACTAAATCTGTAAGCTCTGTTATATTACCTAAATACCTTTTTTGTCTGGTAGATTAAGCAGTTTTACATTGCCACGTCATTTTCATCGTGAACATAGATACTCAAATTAAATACCCTTAAACTGTCAAAAATATACACCACATCTTTAAAATAAAATTATTTCACAAATTTAATATTTGTATTTTATTTTTAAATAAATATACAAGTTTACATGTTATAAATGAAAATAAAAATAGCATTACCTCACCATAAAGAGACAAGGCTCTAGTCTTCCGTGAGGGAATTGGAGCTCACTTACAAATATAATTATATAATGTAATTAAGGAAATAGTAAAATATTATAAATAATAACAAATAGATAAGTAAGAAAAACAAAGGACTTATAAATAATTGATTTCATGTTGTTGTTTTTTTTAATATTTATGGACTTTTACTGTGACCCGACAGTTCATCCGCCGACAGTTGGCCTCCCGAAGTGATGTTTACTATAAAATAATATTTTTAAAATCGATTTCATATATTCCCTTAACAATGAGTTCGTTTGAATATTTTAATAATTTATATGCAATATCGATTACGAAAAATACATAGAGAAGCAAATTTTTCCTTGATGTATTTGAATGAAAATATGTTTTATACTTTTGGTACATCCTCTCTGCCGATCCCTTCGGAGTCACTTAGTTATATTTTGTGTGGTTTACTATACCGTTTTCTTTCTAAACTAATTGCACATTGTATATAAGTACGCCGGGGTCAATTGTCGGCGGGTCAACTGTCATGGAACTGTAGTTGTGGGTAACTTTTCAATTTAAGCAGAAATTCATGAATAATTTCGATTTTTTTTAGTTTTAATAGGGGTTTGTTAAAATAATTTATATCTTGTTAGAGATAGATAATTTGAATGTGTTCGGTATAAAATTTCGAGATTCTAGTATCATTCTGATCTGGCTCATTTATTGAATTGTAAGTTATTTAGCTTTTTTTCTTTTAAAGATGGAGAATTTAATATTTTAATAAATTGGAACTGACTGTTTGAAGAATTTCAACAAGCAATAAAGTACCTCCATAGAATGTGATAAATTAACAAAAAAATTATAATTGTCAATTTCAAAATTGGAACTAATATGTTAAGAATTCAAACTATCCCTTGATTTACTAAATTATGAAGTTTTACATTATTTTCATCGAAAAAGTAATAAAAGCTTTTAGTTAAAAAAAATAAGTAGATTGACAAATTTATTTGAATGATTTGTTAACCTTTTCCGAATTTCTAAATATGATTCGTGAATAGAGGAAAATGGTACAGGACAAATGCTCCTCTTTTAATGTTTAAAACACTGGGAATTTTCCCTTATCTTGTATCTATACTCGGTAAGACCGAATTCTCTGAAACCTAACAAATACAAATGTTTTGCAAACCGAACACCTGCAGAGTAAAGGAAACAGATTAAATTCCATTCGCTGTGCGTCTCTGGGCCCTAGGGGAGGGGTTCTAGGGGTCGCTAAAGAGCTGGTTTGCGGGGGCGGTAATGTTCACAAAAACTAGGCTTTGCGGGCAGGTAAGCTTTTCAATTATTATTTCCCGGAAACTGTAAGGTCCTTGTAAGTCCCAAATACATCTCCAGAACTTATAAATGACCGCGTTCTTAGTGCTATCACATCCGTTGGAACTTCTATTTTAGCGTATTTCTTTATTTTTGTTGAAGCTAGAATATTACGAATGTAAATATATCGGTATTCGATTGAAAAACTTTTTTTTAAAATACAAACCAATATATCGGTAGATTAAGGCAGTGGTCGGCAGACCGCGGCTCTTTGGAAAGGAGTTTGTTGCTTTTTAGACATCAACTTCTATTTCACCACAACAGCGTTATGAAATGGAGCCACCTAACAAACATTAAGTTGCAAATTCAAATCGTACAGCAGTTTATACTGGATTTTGAAAGTGAGATCTACAGAACGAGGAGGGCTTGGTTTCCTTCAAAATTTGTAAATTTGTAAATTTCACTCGGAACACAAGTCTGGTTTAAACCTAATAGCGATTTAATGTAAGAGTCCCCAAGATTTTATTATTATTGTACGTCGAAAAAAGAAATAATTTTCCACCAATTTTTTTTTAGTATTTCATTGAAATATTTTTTTTTTTAATTTTACTTGGAAAATGGGGATGATGTCTTCGAAATTCCTTCGGACTACGTCAGCAGATGAATCCGCAAGAGGAATAAAATTTTACATTTCAAAACAAAACTGGCTTTCATTTAAAAGCGAATCTTCATGATTCATATATAGCACTTAGAAAATGTCAATGATTTTCCTCCAGTTTTTATAGCATACGATCTGCAACTGGAAATTTTACTACACTCGAAGAATTTTATTGTTCTTTTCAAAATGCGTTTGCAGATGAACACGCAACTGGAATTTTATCGTGGCATTAGGAACATCGAACTGGTTTTTGGAAGCATGTTTATATAATTAACAACTTTTATCACGTCCTATTGGATGTTTTACAGAACAAAAATAAATTAATATAACGACAAAAGGTGCACATTAAAAAATAGAAGATCTGTTACAAATATGGGGACATGAAAGTGTTTTGTATATGTAAATCAAATAAATAAAACTCTGTACTTACAGGTTTATCAAACAAATGTTTAGAAGCATAATTAACATTTTATACAAGATTATTATTCATCGAGAATTGGGGGGCTAAACATGGAGCAATTCGCGAGCTGTTAGATCGGCGGCAATCGGAAACAGAATGAATATTCTTTTCGTTCGACAGCCGTTGCTGGGGTAAAAAGGTCCGTGTCCTCGTAAGTAATCGCGTCGCGAATGTGATGCGTTGTTCGCTAGCCACACAAACATTGTAATAGACTGATTTTTAGTTTGGATACTAATAAAAACATTAATTTTTACAATATGGGTACCAATCTGAATTGTTTAAATTAGAAGGGAAGATTATTCATTTTATTTATATTTTATGTTCCATAATTCCAAAAGATCGATTTTAAGAGTTCGTTATAAATTATCAAGTGACGAAATAACTATGTATTTCATTATAACAAAATATAATTGTAGCGAAAGTGAATAATAATCAAGCGGTGTTTATTAGAGCGTAGTCATACAATGACAAAGACTTAATGCTCATAAGTAACAATGGTAATAATAATTATAACGATAATACACAAATAACCCCAGGCTACTAGTATTTGAACTATCGCTAAAGTTCTCAACTCATAAACTAAGTGTAACATAAACCCGCAAATTAGTCTAGCTCGGTACAAAATTATAAAACAATAAATTTTAGGATATTGGTATATTGATTTAGAATCAAAAGATTTCTTATTTAGAATGTTTATTTTTTTCATACTTATTAGTCACGACTGTTTAAAATACGATGCATATAGGTATCGTGGTTTGAGTGACAAGCAACGAGTAACAAGCATTGCCTGCTTACAGCACGGGAAATCGCAGTAAAAGTGAAGAAAAAAAAATTATGTATTCTTTTTTTTTTTTTACATGAGCTCCACACAGGAGGTCCTGAGGAATATAATTTCCCACAGGGCCTATGTCATCTTTGGGGATGCTGTGTGGAGAGTTTTTTTTTAAAGAAAGGAAGGGGGAAAGGAGTTCTGGGAAGGAAAGGGGTTTAATGGGTGGGTAGGAATCTGGGGTTCCGTGTGTCTTGGTCATCCACCTTCGAGACCTAGACAAACTTCACCCCGTGAACCCGGGCACCCCTGCTAAATCACCAAACGTAGCGAACCACTTGGGGTGACCTATGGCAGAGGTGTTGGTTATCCAATAAAGTTTCCCGGGGCGGCGGTACCCATTCCCGCCTCCCAAATTGAAAACTATGTATAACTAGCGAGTTCCTTGCATGCGTTGAAATGCCACTTAACAAATAATTGTTTCTCCCTGCGTGTCTTTTCCCATTCATCCCGTTCCCCTTCCGCCTCCCTTGCCTCCCCCGCAACCCCTTTCCACTCCGCCTTCTCTACCTTCCCTCTCCCCACTCCACTCCCCCCCTTCCCCCGTCCCGCGAACCCCATTCCCGAGTTCCCCTCCTGCGAATACACTTCCAACGTCCCCTTGCCCTCATGCGTTCCCACTCCGCATTCTCCACCTTCCCTCTCTCCACTTTCCCTCCCGCTTTCTCATCCCCCCTCCCGCGTTCCATTCAGTCCCGGTACATTCAGTTTTCAAACAGCTTGCGTGTCACCTATTACAACAACTCACCTGAGTTTCACCGCAATCGGATGAATGGTTTAGCAACACATAATTTCATGACGCCAGAGCTCACTATTATATATAGAACCCATCGTGTGCATACTCAAAGTTTCATCACAATAGGATGAATGGTTTAGCAACGCGTGAAGAAAAAACATACAAGTATACTAGCAAGCAAGCAAATAAACATCATTCATTTTTATAAATATAGATAAGAAGAACACACTGTAAAACTTTTCGAATTGTGCAAACTTATTGAAAATTTAAATTCGAACAAGGTACAAATACGAGTGATTTCAATTTTCGCTGAAAATAAAACAAAATGCTACACCTTCGTAATATAATTTAGTTATGTGAAACTTGGCTATCCAACACTTACTGTATTTTAATACTAAAAAAGCACATAAATATAAAATAAAATAATTTTTAAAAGTAACTCAACTGGTAGCTGAGTATTCTGAATCCTGTTCACTGGCACGATTCAATGCAATTGAATTTAGTCATTTTAAAAACATAAAAAATAAATATTTCAAATCGTTTTTAAGGCAGAGAAAATATTAAGATTAAAGCGTATTTAAGCAATTTAAATAATTTAAACAATTTAAACATCAATGAACAATTTAAACATTAATGAAGCACAATCAGACTAACAGCAATAAAGCTTGCTGTCTCAATTGTGCTTCATTGATGTTAAACATATCGATATTCAAAGTGATTCTATTTAACAACAAGACTGCTCTCCCGACTGACATAACCACCGGCAAGTTAGTTCAGCAAGCTGGGAGATAAAACAGTCTATGCTGTCGGTGACGGAGATAACCATCGGGAACATAGAAACTAATCTATGATAGCCGATAGCTCTCCACGATAGCCGAGTTTTCGAACCGTCCACGAATCAGTCTGAAGAAATGTGTTATGAGCACATCCCTTCTGACCCGTAGACATACCGAGCATACTCAAGAGAAAGTCGGTAGGATAGAGCCACGGGTGGTAGCCGTACTAACTTTAATCGACTTAATTACCTTTACACCTTGAGTGGACTGTATAATGTAATATCCACGTATGTCGTCTGGTAATTGCAACGAATAAAGAAAAATTAAAAAAAAAATAAATGACATTTTTAGAATTTTTGAGTAAAGAAGATTTTTTTTAAAGTTTACCATTCAAAATACAAATAAAGATACCTTATTGAACATTTCAAATTTAGACGTATTGATTTCAACTAACCTACAAATAAAATTTTTCCCAAATATTTTATCTCTTTCCTTTGTTTTTGGGGTGAATTTCCATATGGGAATCGTTTTCAATAGTGGTCTTGTATCATGACAAGCGCCTGAGGCACGCCTCGGAAACTTATATATCCTTAACAATATGTGTATACGTACTTCAAAGAGCGAACGATATTTTATACCGCGGGTCCTTTGAACGCAGAGCAGACAAAGAAAAAAAAACATTAGATCAAATATCTAGATGTGTCAAAACAGTTTCATGGCCTCAAAACCGCTTGAAGAAAACCATTTTTGATTTTTTTCCAAAATCTTCGAATTATACTTTATTCTCTACTGAAAACATCCTCCTTCAGCACATCATTCGTTTAATTATTCTTGCTTCTTTTTGAGCCACTGACATTTTTTTTCTTGAAATGTAAGATGTTGATTTATGAAAACCGGTGGTCAAACAGAGATTTTTATACAGGGTGCGGCAGTATAACTTCCTTTTTGAAATACGCGCCATTCAGTCGGTTGATGTAGTAGCGGAGCGCTAGTGACCTCGTTCGAGAGGCGAAACTATAAAGTTTTGTCCCAACAACAGTGAGGAGCGTGCATTTGCCGTTGAGTTCTACTTTTAGAGCGGATATTCTGGAATCAAGTTTTGTTCCCAGAGAGCCTCATTTCAACTAGGGGCGATTTGGAGTGGTCGGCCCGCTCTCCCAATTTGTCCCCTTGTGGTTTTTCTTTTCCTTGTTTTTTGAAATTCCGTGTTCATGTGAACCGTCCAATGACCTTACAAGATTTGATACATCCAGGAAGAAATTGCCAGGAAAACGCCTGATGCGCTGGCAAGAGTCTTGACAAACGCCAGAAATCGATTTACTAAGTGTATGGAGAATGGGGGACATTACCTACCTGATTTGATCTTCAAAAACTGAGTAAAACAAAACTTTAGGTATGTGCCTACATTATAAAAACAAATAAAAAAATTATTGATACAATGGGTTTTATTAAGTTTTGAAAAAAGGAAGTTGTGCTGCCGCACCCTGTACATTCCCATTTCATTCATATTCCACATAATTCAATGTCTCGTATTTATATAAGACCTGTATCTAAAAAAAAATAGTACACATTCCTGTCATCATTTATAATTTTTCTGCGAAACGTCACTTTTCAAAAAGTAAAGACTAGAATGAAACACATCACAAATATTAAAATGACTCCAATGACTCCAGACAAAATGTTGGAATTTGAATTCACAATAATAAAATAGCAAAATTTCATTTTCTTGGAAGTTCATGGCCTTGAGTCTGGAAAGAAATATTTCAATACAGCCGAAGGATATTTTTCAAAGAACAACGCCGAAAGAATCGAGCAGTGAAGATATTTAGCATTTATTGCGTGGCATTATTTTTGCTCCGTGAATACAAACTGCTAATGAGAGACCGTTTTGAAGGAATGGGTTTTCATCAAAGATATTTTCAAAATGGGAAGGTCAAAAAACCCCAAGGTCGGAGGGATCACAGATGTCTTTTGCCCTTGTTGAAAGTTATAATTTTCGTAATAGTCAAATTATATTTTGAAAGAGAATCGTTTATCACCTGTGGACTAAAAAAATTCTAGGAATGAGGGTAGCGTTTAATTTTGAAATGCTGAATGTTTGTTCTTAATTTCATACATTTTTTTATTTCATCAGAAAAATGAGGAAAACGTTGAAGAAAATATCCAATTATTTTTTCTACTTTTAGTTTTTGCACGGGGTGCCCGTGTTCGTGGGGGCGGGAATGGTTACCGCCGCCCGAGAATCTTTATTGTATAACCAACACCTCTGCCGTAGGTCACCCTAAGTGGTTCGCTACGTTTGGTGATTTAGCGTGGGTGCCCGGGTTAATGGGATGAGGTTTGTCTACGTGGAAGCGGATGACCATGACACACTCAGGACAACCCCAGATTTCTTCCCACCTCTAAACCCTTTTTCTTCCCAGAGCTCTCCTCTCATTCCTTTCCTTGAAAAAAACCCCCACACAGCATCCCCAAAGATGACATAGGCCCTTAGGAAAATCAATTTCTTCAGGGCCCCCTGTGTGGAGCTCATGTAAAAAAAAATGGGGTGAGGTTTGTCTAGGTATTGGCGGCGAATGCACTTGCCCACCTGTTGCGTGGTGGGCCGGATCGGGAGAGACTGGTTGAATGAGACCTAAATTAGATTAATCGACTGATCGCCTTAACTAATAACTCCTGGATTCATTGACCCCTTGATTCCTACATATAACTTTTTCCTTCCCAGAGTTTCCTCTACTTCTTTTCTCTTAAAATACCCTCCACACAGATGACATCCGGCAGCATCCCCCAAAGATGACAGAGTCCTCGATTTTTTTTCCTCGGGTCTCCTGTATGTAATCTAAAACAAAAATATATCTTCTTCTCAGACGTCGCGTCGGTAGCCAAAAGTAGAAATATAAAAATGCTTTTCCTTCACTTGCGAGAATGTTCAAGATATTTTAAATTTTACTGGCTGCATTTTAGTAGAGTTTCCATATTTTGCAGAGGGTCATTGAATAGGTACTGCCTTGCTTACGTATAGTTTCATCGCAAGATAATGAAATCTTTTTTGGAAGACGGTTCGGGAATTACGAGGTTATCTGCAAATATTATTTAATATTTTATTTTACTCCTTTTTAATGTAATCACAAAGAGGAGACCAATAATTATTCTACCACATTTTCTCGCAAGCTAAATCCTGTAGATTTATGTGTTTGTCTCCTTTAAGTGTCGTTTTGCGTTTAATTGAATTTAAAATCATAAAAGTGCTGAAGATTTAGGTGCTTGATTTCTCGAAATTTTTTGAATTTTGAAATTTTTTGGATTTTGAATTTTTTAAAATTAAGACGTTTTCATTTCTAAAATCGGCAAATATTATGATGAACATTTGTATTTATTGATGTACGTATGGTAATGGTATGGTGAATTATGAATAAATTTAATTTAATTATTTTATGTTATAAAGTTTTTGTAATATCGCTTTTTTTGGTTTTTAATCAAGATTTTAATTTTGTAACTGAATTGATTATTATTTCCCTAATTTTGTGTATTGAGTGGGAAGATTGTTGAAAGTTTTTTTTGTTTGCAAGATTTATGCGTTTCTGACGTCCTAATGGATAATAACGTAGATATGAGATCTAGTTTGATTTACAAACATATTATGACGTACGTAGTTAACTTAGGGATTTTAATTTATTTTTATTGTTTTTTGCAAAAGGCTTGATTGGCGACTGTAAAACAATGCGGTCAATGCCTCAATTATCAACGTATTTTATGTGTCCATACTTCATACGTTTAAGTCCCCCAAATCGAGTTTTTTCCAACAAGCCTTTTTTATTTCAGATATAAAACGTGCCCATGCCGCAGGGCGCGTGTGCTCGCTGGTTGGCGTGGAGGGCGGGCACGCGCTGGGCGGCTCACTGGGCGTGCTGCGCGCCCTGCACGTGATGGGCGTGCGCTACCTGACGCTAACCTCCACGTGCGACACGCCCTGGGCTCAGTGCGCGCTGGCAGATGCGATGGGCAACGCGGACCCGGACCACGAGGGTCTGGCGCCTTTTGGAAGGGTAGGCCGCACATATTCACATTACTGTTTAGTTTTAGTACAAGAAATTATAATTAATTTTTTAAAAATTAAATACCGAATAAGAGTCCCAATTCCCAATCGTCTGAAAACAGCGAGACTAATGCATTCCATTGCATTGAGTTATGCTGAGAGGCTAAAGATAGCGGGGTGGGGAAGGAAATGGGAATAAAAATGTGGAGAAGTACCTACCTGTCTCTTCAGATTTGATCACCAAACACAGCTAAAGCTATTTCAAGCAACGTTTCAAGCCTAAGTGGTGATTTTTTACAGGGCGAAATTTTCCACACTGAGACATGCCTCAAGTGTGGGTACTTTGTATATATTATTTTTATTGAATTATTTGTAGAACAACATAAATTACTTACATATAATTTATTTGCGTATCGTTTAAGCCCACGACTTCAAGACTCATAGTCGAGAGTCTTACCCAACGAACAATAGAATAAATCAAACACTCAAAAGTCACTTTGCCTTTATTATGATTCTGTTGAAATGTATTATGTGAAATAAGTGTTTTCATTAGAAGGTTACAGTGCTGCACGTATGAATTGGCGTAGACGAAAACATGAACTAACGATAGATCATTATATTTTAATCTTGCAACCACACCTACTACCGTTATGTTGTAGATGACAGCGCCCTCTTTTTTTGCCAACTTTTACGTGTAGCTCTGTGGAAGCTATATTATAATATACGTTAATTTGTGTTAACGTTTGCTTTTTGAATACTAACTTGTAATCTTTAGTTCATGCTACTTTCCATAAGTCGAACTCAAGTACTAACAGAATTCAATAGTTCCGTTCACACGAAAGCGCTGAACCACTCACAACTAGCAAAAGGGCAAAATAAAGTAAGAGTGTAACAGCCTTCCCATCAATGTCCAGCTATTTATTAACTAACTAATTCTCGCAGTTCCACGACGATTGATCCCCTGACATATGACATATACAATATGCAATCGGTAAAGGGAAAATACGGTATACCTTCTTTCAGAAAATATAATTTCTAATTTTTATTACAATTTCTACTTTTTACTATAATTTCTACTTTTTACTATAATTTTTCCAATTTTTATCGTCATTTATACTAAATCCTTGTGTTTACACTAGACATCATATTTCATACAACGTAACTATACTTCATTGGTCACCATGAGACAACCAGCCGCCTAGTATGGTGATTTAATATATCTTCTTTATGTAAGTGTCACAAATATGTAACATGTGTTGAATAAATAAAATAAAAACAAATAACCAAGTGTCAACGAAGCGATGAGTAGGGAGGCTGTACCGCCAAATAACAAAAATTATAAAACATATTTTCATTCAAATGCTTCAAGGATAAAATACTTTGTTTATAATATGCTGTATATACCAATAAAATGCTGTATGTAAGTACCAAAAAATGACACAAAATAAATACGTTTGATATTCATTCCGTTTGACAAACATAAATGAATTACAGATAATACAAAACAAGGTAATCAAGAAACTATTAACAACAAGCCCAGAACATCCACAAAAAGTTATACATGGAAAAAAAACTATTTACAAGAAAACTATATGAATACGGTACACATCTCCTTATATACAAAATAAACAATAAACACGTACATGCAAACACAGAATTAAACATTCAAAGTATACAAATACTTTACACCCCTCGTAATCCATTGGTTACGAGGGGGGCAACTTATATAATTGCCTCCCAAAGGACATTAAAAACGAAGAAAAGCTGGGCAAATTCGAAAAAAATTTATTAATTTTTATTATTTAAAAACAAAATAATGAAACATAATAGCGCCGTATTGTAATTTTTAATTTAGTTCAAAATGTTTAATTATTTCTAGTTAAGGGAGTATTCTAGTCTAGAAAAATAAATTTCTTCGTATTTCGATAGTTTAAATATTCGAGAATATCTCCTTAAAAGGATTTTTCAAAATTGAATTATTTTAAAAGTTAGAGCCATTTTAGTTTCAACGGTTTAGATGGAATCTCACCAGAATCTAAATAGAGCAAAACCTTAAACGCGTGTTTCTCAAAACTACTTTTTTCGACACAATATCTCAAGTTCTACTGAACCAATTTATTTGAAATTTGATCCTTATACATAGATAACCCTATTGCGCTAACTAAAACTGTAACAAAATTTCAATTTTAACTATTTTTAAAAAATTTGGAAAGTTGAAAAAACTGGTAAAAAAATGTTTTTATTTCAGACAGCCGCCATTTTGCGATTTTTTTTCTTAGTTCGGGCTATAATCGCATTTGTTTGAATTAGAAATTATTATTATTTTTTTTTAGATTACCAGGAGGGTTGCAAGAGTGTCAATCAGGGCACGCCATTTTTTTGAGACCCCCCACTTCAACACCCTGTAACTTTTTGAATTTAAAAATTTTTAATTTAATTTTTTTTTGTATTCTTTAATGTTAAATAAATATTTGCTAGAATAATGGCTTGTAAAAAATGATTGTTTTTTTTATTGCACCTGAAAAAATATCTACAATTCATGCTTCTAGACTAGAACACCCCCTTAAATGAGTGAAAATGTAAATTTCCTTTTTAGTAGAATAAAAAAAAACACTTCTTATAAAAGGAAGTGGATTTTAGGTTTGAAATTGGTAAAGAAAAAATATACTTTTAATTTCTGGGGGCCAATTGTAAGGGGCTCAACTGTTAGATCCCTGATTCTCACGGTTTAGCGCGTTACTCGAATATCATGTGAACAGAACCAAAGACGTTATAATAACGTACAACATCCGAGAACCAACCACACAAAGCAATAATTTATGGGAAGAGCATCTCACCAAGCATCAAATACGACATGTGATACTGAGACATTTCCTTCCTATCAATACGTCAATAATTTATGTAGCCTCAAAAAACCTTGCTGTACTTGATAAAGTGTTACTTTCATTATTCTTTTTAATTTTTCCTTATACCAGCTTCGTATTTATACAGATTTTATGTAAATTAATGACTTATAATTTGTAAGATGCTAATATTTCCTTGTTTATTGTTGATTTCTTTTTTACTTTATTTATTTTCATTTCAAAGCCGTTGTTTATCTTCTTATCGATTTTTTCTCCCGGTAACAATATATCAAGCGTTGAACAATTCAATGGCTTTTATATATACTACTATATTAAATGAAAAAATATTGTATGTGTGAACCACTATAATATTTACAAATACATCATTTTATTAACACTATACGTTGATTTAATAAAAAAGGAACGTACTGGCATGTACATGAAAAAATTGTTGTATTTTGAAAACAGATATAAGATTGTTTCTTTAAAAAATATATATATATTTTACATCAGCTCCACAGAGGAGGTCCTGAGGAAAATATTTTCCCTCAAGGCCTATGTCGTCTTTGGGAACGCTGCGTGGAGGGTTTTGGGGATGCTGTGTGGAGGGAGGGAAAAGGAGGAGAGGAGAGTTCTGGGAAGGAAAAGGGTTTAAGGGGCGGGTAGGAATCTGGGGTTCAGTGTGTCCTGGTCATCCGCCTCCGAGATCTAGACAAACCTCACCCCATGAACCCGGGCACCCCTGCTAAATTGCCAAACTACTTGGGGTGACCTATGGGTTCATGGGGTGAGTTTTGTCTAGATCTTGGAGGCGGATGACCAGGACACACTAAGCCACAGATTCCTACCCACCCTTCAAACCCTTTTTCCTTCCCAGAACTCCTCTATCCTTCCTTTCCTAAACAAAAACCCTCCACACAGCATCCCCAAAGATGAAATAGGTCCTGGAAGAAATTATTTTCCTCAGGGCCTCCTGTTTGGGGCTCATGTAAAAAAAGTTAGAAAAACAGTAAGGTGAGCGATTTTGCACTTTTTATGTTTGCATAAAAAAAAATTATATTTCAAAAATAACATGTTTGATTTATTCCAAATTATAAAATTTAAAATTTTATTTTATCACCTTTCAAAAACAGTTTTTCATTTTTGGATGCGTCCCAAAATAATCAATTTATTTAGATTTTTTTGCAAAGCGGAAATATTTTTTAACTCAACGATAAAATAGGCAGAAGGCCTATGGGGGTTAACGTAAAAACACAAGTGGGATAGGTAATGATAATATTGTTCTGATCACGTAACTTGTAAAATATCTCGTTGGCATAATTCTGAGTATAATTGGAAATGCTTGAACATTCCATGTAAGGAAAGTTGTATTGAAGCAGTACCTCTCTTGGAAACTAATTTTGGTGAGGAAGAGCGTGACAGCTCGTGATGAAATGGAGAAGGAAAACAATTAAAACTTTGTAATTATTCAAATATTTCTTCGCTTATGTTTGTTTGTACTTTAGTACGTGCTTGAGGACTTTCTATAGGGATATACCGTCTGTTATTCTTGGCCTTTTCTCATTGAGTTATAGGTTAATCACTTTCAAATATTTTAATATTCAAGCGTTTATTACAGAAATGTTTTTTGCGTGAAATTGCACGTTGAACGTTTGGCCTGAGCCAAGCGTGCAAGCGAGAGCGCGGAACAAGCGTTCGGCCTAAGCGTTCGGCTTGTGACGCATCTATCTCTATTCCACTCCATCGTTATAACATGACGTCATCACGTAAAATTATCATCCATAAACTGACTTTACAGACAACCAATTTTTTTTTATTACTAGCTGGTCCCCGGCAAGCGTTGCAATGCCATTCAAAGAAATAAATTTCATCCCTGCCGCTAAAATATATGAAATATACACATTTTCATTTATACAAACTTCATAACGCCAGAGCCATTATAAACAGCCTACATGTTATTCTGATCTATGAGCTAAATTATTGTAAAGTTTCATTAAAATCCATACAGTAGTTTTTGCGTGAAAGAGTAACAAAAATATTTACAAACTTTGCCCTTTATAATATTAGTAGGATATACTAGCTTTTACCTGCGGCTTTGCTCGCATGGTATTAATGCCGTATTTGCCTATTCGGCAAACATGGCCAGAACCAAATACGCATTACCACGTTCTTGCCGGTTTTCATGCACATGAAAAAAATTTCATGCACACTATAGTCAAATAGAAAACAAAATAAAATTTCTACACTAGTGATGATCCACTTTTTTAACCAGAGTGCCAATTTAACCGCTTTCAATATATTCGTGGGTATGTACAACATGGTTAACTTTGCAGTCGGTGGTTTCGCAAACCAATTAATTCTATCAACCAATAAACGTTTTCGATTTTTATTCTGAAAAAAAAATACTTTCAATTTTTGACATCTGATTCAAAATAGACAGACAAAATTTTATCACAAAACTGTTTTTAGCGCTTAAAATATTTTATCATAATATAAACTATCAACCTGTACAAATAATAAATTAATAAATAATGAATTTAGTTTTATATATAAAGCGAGGAAGTTTCTCTTTCTAACACCGTTTTGATCGTATTTCTAACCATGATAGTAAGGGAGACACTAAGATTTCTATGAGACCTATTTGAGTTGTTCCGGAAACCGAAAAAATAGACAATAACGTCAACTTTTGCCATACAAAAATAACACACTCTCACAAATATGCAACCTCAAGTTAATAAATACTCTATGTAAAAATATGTCTCCGAAAATATTGTAAAATGTAAATGAGTACAACCAACGTATCTACCTTCTTAAGATAATGTTTACGTGAAATCCTACTTAGATTAATCTTTACGACGAATCGGTTTACAGTACGAACTTAAAAAATATGCTACGGATAAATTGAAGCTTTTACTAACTTTTCTTTGTATTAGAATTACAACAAAATTATTATTTACGTTACAAAAAATATAAACGTTAACCACTAAAAAAATGTTTTTTCATGACATAACTATGAAGAAATATAAGAAACAATTTTTAAAAAATACCCCTTTATGGCTAAGACTATTTTCGACGTTTTGTACGATCTAACTTTTATTCGTTCTTATAAAAATATGCACAAAATAAATAAAAACCAAAATCCACTTTGGCTCTTACTTGCCTCCTATGACAAGACGCTCGGTTTTTTAATTTTAAAGGCGCGAGAATCGAAATATTTCTAGCGTTCATATTCCTCTTAAGTTGTTACCATGAAAAAGTTATTAAGCCGGCACGAAAACAAATTGTTTCTATTGGCAGCAAAATTTGTTTGCAACTTCAACAAAGAGCGTATATAAGTAATAAGTAGTATTTATGCCTAAACGGGTTAACTACGTAAAGGCGGATTAATCATGCGTTGTTTGGCACGTAATTATAACAACATTACAAACCTTTAAGTCTAAATACTTTATGGATGTTGAAGTTTCCCCATTTCAAATTTATAACTTCGACTTAATGCTTCTAAGGAATTTTGCACATCAATATCTATCTACTGTTTTACCTCAAATTTTCAGCTTTTCGTAAAATACTTAAGCGATTGTTGGTAAGTGTTAAAACTTCAACAAAGATTTGCAAAATTAACATTTTGCATTATAAGTACTAATCCACTTACTTGTGAACTTTGATCAGAAAATAATTTATCTGGCATTCAATTTGAAAGTCGGGTTTGGAGGCTGCCCCGGGAACCGTTTATTGGGTTACTCACACCCCTGCCAGAGGTCACTCCAAGTGGTTCGCTACGTTTGGTGACTTTGCTGTGATGCCTGGGTTCACCGGGTGAGGTTTATCTAGATCTTGGCGGCACATGCGTTTGCACATGTGCTGTGTGAAGGGCGGATCGGGAGAGGATAGTTGAGAGAGACCTAACTCAGACCTCTCCAGACGGACTCTCTTGACCCATCACCTTGCACTGCAACGGGGGGGGGGGTGGATACATACGTCCGTCACTCCTGGACACGTTGATCTCCAGATTCAACCCACGCTCACATATTTTTCTTTTCTCTCCTTCCTTTCCCTAAAAAGGCTCCCCCACACAGCATCCCCAAAGATGACACAGGACATGACGGCTTTTTTACTCAGGGCCTCGTGCAGAGCTAACCAGATCTGAATAGCCAGGTATATCCCCACCTTCCTCTTCCCCATATAAGTCTCTGCCCACTGCTATTAGCCACACAATATATCCCAATTGGAGATGTATTGATCTCCCTGGTTCCGGGCAGTTGGGAGGAATTGGGACACTTGTGAGGTATTCACATTTATTTATTTTTTTAAAGAAAAACAAACATTCCCGGATTAAGAATGACCCGATAATGTTTGAAAGTCTCCTACTACCACTACAGAAAGCCGAAAATATTGCTTGTGTTGTTATGGAGGACTTAGCCAGCCGAGGAATCGAACACGGGACGCCCGGGTGGGACCTAAACGCGATGCCCACTCAACCACTGACCGGTCTGACATAAACAAAAAAAAACGTTTATCCACTTTTGATTAAACTTTAACTAATAATATAGAAAAAAATCCTTCCGAACATAAATATCGTGTGCCACTATTTGTGCAAAAACATCAATAATGATAAATTGCACATGGCAAATCTTTTTCTAAACGTTGTTGGTGTATCTAGTAGTTGATGTGAGTAGTGACAATACATTCACTGGAAGTGAAAATAGGGCAAGGAACGAGATCTTAAAGAAGAAGTTGTACATAATATTTGTAAGCTCGTGGATAGTTTCCAAGACTCGAATTGAATCAATATACGTGATACGAAAAGGCGGAGTTTATTGCCTGAACTAAATTAAGTTCAAACATTTTATACAGCGACCTTCTTTGACCTAATTAGGCTAAATCAATCATTTATATAATCATCAATTCATTTCTGTTTCTGTTCTATTTTCATTCGTTTAAATTAAAGTTTAGCAAGGAAAAGATGAAAGAAATATTAATTTTTAATAAAAATAAAACACTTTTTTGTGAAAAAGCACGAGATTAATTAATTTATTTACCGACCGGTTTTGCATTGTTCCAACATCATAAGGGTACAAATTAATACTAAACAAGAAATACATAGAATTTGCTTATATATAAATACAGAGGGAGACTCAGAATTCGGTCCCCGCGCACTGCTGCTCGCGTAATAATAGTAGAACACATTTCTTGTAAATATTGGCATGCTAAAGCGGTACTATGACTATCCCGTGATTTAAATCCCTGTCATGAAAAAAATCAGAGTGTTCTCTTTATTTAAGTAAAATTTTGTTAACTTTTTAATAGAAACACGTTACTAGTATTTAACCTTTTTTTTTACATTATCTCCACAGGAGATGCCGCGTGGAGGGTCTTTTTAGGGAAAGGAAGAAGATGAAGTTCTGGGAAGGAAATAGAATTGAGGGGAAGGTAGAAATCTGGGGTCAATGTGTTCAGGACTGACGAACGTATGAATCCATCCCTCCCATTGCGGTGCAAGGCGATAGGTCGAGAGAGCTGAAGGCCTCCCTAAACCAGTCTTTTCCGGTTCGGTCTGCTACCCAGGGTAGGTGAGCAAAAGCATCCGCCACCAAGAACTAGACAAACCTCACCCCGTAAACCAGGGCATCCTTGATAAGTCATCAAATGTTGCGAAGCACTTGGAATGACCTATGGCAGGGGTGCTGTTATCTAATAAATGTTTTTTGGATTGGTGGTATCCATGTTACCTCCCAAAATGCATAACCTAAAACAAGACAAAAATATCATCTCTTTACGTAGCAGGTACGCTCTAAATATTTAAGTTATTCCACCGAGTTTCATATAATACATGTTCCGCGACTAATTTTAATTGGGAAACGTTGCTCTAGTGAGTATAATATGAAAAACCATCTTTATTATGCTAATATAACTCTTCCAAACACAACAAAGTCATAAAACAAGCGAGGAACGTAAAATATTAAACCCAAGTGTGATTTCCATTTATGAGGCTCAATCATGTGCTCCCGCTCTCCGGAGCAACTCTGGAAGCCGTCTTCCTATCGCATTAGTTTCTCAGTGAGATCTTTCTTTAATATTTCAGGCCATCCCGAGCGCTAAAGAACCTTTTTACTCCCTTTTTCCTCCCAAACACCTTGAAAGTTTTCTTGTAATTGACTTTTTCTCGGTGCTTACTTTCAGTGAAGATCCGACGCCGATCTTTTTGAGTTATTTACGAACCTTCTGGATCTTTTCGAATTGTACCTAATCTAAACTAGAATTCTTTTACAGATAGTTTTAATGACACATCAAGGGAAAACTATTTTTTTCGTCATACGTCTTTGACGAAAATTCTGAAAAGAATTGTGATAAAAACTTGATGATATACTCGTCAACGTTTTTTTTTTTTTAATTAAGAAAGTGAAAAAGTTATTCACAAAAGGAAATAAAATAGACAGTAGCTTATAAAAGGGCGCTTTGAAGGTAATCAACGAATTGCTCAGCAGCTTGCTTAAGATATATTTACCTATTAAACTAGCCTAAAGATGTATTTTTGACCATTCCTCTAAAATATTCCGTATGGAATACAACTTTATTTGGAATTATTTTGGATGAAAAATTAAGTTTTGCCAATCATATCCACCAAATTGTGAACAGAGGTATGCAAACACTAGGCTTCGTATTAAGAACAACAAAAAACTTTAATCCCATACAAGCCATTAAACTATTATATGTATATCTAGTTAGAAGCCTAATTGAATATAACTTGGTAGTTTGGTCTCCATTTTAAAAAATTCAGAGAGAAAAGACTTAAAATAAAATTTCCTATTAAACACTCGAAAAATACACACACTACAATACAGATGTAAAATAAACGACTTAACCTTTTTATTCAAAAAACTAAATTATAAGTTCGACTGTTGCAAACTCCTGCAACTCATAAACTTACCAATACCGACAGTAACTACACGACACAATATATTATTCTACTGCAGCATTCATTAACGGAACAACAATGCCCACTCTCTTTATTTAATATCAACTTGTGAAGTTTTGTGGATCTTGTAAAAATCTTATTCCAACATTATTCCTTACCACATCTGTATTTTTGTAAACCTATCAAATCGCTCAATTTTTGTAATTTTTTTGTATTTTTATGACTTGTTTGCATTTTTTATCTATTTTTATTTGTATTATTTCTTTATTTGTTTCAAAATTATCTGTTATGATTTAATTTTAATACCAAACATGATTAATTAATCGTATTAACAAACGCCTTTTGGGCTTTAAATAAATAAAATAAAAATAGTGATGAAATAAAAAAAAACATATTTCTAGGACGATGCAACGGTTGTTAGCCCAAATGATTAGCAATCTCGGAATAGTTATTATTTATTAGAGACAAGCTTTATTTTCAAAAAACAAAAACTAAGTCTAAAAATTTAAATATGATAAACATTTTACATAGTACGTTTAAGTAATCTTCGACATAAACAAAAAATTTTGTCAATAAAATAATATCAACCTGTAAGTCACCTTTGTTGACCATGTTTCTTTATTATGTTGATACCTTCCACCGTTCCTCCCCCCTTTTCCAAATCATCATCCACACTACCCTCACCTAATAATATTAATCCATTCCTCTACTTATATAGTTGTTATGTTAATTTAAAAAACGCTAGTGAATGAAACGGATGTGTCGAAACCGGTAGCAAATAAATAATATGTAGTAAAAATGTACACTCTTAATTAAACTCTTCAAAACTAAATGTCTTGGAATCGTTACATAGTTAATGTCCGAGAAACACAAAAAGGAGAACAACTTATTTCCACTCTCTGAACAAATTTTCAATATTCGCTATATTCATTCAGTTACGGAAGCAAAATCGCTTGAAACGAAAGAAACGTTGCTAGAAATGGATTTAGCTGTGTTTGGTGGTCAGTTCTGGATAGACAGCTACTTCCCCATCTTCCTCTTTTCTATCTTCTTCCTATCTCCACTAATTTCAGCCTCCCGATATACCACTAATTAGGGTTGCCACTGGCTTCGGACGGTTAGGAACTGTTGAAGGAATTGTATGGAATTCACCATAAAAAGGTCTAATATTAAAAACAGAGTGTGCGATTCACAAGCGGTAGAAGTGAAACCTTCAGAAAACTAATGTAAACAAGAGCGTGGGGAAGCTTACGAAGCACCGCACAAAGAGAAGACCGACAGGCTACGAAGCACCACACATAGAGACCCATTATACTATCTAATTCTCTCGCAGGCTAAGTCCTATAGATGTATGTGTTTGTCTCTTTTAAGTATCGCTATTTTTCGTTTCATCGAGTTTCAAATCACAACGGTGCTAAAAAAGTTTTCAATTCAAAAGCGTCCTGGTAGAGTTACATGACGTACTTCGTAATATGCACAAATTATTTAAATATTATTTTGAACTTTATTATTACAAGAAACAACCTATTTACGTTGGGCGAATGGTAAAGTAGAATTAACGTTCTAATTGTTTTCAATCAAAATTTCCCTTGTCAAAAGATCTTATAAAGCCTTATTGGATTTTGTTAGTATGATGTGACGTCTGCCAAAAGGTTAAGCTTCCATCTAAACAGCCTAAATTATATAAATAACCAAAACTAATAACCTATTTTGTGCTTGTTTTTCCATCTCCCCCGACGTAGATTGAAACGAAATGTTACTTTAATAGTTTTGGCATATTTAGCAGTACGCGGAGTAAGAGAACTTCACTTAAATATTTAATTTAATCTAACTTATTATAATCAACAGAGCGACTCAACTACTTAACCATTCTGTATTAACCATCAAAATTTTCAACGTAATTTAAGTCAATTCACCAATTTCTTTCTATCTCTTCTTTCTTTTATCTTTTGACGTAATTCGGGAGGCGGGTATGGGTACCATCACCCTGGAAACCTGGGAACGTTTGGTCACTTAGCAAGGGTGCTCGGCTTCATGGTGTGAGGTTTGTCTAGGTCTTGGCGGCGAATGTGTTTGCCCACCTTCTGCTTGGCGGGCCAGATCGGGAGAGACTGGTTGAGACCCCATCTAGATTTCTTCAGCCGGATTCTCTCTACCCATCGCCGTGCCTCACAGTGGAATTTGTTAGTGGGAGGGATGGATTCATGCGTCTGTCACTTTGGACAAATTGACCCCCAGATTTCCTTCCTTTACTTTACAACTTCTTTTCTTTACTTTCCCTTAAAAAACCTCCACAGAGCTTCCCCAATGATGTAATAGGCCCTGAGTTATTTCTTTTTCCATCAGGGCCTCCTGTGTGCAGTTAATTTTAAAAAAATGTCCCGAAGTAGTAGAAATTGTAAATTTGTAATTTTCTTGGTAATATGTGTATTGGTGCATAATCGTTTTTGGAGAGCATGATTAAATAAATAAATATGTCTTTGTTCCAGCTCATCATCAAAGAGATGAACCGTCTCGGTATGATGGTCGACCTGTCTCACGTGTCGCAGAGCACGATGCGCGCCGCGCTCAACGCCACCGCGGCACCCATCCTCTTCTCTCACTCCTCGGCGCGCGCGCTCTGCAATTCGTCGCGCAACGTGCCCGACGAGGTCCTGCGACAGGTGGCGTCGAATCGAGGCCTGGTGATGGTCAACTTCTACTCGCAGTTCTTGGCGTGCAAGAACACTGCAGGAGTGGCTGATGCTATCGGTAAGAAATTTTGTTATCTATACGGGTGTAACAGCACGTACCGTATACGTCATTTTACTGTCCGATTATGTTTTTTTTTTTTTATAAACAAAAAAAAATCAATCACATATCACCACTGATCACACTTTTAGGCCCTCCGTTCATGAAGGGCCTAAGAGTGTGATGACAAGTACCCTGCAGATATACTTCTCTTTAATGCTGGTTTCTTTCCGTACACGGCGCTACCCGAAATATACTGAACTTGATCATTTTTCACATGCAGCCGTGGAATTAACACGATGTCAAGGCGATGTCAAATTCGGAAATGAATTACGACTTTCAGCTGTACATAATTTCCGTAAAAGTAAATATGCCATGCTAAACGTCTTACTGGCCTCCAGTTAGTTGGAACCAGAGTGCAGTTTTATCTAAAAATAAATGTATATAATAAAAAGTAACATGCAGGTTGTTTGAGTACATTCTTGTCCTTTTATTTTCGTGCAAATTCCCAAGTCGTGCGTTGATTGCCCAACGTATTGAAAAGCGAGAAAAAGAACTCGAGGGCTTTTGATCTCAAAATTCTTATAAAACATGCTCATAAGATTGCAAGCCTCGATCTCTCTCTAGCAAAAATGTTCGTGCTCCACAGACAAGAATTTTAACCCGGCGAGAGTGTGGCAGGGTATGTCATACCCACCATGTTACTGATTTGCGTATATTTTTGTTTGTGACCTTCAAACCTTGTTGCTTTGAGTAGCTGGAGTTAAAGGGGTGCATGAGGGGATAGTGGCATAACGCAGTGTCGCGGCGGCCTGCGCTTGAGTTAATGCTTGCAAACTGCGTTCGGGTATGTGATACCCTGCCAAATAGCTGGTGTATATATTTCGTGACGAAAACTAACATTAATTTTTCTGCTATTTGAACTAACTTTCTTTGCTGCATTGTAGATTTTAATAAAAATAGGACGTTGACAGTGAAGAAATCCGACTTCGGTCAATGCTGGAAGAAGTATTAGAAAGTACTTCCGATGAGGCGAGCACATCGGAAGTATTTTCTAAATCAAAACTGCACTGATTTGAACTCCAGTTCTTAAGATGTTCCTAAAATTTTTTGTTTTTTAAGTTAAAGTTATTTTTTAAGTTAATGTAATTACATGTTTTACGTTATTTCAGATCTTTTAGTTTTTTTTTTCATAAAACTTGTTTTATTTAGTTCCTTTGTAGTTTTTTGAGAGTGAAAAATTTTGTTGAAAATTCTTAGTGACTTATTTCCATTTAAGTAAAATATAAAAATTATTAAAACGGCGTAAATGTTTTATTTACAATACGTTATAATATAGTCCTGCTATAATAAAAAATAATTATTATAATGCTTTTTCTTAAGAACCAAGTTTTACAGTCGAATTTGTAAACGGGTATGTCATACCCTGCCACATACTTCTTTTTAAATTTTTTCACCACACTCTCGCCGGGTTAAGCAAAGCTGCGCATCAAGAATTAAGTTTTTCATCTGGAAATTACAACATTATTCGGTATTTTTAGAGCAGCAAACACGCGGTTGTCAAAGTCAAAGACTTTGACTACGGCATGTTTTTTTTACTTCACTTTCGTTCGCGATAGGGCCACAAATTAAATAATATCAAATATGAAATAATGTGAACAGAGGCTTGAACTTTCTCGGAATTTACACTGAAGCGCGTCTAAAAAATTTTCTTGCCCTAAATTCTTCGCGAAATGTTAAAATTACGCATGAAAGGGCACTTACGTGATGTAAATTTGGATAGAACAAATTCTCTTCTCTCTTGAGGAAAAGCGAAACAAATAATAAATGTACTAATTTATTCTACTTAAACATCCAGAGGGCTTTTGCGTAATGGTCTTCGTCTTTTTTTTAAATTATAATTTTTATTTTATTTTGTTTGGAAAACCAATAGTTATAATAATTTATAATGTCTGATAAAATATGTGCAAGTTATTTAACCGGTTTTAGGTTTTCACTGACGTTTATTAATAACTTTGTGAATATAAAGAAAAACAATTAAATTAGCTTATGCGGATGGGATGGTGGAAAGAGGGGAAAGGGATGGATCTATTCTGTGTAAATAAAGGGTTTTCCAATAAGAGGTGTTATTTTGAAGAGCCCGCTATTTCGGTAGATGTCACTTTTGAAGCTGTCATTTTTTGACATTTGACAAGTAGAAACTACGCCATTAATAAAAATGGAATGATACACGTTTCAACAACGCATTGAAATTATTAAAATTCACTATAAAAATGGTGAAAATTTGGCAGAGACGGTTCGTTAAACTCGAACATTTTTGGGTCGCCGTGAAGCACCTTGTCGGATCGCAATATAGAAATTGGTGGAAAAATTCGAGCTGTTGGGACAACTTAGTGGTGTGAAGAATAAAACCCGTGCACGTCGCTCAAGAACAGCCGAGAAAATTGCTGCTGTAGCCGAAAGTGTTCAAGAAAACCCAGGTTTGTCCATTCCTCGTCGTTCTTTGGAATTAAGCATTCCACAAACGTCATTACACCGTATTTTGCACAAAGATTTGGGTCTTAAGGCTTATAAAGTTCATTTAACACAAGCACTCAAGCCGGCCGATCATCAACAACGACAGGTCTTTGCTGATTGGGTCCTTAAAATGCATGAAAATGATCCGGAATTCCATCGAAAAATCATCTTGAGTGGTGAGGCCCATTTTCACCTCGGTAGCTTCGTCAACAAGCAAAATTTTCGCATCTGGGGCTCGGAAAACCCAAGAGTTATTGTTGAAAAGCCTCTCTATCCTCAACGTGTGACTGTTTGGTGCGGTTTTTGGTCCGGCGGAGTCATTGGACCTTACTTTTTCGAAAATGAGGCTGAATCAACAGTTACGGTGAATGGATTGCGCTATCGAGAGTTGATTAATGATTTTTTATGGCCGGAATTGGATGGTATTGATCTGGACAACCATTGATCTTTTACGGGAAAAGTTTCCGGACAGTGTTATCTCTCGAAGAGGTGATACTTTTTCGAAAATGAGGCTGAATCAACAGTTACGGTGAATGGATTGCGCTATCGATAGATGATTAATGATTTTTTATGGCCGGAATTGGATGGTATTGATCTGGACAACCATTGGTCTTTTACGGGAAAAGTTTCCGGACCGTGTTATCTCTCGAAGAGGTGATCACAATTGGCCTCCGAGATCTTGTGATGTAACACCTTGCGACTTCTTCCTTTGGGGCCACGTGAAAGAAAAGGTCTACGTCAACAGCCCAGCGTCGATTCAAGACCTCAAAGATGGAATTCGTGAGGCTATCGAGGACATAGGGCAGCCACTTTGCGATTTGGTTTTGGAAAATTTCATGAAAAGGATATGGCCCTGTAAGCGCGGTCGTGGTGGTCATTTGCCTGTTGTTATTTTCCACTATTAACGGCATACCTTTTTCTTTATAATGAAATAAACATAAGATCATTTATATTAAAAAAATGGCATTTTCCCTTGAATATCAAAATAACACCTCCTATTGGAAAACCCAGTTTAATAGTATGTACATTTGAAAAACCTTATTTATTCATTTTAGGTTTGCAAATGTTAGATATTATGATAAGTAAGTCGAATTTACTGTTTAAAATGTTAAAGATATGGGAAACCCTTTGAATTAATGAATTTTGTTTGTTTTATTTTATTTTATTTTGGATACCAACAGTATAATATTGAAATGAAGCATGATAATATATAGATTCCATTAATTTAACCAATTACAGGTTTCCACGTGGATTTTATAATAGAAAAGTGAATTTAGTGATTTGACAGGGTTAGTTAAGAAGAATTACATAATAAGAAAGTTGTTTAAGTGGGAATAGGGAGGGGGTAAGATGGGGTAGGATATTTTATTTGAGTCGTATGTATTCAAATAATAAAAAACATAATCCAGAAATGAAGATCATAATATTTTAAGCATGAAAAATAATTAAAAAAATAATTAAAAAATGGACCAGATTTAACAAAACACAGGAGATTGAAAATATTTATAAAAAATGTGTATTTTTCCAATATTCACCATATTAACGTAAATATTTATAAAAATAAAAAATAATGTATGAAATTGTTGTTAGTTCTCAATTATGTAAGTGCAATTAAAAAAATATGCAAAACATAGTAAATGACTCGTGATTTTAGGAATTAAAAAAAATCCTGACCAATATTGGCCCAAAAGATACACAACAGTAAAAAAAAATTGCTCTTTAAGAAAAAATGCAAAAATTCATTCATTCACCGGAAAATTTCTGTATTTGATGGCCTCCGTGGTCGAAAAGAAAGGCTCATGACTAGCAATTCAATGGTCGCGGGTTCAAATCAAGTAAAGTTTTTTGATTAAATTGTGTTATTTCACAATTTAATGATTAAAAATGATATAAGGTATATTTGTGGCACGTTCCTAAGTGGATGGAAATTCTCAGTATCACTCTGGTGAAAGACTACCATTGAGAATTGAAAAGCTGCTTGAAATGGATTTAGCCGTGCTTGGTGAACAGATCTGAAAAGACAGTTTTCCTCTTTCTTTTACCAATCTCCGTCCCTTCCCAACTGCCTTCAGCTTTACAACACACTCCAATTGGGGATGCCATAGTCTCACTGGCTCTAGGAGGTTGGGAGCAGTTGGAAGTCTTATGTGGTATTCACATAAAAGAAATAAAAAAGTAATCGTGTAAAAGTAAAGTAACAAAATTGAAATAAAAGTAAAAATGAAATTAACAAAATTGATGGCTGTCTGTGTCTAGTCTGTTGGGTAAAAAAAGTCAAGGTCAACCCCATCTCCCTAATGTAGAATACCTTCCTGATTAATTTATCTCTGATTGAATAAAATAGATTCAAATCATTTCATTAATAACATAAAATAAATAATTTTAGAATCTGTCATTAAAACAATTATTTATTTATCACTAGCGGAATCTACTATCAGATACGGAATAACGTCTTGGGGGAACTCGTGAAGACAAATATAGGTTACATTTAAATAATCCAAAACTCTTTGTTTAAGCTCTTCGTAAGCAAAAGTATTTATGCATTTATAAAGAAGAGATATAAATTAAAATGAATCAGTTAATATATTACCCGTTTGAGGAATATTATGGTTTAAAATTGTATGCCAAAACCTGTTGTCGGATTCAACATACAAAGAAAAAGTAGATTATGCACACGGCACTAAATTTAGTAAAAATGAGGGTTTGTCCGTTCCAAAAATTAAAAATAAATACGGACAACGGACATTCACTTATCTTGTCCTAACCATATTTAATAAGATGCCAGTGAACATAAAAAAATCGAATCAAATTGGACCACCGATCTCCAAAAAAAGTTTGAAAATGGCTAATGGATCAAAACTTTCTGTTTTGAATTTGTTTGTAATCTCGTGTATAAATATGACTACGAGTAACTTGTATGTCTGTATATTTTATGCCTTTGTTTTGTAGTTACTTAACCCTAGATTCATAAACATACGTCTCTCATACACCCTGAAGTAGTAAAACACTCATAGAGCGCAGTGCGAAAGAGATGGCAATACGAGCGTCTCAGTACCCTCCCGACACAGTTAGAGCTCAGTGTGGCGCCGGGGATCTTGGCGCCTAAACGTGCAGTTGCGCAAATACTACGCCTAAGGGGTCTGAGGTACGTATGTTTATGAATAGTGTAACAATTTTATTAAGATTATTTATTACGTTATTTATACTGACTTTGCAAAAGCTTTCGACCGTGTAGATCACGACGTACTTTTACGAAAGATCCATAAAATAGGCTTTGACCAACCTCTAATACAGTTTTTGTGACGTATTTAAAAAACAGAACACAATATGTATGCATCGGTGGCCAAGAGTCTAGAGAATTCACTGCATTTTCAGGAAAACCTCAAGGGTCAAATTTAGGACCTCTACTATTCTTGATATTAATTGATGATATTCAAGAATGCATTCAAAGTACTACTTGCTTGCTTTTTGCTGACGATCTCAAACTGCTCAGGACGATATGCGACATTCAAGATTGCTTTAAGTTACAACTTGATTTAGACGCAATATCTTCATGGGCAGATGAGAAAAAACTTTCCTTTAATGTAAAAAAATGTGTCACTATGACGTATACGCGGTCCAAAAACCCGATTAAATTTGATTATAAACTCAATAATGAAATACTGTCATCAGTGAAATCCATTAGGGACCTAGGGGTTACATTTGATCCCAAACTTACTTTTTCAGATCATATAGTGGAGTTGACATCATCGTGTTACAAACTTCTTGGATTTGTAATAAGAATAAGTAAGCAATTTTCCAAGCCCGAAGCAATGACATCGTTGTTCAACTGCATTATACGATCAAAATTAGAATACGCTTCTGCTGTTTGGGCCCCATACCAGCAAAAATACATAGATTTATTGGAACAAATCCAAAAAAAGTTTCTAAGATATCTATATATGCATGGTGCATACCCGCGATTTATGCATCATCCGGATTTGCTATCTGAATGGAACCCTTACAGTAACAGCTTTTAAAATTATAAACCATTACATTGATAGCCCATACCTCTTAGAATGCTATAAATTGTTCGTACCAAACAACTACTGCCAGGGTCGTCACCACGACTTGCTCTGTATCCCACACGGCAGAACAGACGTTCTAGCCAAAAGGCATGACAAAAGGTATGGTGCTGCTAAATGAAATCTCTAGGTCCCTTGACATTTTCAAAATTGACCTTGGAGGTTTCAAGAGTAATTTTAGGCAACAACTCTAAAATTTTTATTATTGTAATTTTTTTCGTTAAAAGTTATGAATATTTTATGTGTATTGTAATAGGATTACGTTAATCTGTAATGCACAGAAAAAAAGAAGATATACTTTGCTACTATGCTGCTATTTGGCAGTTTAGCGAGTGCTTAATATGAAGAATAAAAAAATAAAAAAAATCAGTTTGCTAAGCAACTCATCGCATTTGAAAAATTGCTGAAACGGCGCGGATATTGCGTGGAAGGCGCATGATTTATTCTTTGCAATGTCTCAGACCAGTAAACCAACATTTAAATCAGTGAAATTTTATGATTACATCTAAATGGAAATCTAGTACAAGTTTATGGAAATAATAATAGGGTATCTCCAAGATAGTATTATGTTTTGAATGCTTTTCCCTTCCCACCTTCTGGTTTTGTCAGTTGAATTGTTAAACAAGCAATATCTTGGTTCAAGTGACCTAGTGCCTGGTGACAGCCGCAGAACATTTCTGTCCTTGGCCCACGAAGTATTTATGTATACAGGATTTCCACTCTTCCGAGGAAATGTGTCCGGGCAAGTGTAAGCTGCCAGGAACAGGTGGCCATTCATTTATTCCGCGTATTGTTACCAGTTACCATTACACAACAAGATGTTAGAATATCTTACTTTCTTTCCTAGAGCTTCTGTCCTTCGTGCGTTTAGTTTGATTCCAAAGAGTTTCTAGAACTCATAAATGTATGGTTTAAAAAAAATGCATAAAAGAGAAAATTACAACCTTTCTAATTTATGTATTGTTATCAAGTTTAATTTGTAGAACTCCATTTTAATTTTGTATTTCTTTTATGTTTATTGTTCTCTAGACTTTATGTCCGGGTTAAATCTTCCCCACAGGAAAAATTTAACCCTTCCACACACTTTTCCACAAATGATCATCTAGTCAATCCACGCTATGTAATTGCATTGTATAATTATAATAAATACAAAACTATACAAGAACAACATGTCAACTAACTAGAGACCATATGGGAAAATACTTCACCGACTCCAGATGTTTTCATATCTGAGGGTTCGGCTCGATAGAACTCCTAACTGGACCGATGAATCCTACTGATCCCTCAATATAAATATTTAAAAAATCTTTCGTAATCCTACATGTGTTTAATATGACTGATTTTTGCATGTTTATATAAAGATCCTTTGACAAATCTAATAAGCCTAAATTTTGAATTAGAGAGCCAGGTATAATGCCAGTAGCCGAAATAACAAATGGTAATATTTTTATAGTCCGAGAATGCCAAATTCTTTTAATCTCATTTCCTAAATCTGGATATTTTCTAATTTTTTCAGAAATAGATTTTTGAATATAACAGGAATTTGGAATAGCGACATCAATGATATAAGTTATTTTTTTTTAAATTTTGTCATGTAAAACTAAATCAGGTCTAATATGACGAATCGTTCTGTCTAATAATATTATTATTCAATTTATAAAAACAGTTTATTTATAAACAAGTTCTGCTGGGTAATTATTTTTACACGTGACAGCTGTTTCGCCTTCTGAAGGCATTATCAAACTGTGGTCATGCCACCTACAGACGAGATTTATGTTTTTTCTTGGTAGGATTTTGATGACTTATTTTAATTTATGAGTAAGCTGACTGAAATCATTAATGGTTATTACCCTATTTAAATTTTCCATATATCCAGTTTATTCCAGTATCCATAAGTAGTATCAAAAGAAAAAAAAGTGCTTAAAACGAAGTGCATAGTATTTTCATAAAATGGGATCACAAAATAAGTTTGGTGTATATGACGAAAAATACTGTTTTATTTAACCACTCAGACCCACTCGGATTATTTTCATGATAACACAACATTACCATACGTATGAGGCGTACCTGACTTGTTAAAACTCCATTGGTAAAGTTTTCTACACTTCCCCTATACTAATTATACACATGTTTTAAAATTTTCACAACTGATTAAACAGCCATTTACCCTATATTAAGGTTTTTTTATAAGTTGTCTAAAATTTAAAGTGTTTACGTAAGGCTTTTCAATTCCAGGGAGTTATACAATCGTACATCAGTATCTTTAGGGTACTTTTAGGTACTTTCCTAAATAGTTCCCCAAAATCTGTTTTGAATCAATGACACCTCAATGCAAAATTGATATTAAATTTGTTCCAAAAAACTTGGAGAGAGCACTTTGAAATCACTGAAGTGGTGCCTTAATTGAATTTCGGGTTCCCAACCTTCATAGAAAATGGTTAATGAAATTAACCTTACTGGAAATACAGGCGTCTCTTGGTCACGGAGAGTTGAAGGACTATTCATGATCTTTTCAAAATTTAAAATACTGCTACTTTTACGAGTATATTGTGAAGCGTTTTTTGTGTGGTTTTGAGTATGTCGAAGGACCATGAATGATGCGTGTTTTATGTGTGTGAAAGACCACTATACAAGTAGATAATATGCACAAGGAAAGAAAAAAGGTCTTACTGCGCTTCTATCCTGGCTGGATTTATTGTGCACTTATATGACTCTATTAGTCGTGGTATGTGGGATTCGGTTTGCGATATGCAGAATGCGGTATGATGTATGCGGTGTTTAGGCGGCGAGGGTCGATTAATAACTGATGTGGGTAATATAAAAATGGCAGTTATATAGGGATGGGTAGGAAGGAACATGTGACAATACTAACTACAAACACAGGGTCTACGATGTATGTAGATGTATGTAGGTACGTGTAGCTGTGTATCGTATAAATGCCCAACCATTATGTGTGTTACTTTTATATTTATTTTATACTTTAAAATATATGTTAATGTTATATTAAGTGAATTAATTACGAAATAATACAAATTGACTGCAATTGCTGGTCTAGTGTTACCCCTCATCTACGGAGGCATTCATATACTATGAATGAATTTAGGATGTTTCGCAGTTAAAATAAAGGCTCTTTATATATAGAGATACTTACAAGCTACGTGACTGTGACACAACCATAAGTAACCTACCCTTTTTTCACGTGCAGCCGTGGGATTCATACGATGTCAAGTGACTCTAGTGACGAAAACAATAATATTGTTTTTCTCTATCTTTATAAGCGTGTAAAACGATCTAAAAGAAGATTTTGGTTTACCTATATAATGAAATATATAATACTTTTAAGGCATATTTGTTGCAACTAAGGATCTACAGGAGAATGTTGCCAGATTGACTTTTTTCTAACCTTAATTCACGCCTTCTCTGTTAAATCATTTCTTACGTATTCCTATAAAGAATAGTTATATAAACATGGATATTTTCCAACCTGCAGAACAAATCATGTTCGGACGCTAAGTCTGTTAAACGAGTAGGAGATGCAAATAAAACTCGCCTAGCACGCCACCAGCACTGTACGTAGCGCGCAACTGACGTCCAACCCGTAAGCGTCACTAAGCGAAAATTAACAAAATACGAGTAGTATGGCGGGTACTCACCAACGGGTCGTTTTAAGTATATCCATGTACGAATGGTTTTATAGCCGTATAAAATTTTGTTTGATCTGAGCTTTCCGATGTTTTAAAACCCTTTTCTAATTTTTCGGCAATAAAAGGTTAAGAAAACTCTATGCTTCAACGCATTTAAAAAGATATTAAGCAGTTGATGTTAACCTTTTTTTTTTCAAATTCGACCTAAAAAAAACGACCTAAAAATTTCCAACTACGGACTGGATTTACTCAATAACGAAAGCTTAACCTCTCAAATGACAGCCGTATTTAGAAAAACAGCGCGGAAATTATCTTTCTAATTTTTGGTCGAATATCCACGTAAAACAAAGGAATTGCTTTTTTGCAATTGTTTTCTGTTTACCAATTAATGTATCTTATTATTCATGTATATTGTATGTATATTGCGTGATAATATTATACGAGATTTTTCCAGAATAGCTAACTAACTAAAAAAAGATTAAAAAATCGCCCATTTTGGTAATAATGTCAAAAAATATATTCACACAAATATAAACTGATTTTATTAGTTTAACGCCAATCTGAATACATACCCAACATGTAAAACACAAATCAAAGGAGTTTACAGATAAATAAAGACCTTTATAAGCATTTGAAAATATGTTGCAAAAGTCGAGCTGCTAAGTCATAGATAATTCATTTAAAAATATTCTAGTGAAGATCTAGAATTTTAGAATAAAACCATTGGCTACATCAAAAATGGTATTGGCGCAAGCGATTCTGACCTTGTCCTTCATAAAATTTCTTTATGCGTAAGGGTTAAAATCGCATTTAAATCAAAAAACATTATTCAACAAAAATGACGTCAAGTGTGATATGTATATGTAGATCTACCAGTTTATTGTTTGTATTACGAGTTCCATAAACCGAGTATTTAGATAAAATTTGACTTAGAATAAGCCTAACTTTTAACATTTTCATCATGTACCTAAGAAAAAACATTTGGTTCTTATGAATTATTTTGCTTGAATCGGTCTCCACTAACGCGTCCTTAAATATTTCGCATTAATTCACCTTGTATTAAGTAATTGATTTCAGCAATTACTCAAGGCTAAGACTTATTAAAACTATATTTAAAAAATGCCGACAAAACAGGCAACATAATCATTCAAACGATTATCTAAGAGCATGACGGATAAAATAATCCGAGGCTACGACCAGATCCTTCCGCCCTGTTCGTTAATCACCGGGGATTATAAAAAGCCTATTTTCCGCCTAATTTCTGACATGTGTGGTTTTATGTTGTTATATTTTTCTGACGGTGTGGTTTTCCGTTGTATTTCCATGTGGCTTCCGCCTGCAGCGCACATCAATCACATCAGGGACGTGGCCGGCATCGAAAGCGTAGGCCTGGGGGCGGGCTACGACGGGATAAACTTGTAAGTACCTTTTATTGTTTTATTATGCTGCGTATTCACACGCGAGCCGAACTGCCGAGCTGAACCACCACTTATGGGGAAGGAACGATGTAAAAGCTTATGTGCTATAATTCGTGGCTCGGCTCGCGTTCCGGTTCGCAAATGAATACAAAGCATTATACATTATTCAATTTGTATAGCGCTGTTTAGTGTTTAAGGGGGTATTCTAGTCTAGAAGCATGAATTGTAGGTATTTTTTCAGGTGCAAACACAAAACAATATATGAAAAATAAATTAAAAAAATCGGAAATTCAAAAAAATGGCGCGCCTAGGTTTGCAACCCTCCTAGTAACCTAAAAATTTTTAATTCTTAATCCAAACAAATGCGGCTGTAGCCCGAACTAAGGAAAAGTAAAAAAAAAAATTCGTAAAATTGCGACTGTCATTTTTTTACCAGTTTATTTGACTTCCAAATTTATTAAAAATAGTAAAAATTTTAATTTTATTATAGTTTTAGTTAGCGCGATAGAGTAATGTATAGAAAGGGCTCACACCAAATTTCAAGTAAATTGGTTCAGTTGAACTTGAGATTTCGTGTCAACCGTCTCAAAAAAAGTAGTTTTGAGAAACACGCGTTTAAGGTTTTGCTCTGTTTAAATTTCAGTTAGATTCCGTCTAAACCGGTTGAACCAAAATGAATCTTACTTTTAAAATAACTCGACTTTGGAATAATCCTTTTAAGGAGATATTCTTGAATATAAACCATCGAAATATGATGAATTTTTTTTTTAGACTAGAATACCCCCGTAAATAACACAAAACAAGCTGCACAAAAACGTTGTTTGTAGATTTTATATTTACTTTTTTATAAATGTAATTTAGATAATATTTTTATACATTTCTTTATTTGTGTACTAATGTAGTGTTCGTGAAGCTATTTCCACCAGGTGAGCTGTAAGTTGATTACTCATTCCTGGTACTCTGATTTAAAATGAAATTTTTTTGTGAGACCCAACTGCATTGAAACGTTGCTTAAAATGGCTTTAGCCGCATTTGTTGACCGAATTTGAATAGCCAAGCACTTCTCCACCTTCCTCTTCTCATCGCCTTCTGCTCCCTTATTGCTTTCAGCATCACAACATACTCAACAGTATCTCATAGTAGATGCCACTATGAGATACTGTTGAGTATGTTGTTAGTACCGCACAAGGGAGTCTTGTGCGGTACTAACATATATATTTTTTAAAACTGTACGAAAAAAATGTAGGATGAATGAAAAAGTTGGAAGGGGAAGAAGAAGGGGTAGAAGTGGTTGAGAAAAATCAGGCTTTCGAAAATTTTTAAAAAGTGTCTTTAATCTTTTCAGACAACGTTAATATTCTAACGGAACGGTAATGCAAATACCTTCATATAAATATATTTTTTCTTTCAATTTGAAGAATTTTTACGTTATATTTTATTTGAGAGACTGACGGTGACGTGCTAGTTATATGAAAGAATTTAAAGTGAAGCAATTAGAAGCCTCGTTTTAAGCAATTCCAACAAAGAAATTTAGTAAAAAAACGTTTTAGTAAGATGTTCATATAGTTTGAAAAAAGGAAGGGAAATGAGGAGGGGTTTACTACCTTTCTTCCAAAGGGATACGTTAATATCCGATGCTTGAAAATTCAAGTATCTTGACGACATTTACATTACATTTAAATTATTTTTCTTGAATCGGTCTCCTCTAATGCGTCCTTAAGAGGAACGGTTGGGCGACTTCTTTCACATAAAACAATTTGAATTGAACGTAACAATACTTAAACAAACCAACAAAATATTCTTTGATCAAAATGTGTAGTTAATATCTAGTACCTACGGATATGTGGTACTTTATTTATTTATGTTTCAAATTTTAAAGTGTTGGCTTGTAAAGCATGGGTCGGCAACCTGCGGCCCGCGGGCCAGATTCTCGCCACAACGCATGTGACGGACGACATCAACGCATGTGGCGATTTTAACAGAGTGAAAGGAAGCAAGAAAGGGAGCAAAGGGATAGCGATATAACTTCAAACTGGGTTTGAAAACCGGTTTACTTAAAACAGATTTCAAAAAAATCTCACGCAAGATGATATGTGAAAAACCCTTCGCGGTGGATATCGATAATGTACCAAGCGATTTGCAAATCAACGTGATAGATTTGTCTTCTGAAAAATACAAATACAGTTTAAAAGGTTTGCTCAGCAAATAATTAATAAGTTTGATAGTAGGTATCTACTATTTGTGAGCTCACTTTTTCAATTCTGAATTATCGAGAAACAAACACTGTTCTCGGTTATCGGATTCACATTTAGACGCAATATTTCGCGGCTCTACTAGCTAACATAAAACAACTTGCAACCCAAATGCAACCACAAAAATCTCATTGATTTTATTAACTACAATAAACGTAGTAAAAATATAGAATGAGCGTTTTAAATTTAAAACTAAAATCGTTGAACATAAATATTGTAGGTATTTTTTTTTTATTAGCTCCACGTAAGAGGTCCCGAGGAAAATAATTACCCTTAGGGCCTATGTCATCTTTGGGGATGGGATGTGGAGGGTCTCTTTAGGAAAGGAAGGAAAGGAATTAGGATTAGGGGTGGGTAGGATTCTGAAGGTCAGTGTGTCTAGGAGCGATGGAAGTATGAACCCATCCCTCCCACTGCGGTGCAAGGCCATGTTCCGAGACAGTACGGTTGGAGAAGTCAAAAGGACTCCCTCAACCATTCTCTCCCGATCCGGCCTGCCATGCAGCTGGTGGGCAGACGCATCTGCCACCAAGACCTGGACAAACTTCAGCCCAAGAATCCGGGCACCATTAGCGAACTACACCAAGTAGCGAACCACTCCTGGTGACCTTTGGCAGAGGTGTTGGTTATCCAACAATTGGTTCCCGGGGCTGCGGTACCCATAATCGCCTCCCAAATTGGAATAGGTATACCGTAATAACCCAAGTGCGGCCCGCACAAAACTCCATGTAAAATATTTGGCCCTTATACATCAAAAGGTTGCCGACCCATGGGTTAAAGCAACAGATTTTTCACGATTTTAGAAGCAATTTCGGCAATTATTTGAGATAAGGTTAATTATTTAAAACCATATTTTTCTCCCTACCTACTTTGTAAATCTGATGAAATATAAAATAAATATAAAAGCTTTTTGATGGACTGAAATTTAAAACTCAGGCTTCCGGTTTAAGTTGGAAGACAAACTTATCTACACATTTAAAATTTTTACAAAAAAATGCTTTTTTAAAACGGGCCCACAAAACCCAAATTGTGCCTATAATTCATTATTGGATCATGAAACACGCCCACAAGGCGATAATAATGATAATACTATTAGTCTATTGATTTTAATGGAGATGTCACGACAATTCACACAACAAATTAAAATGTTATTAAAATTTTCCATAGTATTTGGGTCAGTCAAAAAAAATGCCTTCTGCTTTTTTCTTATTATAATTGTCATGAAATTAAAATGCAATAGGTTGAAAACCACACTATTGTCGATAAATTTGTTACTTTTCAATTTAATCTCGGTCTATTTCCACAGCCTTGGTCCATCTTTCAAGTGTTGTAAAAGCACGCTCACCGTTTCCATAACTTTTAATGCCGATTGCACAGTTTTGAATTTTTTCGTCCTCTGTAAGTTTGTTTTTTAAGCCATTCCACTGACTGCCTCTTTGATGCAGGTTCAAAAAATGAACCCATATTTCGTCTCTGGTCACATTTCTTTCCAGAAGCTTCTCTCCCTCCAAAAGGAAGCTCTACCAGTGTTGTAGGGCTATTGTTTCTTTATTTTTGGTACTCACAAACCTTTGAGTACCTCAGTTGCCAAATAATCGTCATTACACTGCCTTTACCGAGGGAGATAATGCGACTCAATTCATCTGTAGTTATCCGGCGGTCATCACGAATGATGTCATCGATAATGTTGCATGGAGTCACTGTAATCAACGGCCTGCCGGTCCGCTTTTCGTCAGCCAGCGGTCTTTCTCATTCAGCTTCGTTAGAGCGACGAACCCATCGTCTAACATTCACTGTTGCATTACGGCACACATTTTTCAGTCTTTCATGAATGCGAATGGGCGATTTACCTTCTACATTCAAGAATCAACCGTATTACGCTGTCTAGCATGAGCATCGATTTGGGCCATTTTACAAACGACTGCAGTGCTGCCACCTGTTGATGCAGAAAATTACTACTGCAGAAGATTGTAGAAAAAAGTTTGAGAAATACCAGCAAATTCTAAATTATTACTTTACTAACTTTAATTAAGTAGAAAATAATAGGAGGCATTAGTTTATGACTGACATTATTATCAACAAAATTTAAAAATCCGTTTACAAAGAAAGGAGATACAATAATTTTTGTTTGTTTTTATAGAAATCAGCTTTTAGGTTAAGTTTCCAAAAGCATTTTTCTTTTGAACGAAGAGCATAGGTATAAAGTACATATCTGATACATATTTTATAAGTGTCAACAATATTGATAAAGTAATGGGGCGCAGAATCGTTATCCGTTATCATGTTCGATGTTAGCGCCGGGGGCGATGGAAGCAGGGGGCGCTGGAGGCGGGGGGCGCTGCTGTACATTCTAATCAGCCTTATCACCCCTCTACAGAATGCCTTTGAGTCGTTACACCACTGAATTGCAAAAAATAAATATAACCAGCAAATTCAGGACCTGGATGTATCGATTTACACGGAACACGTTCGGTTTTTATTTGGTCGACAATGATGGGAAACGTTGAAAATGTTAACATTTTTTTCCTGTAGCTTAATTAAATTTTTTAAACTGGTTAAGCATCATACAATATAATGTATTTTTTTATAGTTAGTTTATAAATACGTATGAGTTTAAAATAAGTACCTCAAAGATTGTGTACCGTAACGGTCAAAAAAGTTAATAAACATACGTTCCTTATTGCTGTAATGCTGCATCTCTTTCTTATACATTAAATAATGAGTCACATAAAATAATTGTGTTTGTTTTCCTTTGGAGGAAACAAATACATCTTATTACGGCTCAGCCACGACGACGGGAATAGCGTTTCATTTTTTGTTATGCAAGTGAGGGAGATGTATGATAATGATTTTATGTTTTATTTGGGGTGGTGCAAACATAAGTTCATCGTTTGTCTTATTTTTGACTGTTGTTATTTAGTGTGTAAGAAAGAGCTGCAGCATTAAATGCTTAAGAACAGAAGCAAAACCATCAGCGCATTGACATTTTGATGTTTTTTGAATTTTCGGAGTTTTATTACATTTCAATATTATCCTTAAATATCCATTAATTGTGACCATATTCCAAACTTTCAAAATTATCGTCACGGTTAGTGGTATTGTAAGGGTCTACGGAGACGCACGGTGCGGTGTGTGAGAGAGATGCAAGAAATGAGACTTTTTTCCTTTGGAGGAAACACACCTACGTACGTTTTATATCTCAGCTTTGAAGGAGCTGCAGCGTTATTGTGTTAAGAAAGGTTTTGCCTTTTTTATGCGGTCACGGTAGTAAGAAAAGCGTTCATTATGTATTTATAATGTGCACTAATCAGGTAGGTATTTATTTACCCGGATACACGGAAAATGGCAGTTAGTCTCTTTTAGATGTAAAATAATTCAAAATAAGAATTGTTCTTTGCCTGTTTATCGGCGTTCATAGTTCAATTATCATTTTTCCACCTTATTGAAAAATTTGTATTCTGAGAGAAAAGATTCAAGACACAATAATTCTTCTTTCCCAACATAACTAATTCATGAAATGTGCCTGCTGCTGAAAGAATTAATCTGCCTGCCCATATTAACTGGATAGACGAGGAAATAATAACTATATATTTTATTGCGCATACTATTACAGGAAAGTATTTCTTTCAAGTGAGTGCTCGTTTCATATTACGTTTAGGCAATTCTTGACCATAATTTTTGAGGTGAGAACATCGCGCATATAATTAATGTTTTTTAATATTTCTTACGGTAAGTCCTAGTGGGCGATTTACATGCTCCACCATAAACATTGTATTATTTTTGGTAATTCGTTTAGTTTTTTTAATTATTAGCTGATAAATCATTAAAAATACTAATTTCGTTGTTCGTACATGGGTGGGTGATTAAAAATTGTATTTCAGCGTAATGCGTATAAATTCAACGAATTCAATATTGAAAATTGAAAGTGATATGTATAAATCATATCAGACAAGCGATAAAGTAGGTACCAAAATGATTGTGTCATTTAATAATGCATTATTTTAAATACATCATTTTTTTTACGTGAGCTCCACACAGGAGGCCCCGAGGAAAATAATTTCCCTCAGGGCCTATGTCAACCTTGAGGACGCTGTGTGGAGGGGTTTTTTTTAGGGAAAAGGAGGAAAGGAAAGTTCTAGGAAGGAAAAGGGTTTAAGGGGTGGGTAGGAATCTGGGGTTCAGTGTGTCCTGGTCATCCGCCTCCAAGACCTAGACAAACCTCACCCCATGAACCCGGGCACCCCTGCTAAATCACCAAACGTAGCGAACCACTTGTGGTGACCTATGGCAGAGGTGTTGGTTATCCAATAAAGGTTCCCGGGGCGGCGGTACCCATTCCCGCCTCCCAAATTATTTTCTTTTGTTTTTATGTTTGACAGATGCTTGTATGAAATAATAGAGTGAAGATGCATTCTAAGAAAATGCGCGTGGATTCAATGAACTAGGTCTAGTAGACATACTTTAGCGGTCTAGTAGATATACTTTTATTTATTTATTTTATTTATTTTATTTATTTTATTTATTTTATTTATTTTATTTATTTTATTTATTTTATTTATTTTATTTATTTTATTTATTTTATTTATTTTATTTATTTTATTTATTTTATTTATTTTATTTATTTTATTTATTTTATTTATTTTATTTATTTTATTTATTTTATTTATTTTATTTATTTTATTTATTTTATTTATTTTATTTATTTTATTTATTTTATTTATTTTATATTTATTAACGCCCTAGTGGGCTTTTACAAGAAAAGAAGCAAATATATAATTAACAATATTAATTACATGTATTACATAATCAATAAAACAGAATAAATATGAATGCAATCGACTCGTTAGGTAAAGAATATTACAACATAAAAAAGAAATGAAATGAAATAGTACAAGTTGTACTTACAAAAAACTAAAACAATTCAGCTTTAAATATTTATACATATTATTAATAATAAGACCTGACATAGAACAAAGTGTAAATAGAACCGCAAAAATATTATAAAGTAAGTATACATTTTACTGGTGAGGTTTAGATGAGAAAATATTTTATGAGAAAAACAAAAAAATAATAAAAGTTAATTATTAGCAGATAGAATCGAGATTAATTGATTTTTGAAACATTCAAAACTGTCAATACTAAATATATCTATAGATTCGCAGTATTTATTCGCAAGGTTATGGATTCTTGGAATTGGTGAGTATATAGAGTAATTAGTGTTGATTTTATTGTTGCATTTAAAAATATCTTTACTACGAGTTTGTCTAGCGGGTATGCTAATACAAATTAGTTCCAACAAATTAGGGCTGTCAATTAAAGATTTTATAATTTTGTATAAAAATAATAAATCAATTAACACTCTTCTATCTGATAATTTAAGAAGTCTGGTTTCAGCGCGTAAGTAATTATAATTTATAAATTCGAATGGAATTTTCATTTTAAAATTGATGTACCGAAGAAATTTGTTTTGTACCTTTTCCAATGATTGAGAATGAACATTGTAGTATGGTGACCATACAGAGGAATTATATTCTAATCTGCTTCGTACTAGTGAGCAATACAGATGTTTTAATGTTAACATACTTTTAAAATTTGCCCCCATTCTCAAGATAAAACCTAGTATTCTCATTGCATCACTTGTTATTTCATCGATATGTACATTGAACTGTAGACTCTCGTGGAATATAACACCAAGATCACGAATCTGCGATACACAAAGAAGATTAACACCATTCATATCATAAGAAAAGTTAAAAGGATTTTTACCTTTGTAAAAACTAATAATCTGGCATTTACCAATATTTAGTTGTAAATCATTGACAGAACACCACGCGCATAGTTTGTTCAGGTTTAACTGCAGAATGGCGCGATCGTCATCGTTTCTAATTGTTCTGTAAATCTTAAGATCATCAGCAAATAATAGGACTTTAACATTACTAAAAATATTAACTATATCATTTATGAATAAGCAAAATAATATCGGGCCCAAATGAGATCCCTGTGGTACCCCACTCGAGGCAGCAAATGTATAAGAAGTAAACGAATCAACTTTGACCGCCAAGTACCTTCCCAATAGATAACTCTTAAACTATTCCAAAATACTCCCTCTCATTCCTAACAACTTCAGTTTTCGTAATAAGAGTCTGTGGTTAACCTTATCAAAAGCCTTACTGAAATCAGTATATATGGAATCAGTTTGATGTGATGAAGTCAGGGCATTAACAATGTCATTCGTGTATAATATTAAATTGGACAGGGTTGATCTTCCTTTGATAAATCCATGTTGAAGTGGTGAGATGGTGTGATTGATTTGGGATATCAATTTGTCTAGTACCAGGCTTTCAAAGAGTTTGGGTAATGTAGACATGGTGCATATTGGCCTATAGTTTGTTACGTCGCTCTTATTTCCTTTTTTAAAAATGGGTGTCAAAAGACTAAACTTCCAAAGGTCAGGGAACACACCTGATGAGAGTGACTTTGTAAATAACTTATGTATGGGATACGTTAATGTATGCATACAATTAACTAAGAATCTGGGTGGAACTTTGTCAGGTCCTGCGGATTTGCGGGAATCGAGACTCTTCAGCTTGGATATAATATCATCTATGGTTAGAGTACAATCAGATATATCAAGAGTCTCAACTAAATTAGAGCAAGAGATATTGCTATCTACATTTGCATTAACATATACACCGCTAAAAAAATCGGCGAACAGATTAACAGTTTCCTGAAGATGTTGGGATAGTTTAGAATCGAATGACATAATACTAGGTATACAAGTACCGTTTTCTTTTTGGGATTTAACATATTTCCAAAAAAAATTTGAGTCGTTCATGATAGAGCCTTCAACATCACGTATGTAAGTTTTGTAACATTCTGCAGAGAGCTTATTGCAGTCTCCCCTCAATTTTTGAAACACGGAATAATCGATAGCCAGGCGACTTTGTTTGAATTTCTTATGAGATATTTTTTTGAGGTATATTAAGTCTATCAGGTCTTTTGAGAGAACGTGATAGAAAATCTTAATTACCCACCATTTGCTATAGTCTCACTGGCTCCAGGTGGAATCACTTCGGATCTTGTGCGGTATTCACGTAAAAAATGGTTCGAAATAGAATCGCTAGGTGATTGGATTTTGGAAAAACAACACAATAGTTTTTATTGTGTTGGTTACTCAAACCTAGAAAAACGACCTGAACTTATTATAAATTCATTAATTTATTCATAATAAATTCCAGAAAACTTTTGGATATTAAATGGTTGACATTATTTCTACAAGCTGGAGTAAGCCTTATTAACGAGTTTGTATATTATGTTTATTATTAATATAAAGGCCTAGTTAGAGAAATGATACAATCTAGGTCCCTGGGGTTAAACTCTTCCACACTGAAACACGAATGCTAAATGATTTCGGCATTCATATTTATGGTGAAATACGTGTAATTTTAGTTTCAAATTAAAGTATATTATAAATTAAATTAAAACAAATTAGACTCTACCAAACTCCATCAAAATAATATAACTACATATATTCCAAATTCAGTGAGATTACTATGTTATATGTTGCTCTCGCAGAAGCAAGGCTTACTAAGTGGGGAAATAGGTGTAGGACGGCGCATTTTTAGTTTTTTTCATGATTTTTTTAACACAAGGAATATACTTATTTTATTTTTACTTTGAGATCATTTTAAAAATCTAAAATTTTCAATATTTTCATCAAAAAATAACGGAGATATCAGCTGCCGCGCATTGTAAGTCGCCATCTGGCTGGGCAATTTGTGTAACTCCTGAAGGTCACGACTTACACTCGATATCAATTTTTAAAGAAAATTTACTTTTTTTAGAAATGTTTTTCTATTTGAACTTCAAATATAAAAAATCGAAAATTAATATTTTTTGTCGAATGTGAAAATTTATTACGATTTTTTACCATTATTTTGTACGTTTTTTTCAATAAAAATAGAGTTAAAATAAAGATCCTGTTTAGAATTGAGGTTCAAATAAAGCGCATTTATACAAAAAAAAAACTTTGTGCTGAGTTTGATAATAATTGATCAAAAATTGTAGGAGCTGGAGGTTACACAAATTCGAAAAAAGTGGTTTTGAGACAAACGTGTTTCAAAATAAAAGTGGCAGTAAAGCAGTAGTATTTCGACCAAAAGACACTCACTCAAGCGCTTATAATTTTTAAACGGCGTGGAATTTTGGTTTAAAATTTTCAGAATATGTTTTTGAATAGTACTTCTATCGATTAATGAAAGAAAAAAATTGAATTTTTTTGAAGCCTCTGCACCTATTATCCCCATTAACTTTAAAGGGCCATCAAATACTTTAACAGTATACAACTGCTAAACACTGTGTAAATCTCAAGCGTGAACCATGGATGAATTTTGCAACCACTTACTGTGGTTGCAAAACCATACTGGTCTTCTGTTCTGAAGCACCATATACTTGAAAAATCTCTTGACTCTGTGCAGAAACGTAAACGTCCGTTTGATAGATTCTCGTATCTTAGCAAAGGGATTGCAATTTTTACAGCGCAGGCATCGCTCGCCGTTGGTTGTGAATACTATCATTGTTCTACCTTATTTCAAAGGGACTAGCATCATTGATTCCTTTGGCAACGGTGCACTGTTTGGGAATAAAACTAGTTGCACCGTATTGTTGGTGCAATATATTTCAAAATCTAATAAATTTTTTTTTAATAATGCGAGATTGTAAATGAATAGAGTACAAATGTAATTAATTTTTATTCTTATTTCTAAACAAAAATATGTAAGGGAACATACACAGAAAATAAATAGATAACAGTCGTAACTGGGAGAGTTGTTCCAATAAAAATTGAAAATTCATTTAGACTTTTAGTATAAAATGAACATTTTAGTATAAAAATAAAATCGAATATATTTATATCCGAGACGCTATCTATCTAGGTTACAAACCAGTTCTTTGAACGATTTTTTACATTATGAAAAGTGTAGTTGCCTATAATATGGAAAAAAAATTAGTCGAAGATAATTTTTTTTTTACATGAGCTCCAATCAGGTTACCCTGCGAAAAAAGATTTCCCTCAGGGCCTATGTCATCTTTAGGGATGCTGTGTGGAGGGTTTTTTTTAAGGAAAGGAGGGGCGAGAGTTCTGGGAAGGAAAAGGGTTTAAGGGGTGGGTAGGACTGTCTCTGGGGTTCAGAGTGTCCTTGTCATCCGCCTCCAACCTCACCCCATGAACCCGGTCACCCCTGCTAAATCACCAAACATAGCGAACCACTTGGGGTGACCTGTAACAGAGGTGTTGGTTATATAATAAAGGTTCCCGGGGCAGTAATTCAACATCTTTGGTTGTATGAAAGGGAATAATCTTCAAAGGTTATAAAAAGAGAGTCGTTCTTATAAAAATTGAATTTCCATTCGGTTCAAATATTAAATTATTGCTAGTCAAGATAATTTGAAGAACGTGAAATTTGTTTGTCAACATTTTAATACCCCGGCTTTGTGGGGAATAAACAAGAAGGTTATTATGAAACAAGTAATAACTCCGGGCAAAATTAATTAGAGTAATTCTAATATTTTGTAATATGAATGTAACCGCCGCCCTTGGGAGCAGGCTTTATAATAATTAATCTGGTCATCTTAGCGGCCGGGGTAGGTAATAGTATTAAGGGAAGAAGGGGGGGGGGGGTAATTTCCACTTTGATACTCATAGGTAACATTTACGTTTAATACTTTTCAACCCCCACACGAAGGTCCCAGTTGTATTCTTAGCTAAAAAAATTACCTTAATCATTCAGGATTTGGTGTTTCAAAACCCCGACACATTTGATGACCATCAATTCGAAGTTTGTTCACATTTTAAGAGGGAACCTTGTAGCGTTTTGTACATACAAACGTATTCCTCAATTTCCTCTACGGATTTCGACACTACTGCAAATATTTTTTTTGTATAATATGGATATTTATATGAATATTTTCTTCTTATTTAGGAAGTAAGAAAAAACTTTACAATCTGTCCAGTTTTGGAAAAGAAAATGGGGAATATAAAACCTCGTTTTTGATGATTTTATGTCAGTATTATCCCTGGGCGCTTTCCCGCAGTATTCGGGGGAGTAAGAGCGACAGTGACAGCAACATTTTGGTAAAATATCATTTGATGATCGGGTTTCCTTACGATCCTTATCGAATGCCGAATCCCGGTCGGTTTGTTTCGATAAAATGGTGATGAGCTGTCATGTTGTTACATAAATTTTTATAGTTATGCACATTGAAATTCGTCTTAAATGCGAATATATATTTATTTATTTATTTCAAAAACATACGGCACAACATGTGCCATTAACATAAATTATATTATATATGTATTATAAAGAATAACAAAACGAAAGTAACAACATAAATTAAAGTTAAATATAAAAACAAAAGGTAAAAAAAGGAGTTGAGGTAGTAAGCAGTGAGTAAAAAGTAAGATAGATAAATGGAAATATAAAATGAAAGCATAAATTATAAAATATAAAGTATAATGAAAAGTTAGAGATTGAAATAAAAAGTTAAAAGGTAGGAAATAATACAGTCAAAAGTAAAATGTATAGACTATAAGATAGATATCTTAAAAATAATAAAAAGTACAAAGTTATATATATTAAAAAAAAGTGTACAAGTAAAGAGTAAGAAATGCTCTTAGGAGCCAAAAATTTAAGATAATATAAAATTACCAAATATAAAAGGTATCACTGATTATGATATGTTTCTAATCTATAGATATTGGGAACGCACGTACAGTTGCGTATACATACATCTGTCTACAAAGTTAATACTAGCGAGTGCGTACTAGTAGGACATGATTAGTGATTATATTATGATTATATGGTAGTAATAGCAGACAAATTCTGTTTTATGCATCTTTTGTATGAAGACAGACTTCCGGCATTATCGATATGAGCAAATTCATTACCTAAAGAGTTTAGACGATATATTATTGAATTTTGTTCAGCGTTACTGAGAGTATTGTTGCAATAATAAGGTGTTTTGAGTCGAGTTATTCTACTAGGTACGTGATAATTGACCAACGAAACTAGTTCAGGGGAGTCAAACCAGTTATTATTTATTTTAAATAAAAAAAATTAGATCATTAAATATTCTTCTATCTTTTAACGATAACAGTCGCATTTTTTGAAGTTGAGAATCATAGTTAATGTCGTTTGCGGGAATTCCTAATTTAAAATTTATTGATCTAAAAAATTTGCGTTGGATTCTTTCAATGGACATTTCATGACTTTTGTAAAGAGGGTTCCATAAGGGGGAATTATATTCCAAATGAGTTCTAACTAGAGTCGTATAAAGTATTTTTAAATGTGTGGATGTTTTTGAAATCTTTAGATATTCTTATAATGAAGCCCAACATTTTCATTGCTTTACTAGTTATAATATTAATGTGATTAGTAAATAATAGTTTCGTATCAAAGGTTATACCGAGGTCCCTTATTTCAGGTACTGACAATAAATTCTGGTTGTTCAGTGAATAATTGTATTTTATTGGGTTTTTTATTCTAAAGAAACTGATGATTTGACATTTTTAATGTTAAGTGTAAGCTTGTTTATAGTACACCATTCTGCAAATCTTATAAAATTGGATTGTAGGGACAAGCAGTCGTACATATTTTTTATGATTTTATATATTTTCATAAATTTACAAAATTTAAAATGGCGCGGTTAAGCTTGTTACACACGGAGAATATAATATTTAACGATATACAATCCCATACGGTTGTCACAGACAGATAATATAAAAATATATCTGTGATGGTTTTGAGATCGTATGGCTACGCCCACAAATATTTATTTATTTAGACCGGATTTTTACAGATATTTTCACTTACGTGATAACAATCCAGTTATATAAACTGAGTTAATATACAAATAGGTACAAACAATTTCAAAATTTAATCAGACTTTATATATATCATATCCCTTTTATTTTGTGATTTGGAACTAAATTCTAAATAGTAGGTACTACTACACTACAATAGAGAATTCCAGTCCAATTTTTTTTTTTTTTTTTATGAATAAATGACCTTCTAACTTAAATAACTGCATTTTTATTTTTAGAGTTAGTTTTAATAGTTAAAATAAATGTCAAAGTTTTAATTTTTCAAGATCCCCCGATAACCACCGAATCTAGTGTGACGTCATAATGACTAACCGAAGTATGAATCTTGTAGGGAACTGGAATCAGCTGTTCGACTCCCGCCATTTTGAATTTCAGCATTGGAGCGTTTTCATAGACATTACTGGGCAATACGATCGTTTTTTGTACAGTTAAAGTTTTTGAATATTTTAAATAATATAGATAAACTAATAGAGATACTTTATTTTTGATACTGAATTATTAAGGCCTAAATAATGTTTCAATAAAAACAAAAACTATTATATGTCCAATTCTCTATAAACCAATAACACGGAATGCCGAACAGCTTGCGTCTTCATTTCTATTGATTTCTATACAACTTTGACCCAGGTGATTGGATAACCAACTCCTCTGCCATAGGTCTCCCCAGGTGGTTCGCTACGTTTGGTGATTTAGCAGGGGTTTCCGGGTTCATGGGGTTAGGTTTTCCCGGATATTGGCGGTGGATGCGTCTGCCTACCAGCTGCATGGCAGGCCGGATCAGGAGAGCATGGTTGAGGGAGTCGCTTTAACTTCTTCAGCCGTACTATCCCGTAGCCGTAATACCCTTTTTCTTTCCCAGAACTTCATCTCCTTCCTTTCCTAAAAAGACCCTCCACACAGTATCCCCAAAGATGAAATAGCTCCTGAGGAGAATTATTTTCCTGAGTGATCGGGGAAGAATGGTTGAGGGAGTCGCTTTGACTTCTTCAACCATACTCTCTCAGAACATCGCCTTGCACCGCAGTGGACAGTCTGACCCCTAGATTTCTACTCAAGTCTATTACCCTTTTCCTTCCCAGAACTTCCTTTCCTCCCTTTCCTAAAAAGACCCTTCACACAGTATCCCCAAAGATTACGTAGGCCCTGAGGGGAATTATTTTCCTCTGTGTTGAGCTATTGTAAAAAAAAAAACATATTCATATTACTAAAGAAAGCATATTTATAGTCAGAATGAATTTTTTTTTTGGATTTATGAATATATATTTTTAAAGTTATAATATTTTTACTCACGTTTCACCGCGCTTTTGCTACGCGGTGTTTTTTGTTCAAAATTTAACTGTCCTGAAACGAAGATAAATATAAAGATTTTAATCAGATTTTACTGCAGTGAAAATCTTATTTTTGGCCACCCTTTATAGCAATTCGGAAATTTGCGCCCCGAGGAAATGACTCCTAAGTGACGATATTGTTTTACTTGGCATAACGAGTTTACTTTACATTGGTGGCCCTTGAGATAACCGAGGGTATTGTGTTTACACAGAAGCCTAATCCTTTAAGATTGACATTATTTCAACTAAGATAAACTCTCTGCCATAGACATTTTGAAACCTTCAATAATAAAACAAGAGAGAGAGGAAGCCGACTCGGCTTTACACAAACTAAACAATTCTATAGTAATCTCGATATACGTTAGCACAGATTTTATTCTGTAGGTTTAACAAAAAAATGTTCAGAAAGAACTCTTTTCACAAAATTATTTTGCTTTTACATATTTTTTTTAAATATTAGTCAAATATAATTTTTTTATTTATATTTTTTTTTTCTTTTAAATTACTATACTGAATAAAATAATTCCTCTTAGGGCCTACGTAATTTTTTTGAGATGCTGTGTGGAGGTTTTTCTTTTAGGGAAAGAAGGAGAGGAAGTTCTGGAAAGGAGAGGGATGGGTAGGAATCTCCAGGGATCAATATGCTCAGGAGTGACGAACGTATGAATTCATCCCTCCCGCTGAGGTGCAAGGTGATAGATCGAGAGAGTTCTGCTGGATAGGTCAAAAGGTCTCACTCAATAAGACTCTCCTAATTCGGCCCGCCACGCAATAGGTGGGAAAAGCATCCGCCGTCAAGACCTAGACAATTTTACCCCATGAACACGAACACCCCTGCTAAAAAACCACCAAACATAGCGAACAACTTGGGATTGACATGTGCAGGGATGTTGGTTATCCAAAAAAATGGTTTCCAGGGCAGCGTTACCCATAGCCGCCTTTTAAATTGAAAATATCATCTTTGGGGCTACGTCATTTTTGAGGATGCCGTGTGGTGGAACTTTTTGAAGAGAGGAAGGAGCGAACATGGTCTTGAAGATTGTTGTAGAAGGGAAGCAACACGTACGTCGGCAAATCATTCCACAACCAAGCTGATGAACTCAGTCGTAAAAACGACCCGTTCTCAAGTTACATATATTACGCACACGCTTGACGTGTTTTCCGACTTCGCACAGATGCCGGCGGGATCAATCACGCTAGTTTTGTGAGCATCTTTCATTGAACTACCAATGTTAGAACAAGGACAGCATTTCCATCTGACGCCTGTGCTCTAAAATTGCAATTAGTTTTTTAAGATAGGGGAATCTATTAATCTATGATTTCTGCACAGATTCAAGGATTTTTTTTCAAATACCTGGGGCTCCAGATCAGAGGTGTCTGCCAAATTCAACAATAGGGCGCACAAGCTTACACAAGTTCAGCATTTGTGTACTATTTACTGTGGGCCCTGTTTAGTACGCACAGCTTCCGAAAGGCCAACGTGACACTGGTTTCGATGGAGCCCCCGTGGAGGCCAGAGTCTGAGCTGGTCACTTAGAGTAACACCAAGCAATCAAACATTATCAATAGAAGATATGTTGGGAAGATTGCTTCCCCTGAAGGAGAATAGATTGTAATTTAAATCCCTTTTACACATAATCAGATATGATCGGGTCTTTGGAACATTAAATTCGGCTAGGCTATTCTTACCCCAAGAGAAGACTGTCTCTGTTATCAAAACGTGAATTTATACCTTCCTGTTACTGTTGAATTATTGTTATATTCCTGTATTTATTATTATAAAATGAGTCGTTTTAGATCAAATTGCCTGAAAAAATACACGGTGGCTTTGGGCGAGGTTTATAAAACAATTTCCCGAGGCCGCTTTTATAATTGCATTGTAAATCTTTTGTCGAGTAAAACGAATAAAAACAAATATGTTGTGTTTTGGAGATTTCCGACAACTTTCCCGAATTTGAACTTGGTTGTATCTACTGCTAACGAAGCCAACTAAATTCGGAAATCACTGATCTTTTTAGATGTCTACTGAAGCAACTCATCAGCTGATTATAAACTATTGAGTGAGGTTAATGCATTTATGGATGATCTTCGTAGAAAACTAATTTAATTTTTTAATGATTTTTCAGACAACTAATTTAATTTTTTAATGATTTTTCGGTAATTTTTTGAGTCCGATTACAGAGGTTGATTTTCACTTTAAAATTATCACTTCATACAACATAGTAGAATACACGACATCGAGGATTATTGCGAAGTAAGAGGGGACTGCGCGCGAGTGTTCTAAACTAGTTCAAACCATGTTTACTTACAGTTTGAATATTATCTGAGTGCACAAATACATTCAAATTATCGCTCTCCTTGTATGGAATATAAAAAAAATGTATGAGTATAATATAAAGCATTGTATTATATTTATGTCTCGTCTCAGTGTGCTATATATTATTGTTCTACTGCGAAGTCCTATTTTCACTCGATCGTTTTGCATTTCGTTCCACAAAATATACGAGCAGAAGGCTCTGAGGATAATAGTTTTTCTCAGGACCTGCGTCATCTTTAGGAATGCTTTGTAGAGGGTCGGTTTTCACGAGAGGAAGGAGTAAATATGGGTCTCTTCCAGATCCGGCCAGCAAATCGTTCCACAGCCGAATAAACGACTTGTTCTCATGAGATAAATGTCAACCATGTACAAATGCTGGGCGCGCTTTTGGTGTGTTTCCCGACTTTACACCGGTTTCGAAGGGATCAATGACGCTGGTTCCTCGGAGCATCTTTCATTTAAATACCAGTAGACAGCAGATTTCTGTTCCTCAAAGATTGCAATCCGTTTGTTAAAATAGGGGACTTTCTGAAAATTCTGAACAGTGTCACACGTCAAGGGTTGAAAAAATCCAAAAGAAAAATATGGTGTTAAAATATATTTGAACAAAAGGTTTGACGCATCCAAATATAATAACAACCTGTAATTTTTTCGATGGTGAACTTTTTTCTCTGCTGTTAAACTAAAAAAAAATAAGATGGTACTTAACTAACTTTTACCAAAACTAATATATAATATATAGTTTATAGAATGCTAACAAAATAAATTATTATCTCTTTTTTGAGTCATATCTGAGTCAAAGTAATCTCAAAGTTCTACTTATTAATAATTAATTAAGCACGAGATCTAGTCCAATTCCAACGCATAATTAAAAGCAGATAAAATGAAAGTTCATTTTTGTTTGAAGTTCATTTTCCGCTGCGGTCGCAATCTGTGAAAATGCAAAAATTGCATCAAAGGAGGGTTCGTGCATTATCAAAAGTTTTCACACAAAGATTTTGCATGTGTTAAATAGGTTGGTATTTGAGTACCTACTTACTCATCTTATGAATTCGGAAAAAAATTGGTCTTGATTTTATAAGGTAACATAAAAAAACATGCTTTTGAACGCGAGGTCAACTCTTCACAGAACTATTAAGAAACCCCTATCCAGAATTGTCAGCTTACCAAAAAAATTACGCTTTTTGGTCACAAAATTTCTTGTATCATCCCATCTAGGCTTCTAAGATCCCTAATAAAATATCCTTCCTTTAAGAGGACCAGACAAAACCGGAAATATGCCATTTTAAATCATCTTACAGACGTATTGACTCTTTACCACAAAAAAATAATAAAATGATTTCGAAAGACTGTTCTTTTATGTAATGAAGCAATTTTTTAAATTTTCAGATTTTATTTTTTTATTTTTAGTGCAATAAAGTTTTACGGCGTTGGCAGATTTGTTAAATTTTCAAACAATTTTTTTTTATTATACAACATTTCAAATCATATAATCATCCAGTTAAATAAACCAACAAATTATTTGGGAAACCTACTTTTCAGAATTTTAATTTTAGTTAAAATAAAATAATAAAAAAGATCCGCGCCCTTGTTTTGTGATGAAAATACTTCAGTTTGTCTGTTATTTACGGTTTTTCAAACTTATATATTTAAAAAAATTATATCCTTATTTTGCTTAGATATTATTGAAAAATTATAAACAGTAATTACACACAGTACATAATTTTAAATGTTTTATCTTCACGAGTTCGAACATTTTTTAATGTAAATACCCACATTAAAAAATGTTCGAATCAAGGCAAATTTAAAATGAAATAAAATCGATATTGAGTCATTATGTTAAAATGCTGGTATGAAGAATAATTAATCTTTCTCGTCGGAACCGCCCTGTACCGTTGCAAGGGTACAATCGCAAGATAATCGTCTAACGAAATTTAAATTCTCGGCCGCTGGTTAATGGCTCGTGAACTCTTTTCCTTTCTCTCAACGGGTGGAGATATTGATCCCCTTTCTCCATCTATTAAAAGTGGCATTTATTCATTCGAAAAACTTCGTCTTAGTTCGTTGAAAAAATCAGGAGTGATTTGTTTTCCGTAAATTTGTTACTACCGTAACCAAAAAGATCCTTTACAAATGGACAGGCGTAAGATTTTTTCGGTCGGTCTGATAAATTATCTTAACCTACGCCATTAGGCAAGTTCCATTCTCGCATTCGCATCTCCCTAAGTTAAGTATACATTCTTAGCCCTTCCTGGGAACTTTCCCCCTTCCGTTATAATTAATAACCGACCTCTCTTCGCTAAGTGGTCCATTTTACCACGAATCACTCCTCAGAGACGATCTAAGTAATGATGCTGTGGCATAATTCACATTCAATTGGATGACCGCGGGCAAGAAACTTGCTCATTTATTGTAATAGTTTTTAATCTGACCGTTATTTCTTGGAGCTACCCTATTAAGGGTATTTGAGCGCATTTATGAATATTCGTATACTTTTGAATCACATTATTATTATAATAAAATTTTTTGACTTTCCAATTTACTTTGATTTAAAAGCTACAAGTTTCTAAAGCAATACCATCTTTTTCAAAATCATTTCAGATATGTTTTGTTTAATTTTATTTATTTTTTATTATATCATATTAATTGAACTAAACAATATTTATTTACATTATCATGACCTCTCAACTAGGATCATGCCCGTATCATGACAGTTGTACGTGGCTATATTACAATGTAGAAATAAGAATGGTAAATGCAGACCCAAAAATAAAAACAATATTTTAAAACTAAAAAAAAAACAATAAGTCTCAACTCAAACTTTAAAACTTACAATAAAAATTTTAAGTAAACCATAACAAAAATCAAAACTAAAATTAAACCGAAAGATAAATTATTATATTATAACATTTCAAAGAAAATATAAATAAAATATTTAAATAATATCAAAAATCATGCACAAGTGCTTTTAATAAGACCTCCCTTTTGAAAGAAGTCAAAATCACAGAAGTCATTTCGAAATAATTTGAAAATTATTTATTACTAGCTCTTACCCGCGGCTTTGCTCGCATGGTATTAGAGGGAAATTACTATAGCGCTTGCACTTATCAATTATTCCCCTCCCCCTCCACCCTCCCGCATTCCATATATTCATTCCCGGTACATTCAGTTTTCAAACAGTTCGCGTGCCACCTAAATTTCGTAATGCCAGAGCTCACCAGTAGTAATAAAAAAATTATCCAATTTGGTGCAGTCGTTCGGAAGTTATGCGCGTACAGACATTTCGGAGATTTATTTTTATTTATATAGATAGATAGATATTAATTACGATGCCTGAAAATAAAATTTGCCCAAATATATCAACATTACACGGCAACGATTTGTTTTCTGATGTTAGCAATAACTCGCTTTCGTTAGCGACAGAAAACGTATGAAAAATATAATATATTATTACTTAAAATTTCATAACGCCAGAGCTTATCATTATATATAGCCAAATATTCTTGCTCATATATTGTAGCTTTCTATTGGTGGAAGAATTTTTAAAATCGGTATATTGGTTTATGTGTGAAAGCATAACAAACAAAAACACGCAGTTTCGCATTTAAATATTAGTATAGTTAAATTTGAAAAGTTCATCACTTTCCAATTCTTTCATCGTTTTTAAAATTCATATTTCAATTTAGTTTATAATTTGTTTTAGTGATCTAAATGAGTCCAATATTTAATTTGTTTTATTATTTTCCCAATAGATTAACCGAAATTTTTTATCCACTTTAACTATCACCGGCACAAAGCACTCTTTTCAGGGTGAATTGCCTAAAACAAAAAAAAAAACAAAAAAAGAAGAGGTTAGACGTTAAACTGTTCAATTAATCATATTAATAAGTTGTTTCTTTTGTTCCCGGTTATATCATATAGTTTGTCTGGCAATCAATGTTTTTTTTTTTTATTATTTACATTAAGTTTTACACAAAGTTACTTTCATCTTTCATCTTTTAATATTCGTAGTGAATGAACGTCCTCGTGAGACCATTGATTAACCAAATATTCTACTTTGAAATCTTATCCAAATAAATTATTAATATAACTCAGTGAAAATATTTTGTTATTCATCCGAAAAAGTTCTTCTTCTGAAAAAAGAAAAAATCTTGCGACCTTCAATTTTTTTAAAGAATGAATCGATCCACGCGTTTCTTCATTTAATTCACAACTTTTTTAAAGACATTATGGTAATTGAACAGTTTTTAAAGGACCATTTGCCGGTTTTTGGCGAGACAGCTCGAGGAAGAGATGAAATGGACTGTACCAAAGGATTTTATTTCTTTTTCTCTAGTCTTGAGGGATGCGGAGAATAATATTAACGATGTTTTGGTGACCTTTCTTGAAATCCGTTTCATGAATGGCTTAGTTCGATTAATTTGATTGATAAGCAACAAAACCCAACTCATTCTTCATATATACTCTTCCCCATCCCTCCACCATTCCCTTCCATCTTACAAACCCTTTGAATAAGGGATTATATAAAATACCAACGGAACTGTTTCCAGATAGTAGCACTCACATGCGTTATCTAAATGAAATTGAAAATATACAACAATGAAAGTACTCTTAATGCATTTAATTTCGAGTGAGTTTATTAATTGATACTACTTAAATTGATAGAGCAAAATTATTTTTTATCAATTCGCGAATGCGCATATAAACACGAATAATTTGCAATGTTCAAATGTTGCGTTGTTTATTCTCGTTTAAAGTATATCACAAAATGCCAAAATCAATGTTTGACAGAGAAAATAAATGGCGTGGTAAAACTTTTAACATATGTACACGCTTCTGCCCCATTTAAATCAAATGATACGAGAAGTTCATTTTTAACCCGATTAACTAATGTGAGTGCTTTTTTCATGACAGGTATTTATTTATTTTACTAGCGAGTTCCGGCATACATTGCAGTGCCACTAAAATAAATAGTTTCTTCCTGTGTGTCCTTTCCCATTCGTTCCCGTTCCCCTTCAGCCTCCCTTTTACTCTTCCGCGTCCCCTTCCATTCCCGCGTTCCCCCTTTACCTTAGGCGCATTTCCACTTTCCCCCTCCCGCTTTCCCCGCCTTCCCTTCTCCTTCAAACCCCTCCTACTTCCTTTGTTCCCCTCTGTCCCTCTCGGATTCCCCTCCCCAACTTTCTTGGAATACACCCATTATTCGAACTACTCGTGCGCTACCTATTGCATTTTTTTTTTTAAATTTCATAACGCCAGAGCTCACCGGTTTATAACTCACTCAGAAAATTTCTTCGGATGAATTGTATAGGAAATAATTTCATAACGACAGAGCTCACTATTAAATATAGAATCCATCGCGGGCATGCGCACTTCAAATCCAAAACCCAAAACTTCATCACAATCGGATGAACGGTTTAGGAATGCATAAAGGACAAACATTTTTACATATTAACAATCAATCAAATTTGGAACCTAACGTAAGTACCTATTTAAAATACGTATAATTCTTAATTAAATTCAAAGTATTTGATTTGAGTGAGTATCGTAGATGAGTACTTCAATTAAATTCATCAATTTAAAGAGTTTATTCGAAAATTGAAACAATCGATGGATTGCAAAATGTCATTCTCAAAGTGACATGGTTGACAGTTTCGTAAGAGATTTTGTAACGGTTAAAAAACTTTTCAGATGTATTGTATTGTGGTTGTAATAACCTAGAAACTTTTGCGAGGGTGGAAAAAAGATATTTTGAAAGTTTCAAACATTTCCTATGCTTAATATAACAATTCATGAAGCACAAACAAACAAGCAAACATACATTCATTTTTACATTATAAAGATTTATTTAACATTTATAACACGCTGATAATACGTAATATTTTTTATATAGTAAGGACCAGGACCAACATATTTTTATGGGCAACTTAACTGCTTGGCGGGAATTCTTACCAACCGACTTGTACTTTTCTAAATTAATAAACAATAAATAAAATACTTCTCTAAATCATTTAAGATTTTCTTTAAAAGTGGGGTGTCAAGTTTTTCACGTACATACCTACGTAAAAGTCAGACTTCCCAGCAAACTGACTTCATGTAAATGCGAGCAGAGCCGATGAAACTCAGAAGTCGAGAAACCGAGTTAAAAATGCTTCTCCAGTAGAGATAAAATTAGTTTGCTTAAAGTTTTGATTTCATTCCAACTTTTTGATAAGTAACAATCTGTTTTGAAAAAGTTTCTCTCTCGGGAAAACACTTTGCTGATTTAACATCCGAATGGCTGAGAAAAGAAGAAATAAGATTACGATTTCCGGAAGAATGTGGGAATGATTTCTATTCTTTAAAAAAAGATATGAAATGTTTTATTTTCATTTTTATAAATGAACAAACAAATATAATTCACTCACCGTTGTTAGGTGTGTTCAAACCAATTAAAAAAAAAATAACTTTGCTATAAAATAAAACTATGAGTCATCATTTGGGAATAATTCACATTAGAAATAATGATTAGAGTACATAACGACCTTCAGTCGATTTTAAACAATACAAGTAATTGAGGAAACTTTAAATAGGGTAATAACTATTAATAATTTAAGTCATTTTACTCAGAAATTAGAAATTAGTCATCGAAATCATATCTAGAAATAACATAAATACCTCGTCTGTAGGTGGCACGACCACAGTTCGATAATGCTTTCAGAAGGCGAAACAGCTGTCACGCGTAATAATAATTACAAAGCAGAACTTGTTGATAAATAAACTGTTTTTATAAATTGAATAATAATATTATTGAATATATAAAAAAAAATATAAAAAAAACAAATGAAATATTTTTATCGTACCCCTTATACATCCTCAAAACATATTCATTTAAGCTCAAATAATCCATATGGATTATTTTTTACATCACTTAATAAATGCTTTATTTCTAGTGATACTCGAAATTGAGAAACATTCTATCATCTAGTATGATTAAAACAATTTATTTCTCTCTTGCCCAATCTACTTTGGACTTTCAAAACTAACCTCTTACCTGTAGAAAGGGACAGAAGTTAATTCTAAAAGTCATCCTACGAAAACTATTACATAATCGGAAAATATATTAAAAAAATGAACATTGCACGGATATTACGGATTTGACAAAAATCCTCGTTAAAGCTTTTAAATCAATTATATTTTTTTGTTTCTTGGGGTAACTATGCTCTTTGCTACGCCAGAACAATAAATAAGCGAAGAAAAGTTGCCATATTCCGTTAATAATATCGTTAGCAAATTTAAACTGCTATGAAGAAAATTTACTTTGTTAAAGCGAATTCATTCGCAGAGTTTTCTTTGAATTACTTACTATAGGAAGTCGTGGTTCGACCCGAGCCGAGATTGAAAATGATTAAGGCAAGAATTTCAAATTCAACATCAAACGATTCTTTTACAAATACTTTCTGAAGTTTCGATTGTCCCTTTGCAGAGCTTTATTGATTTTAACCCTTTTTCAGAGAAGTAAAGGTTGGAATCAAAGCATAAATAATAGTGCCATGTTACGAAAGAGTTTAAAGAGCTTTGATTAGAATTATAATGTTAACCTATCGAAAATGTCAAATACACGGTATATTTTATAATAACAAGGCTGACAACCACACACATTTTTTGTAATAAACTTTGAATAAAAATAAATTGAAAAGCGTTAGAAAATAATTTTCTCGCAAGCAAAGTGCTTAGAAATATTTATTGTAGCTACATGTACTTGACATACTTTTTTTTAATTATTTGGAATAACTTATTGAGACATCTTTGTAATAATTAATTAAGGAAAATATCAGTTATTTTTAAATAGCTATGTTAGATGGATAAAAATGACCTAACATAATTAGGTGAAAGAGTGTTCGTCTCGGCAAGACTAGAGAATCGGGGTTAAGACCCAGTTTGGACCCTTACCTTTTTATTTTTCCTTATGCCTTTGACTACTTCATTTTCAGTAATTAACGCTTATTTTTATTTATTAATTAATTAAAAATTTAATTTTAATTCTACTCAAACGAAATGTTGCGAAAAGCTTTAGCTAAGATTAATCGAAAATCAGGTTAAGCTTCCCCTCCTGCTAGCTCCATCAGTAAGATTCTATTCATGTCCAGTATTTGCCTGACTGGATATTGGTTCTGAATATATTCGCTTTACATTATATTGGCATGTTAGTAATTTGATGTATTTCTTTCAGCACTCCAGTATTGGTTCGAAATTTATTCGCTTTACATTATATTGGCATGTTAGTAATTTGATATATTTCTTTCAGCACTCCAAAGGGCCTAGAAGACGTGTCAACTTACCCCCTTCTCTTCGCTGAGCTCCTGGCAGCAGGCTGGTCCACCGAAGAGTTGAAGAAGCTGGCGGGCCTGAACTTCTTGCGGGTATTCGAGGAAGTGGAGAGAGTTCGCGACGAGCAGGCGGGTGCGGGGATTCCGCCCTACGAGGACAGTAATATGCAGCCCTGGCCTGGCCTGGGCTATAACTGCACCAGCCAAGATTTGTTTTAAAAATTTAAACATTTTATTACTAGGTAATCCTGATCTCAAATTGATAAAGAAAATCACACTACGGCTTGATTCACACAGCTTCGTAGGCGGCCGAAAGAAGAACTGAATTTTTTAAAAACTATTGATATTATTTGTGTCCACAAAATCATCTCTGCCACTGACAAAAAAGTCAAGTGGCTCTTTTGTAATAACGGCGTGTTTTCACGAAGATTCCTTCAATTTATCTTTGATTTCCGTATAGTTTAATACTTAATGATATGTTGAAGGTTCGATTCAACTCATTGATTGACCGAAACATACGTAATTATAAAAACTACCGTTTTTGTGGTGTGTAACGTAAAAGGTTCCTTTTTAATGGGATATTATTATTTTTGGCGTAAAATCTAATTATTACTTATTTTCTTTATTATTCTATTTTGTTAAAAGTGTTTATTGAACAAAGAATTGTATAATATAGTTGTAATATAAAGTAGAGATAATGAAAAGTAATAGAACAATGGAGAAATTCTATGTTAACTTCGAATTTCTGACAAAATTATATACATTTCTGATGTAAGGTGAGCTCGGATCTAATGTTACTCCGGTTCGTTTCACAAAACTAACGCTACGTAAATACCCCTGGGCACTTTTGTTATCAAATGACTACATTAAAACTTATAAATTCATAATACGTGGTTAGTTGTACAAAGTTTAGTAGAGCACGCAAGCATCATTCAAGGATTGAATTTCTATTTAGGATAAGGCACCGTTTGTGTTCCTTAAATCAGCATTAGTGATGTTTAAACCTAAACAACTTGTAAATATTTTATGTAATAATGTATTTATCTAAGCATTAGATAGATATCTATGAAAATTTGTGTTTTATCCTGGTATTTAAAACAAGACAATCCCAAATAATTTATTTCGTTAATTTGAATCATATAATATAATGTGACATAATATGTTTGTGACTTGATGTGAATTTTATTGATAAATTTTGTATTCAGAAATATACGCTTTTATTGTAAAAATAAAATGTTACATGGTTAGAGTGAAACTATAAAGCTTTCGGTAGAGTTTGCAAGTTCCTAAGCAGCTTAAAAATTAAAGCTGTTTTTTTTGTGCACTATTTTTTTAATATTAATTCACAAAAGCTATATTGTTATTTTGGAAAAAAGCATTAGTTATTTTATGTAGAAGTTCTATTGCGTCATTTATATGATAACAATGGTATAAAACTTCTTTCATATAGTATAAAACTGGGTATTAAGTATTAAAAAAGTTATTAAGTAAAACGTGATAGGGTCGCAAGACGCGAGTCTAGAATATAAAAGAATTATACTTTCAAGGTGTTTCTTAATCCTGTGCTTGCTTGAGAAGTTTAAGACACAACCATTCGCGGAATATTCAGGGAAAAGTAAACAGAAGAGTGTGCCGAGACACGTTGTTTCAAAGGACTTCAGTCGGGAGATATCAGAGATACGCGTAGGTATGTTAACACGGAATAATGAATTGGTTTTAGCAGAAAAACACGATCCTATTTCAATTTTCGCTGAGGTTGTCTGAGAGAATGCTGGAGATTTTGAAGAGAAGTAATTTAGAATAACACCGACGCGACGCAGGGATTTAGCGTTTCGAGTGGAATTTTATCCCAGCATGAAAAGGATTTCAATATGATCTTCAAAAAACTATTTGTAAATTTGTTGAGTCATTCAACGATTATTGAAATGTTCGGGAGTCGAATCGCTTTATTTCACGTACTTTGAAATATAAAGAAGGCGCGTAGGTTCTAAAAGAAAACACGATAATAGTATTTGCGTGATTTAATTTTTTGGGAACTGTGAATACATATCTGCCCTGATGATAAATATTTTGGAGGTTATCCACCATCTACCCGCCCTGGTATAAGAAACGGATGGTTACTCCTTTAAGGCTGTCGCAAGATTATTTTTTTTTGTTAAACAAAGCTACATTTATTTATTTTGAACGATTCTAGACCTCCAGATTCCCTGCATACGGTGTTGGTAAGCAGTATGCAGCAAAAAATAGATTAGTCAGACAAATTTGGTCGTGAAAATCTCAAGTAAAAGTAGGTTTTTATTGCAAACGTGAAAGTTACACTTTAAATAGAAATCTATCAATAACCGGTCATTATGTAGTTAATGTAGGCGTTTGCTATTAGTTCCAAAGAAAAAGATACTCATATTATCGCCTTGTAGCTAGATAATTTAAAACAGAAAGTTGTTTGAAAATGATTGATCTATGTTTGACCAGCTCTTCAGCCAAGGACTTCCCAACGATACTCTGCGACAAATTTACTACCATTAGCATAAAAATTTTGTCAAATTCCAAATTCTCGCTAGCTACGTGCACTGAAACGTTTAACAATTGTGCTGAAATAAAATATTATAAAAACAATATTTGGGGGTGTAGCATAGAGAAATCGATAACCTTACTTTACGGCAATACTTCCGACGATTTTATATCGATATCCCGAGCACGATTACACTCTTGACAGCCAAACCAATATCGACAGGGAATATATAAATACGTTGGAAACACTGGAGGTAAACTATGAATTGACATTCAGAAACGTCAAAGGCCAAATAATTTCTTAAAATTATAAATAAATTGACAACGCTGAATTCAAACACTAACTGAATGTGCAATGGTAATCGGCATTTCCTTTTTGACACTTAAAGGTAGTAAAATTAGCTAATGATGTCTTTAGTGATATTTCAACCATTTCCGTTTTCCAAGACCGAACGGAATGAATTGGTCGTGTCTTAGATGAATTATTTAAGTTCATGGATCGCGTATACGATTTTTTTTAATTCTAAGAGCTTCGTTAGTTTACCTCCATTCATTAATCAGCCAGTTATTTTGTATTTGCAGAACGACATTATTGAAAATGTTTTGTACATTGACAGCTTTGACGGCCGGCGTGGTCGAGCGGTAAGGCTTTTGACTCGCAATCCGAAGGTCGCAGGATCGAAACCCGGCGTGGCAAATAAATTTTATTTGTTTAATTTGTTTTATTTCACAATTAATTCATTAAAAATAATATAAAGTATTTATGCGGCACGTTCCAGAGTGGAAGATACTCTCAGTATCGCCTTGGGGTAAAACCACCATTCAGAAGTGAAATTCAGTTGCTTGAAATCGCTTAAGCCGTGTTTGGTGACCAGATCTGAATAGCCTGAATCGATGATCTGAATAGATCTGAATAGATACTTCCCAACCTTCCTCTCCTCCATCTCCTTCCCCTCCCCATAAATTCAGCCTCACAACACAACAATTGGGAATGCCTTAGTCTCACTGGCTCCAGACGGGAGCAGTTGGGACTCTGTGCGGTGTTCATATAAAAATAAACTTATCTGTCACTCAGGAGTCAATCGGAATATCTTATCAATTGTTGACCATGCTCGCGAATATTGATAACTGACCATCGATAACGGATTAGGCAATATCGTATTTTGATATGGGGTTTTATCGATCGTCCGAGCTATGTCTACAGGTATCTACTGAAAATGCATTCACAAATCTGCAAACCATACCTCGTTATAAAATACAGTTTACTCTAGTAGTTTTTGTTTTGACTAAAACTCGAACTTTATTTAATGTTTTAACTACTTTTCAATTGTAGTTAAGTTCACTTTGTTACCGGGAAGCAAAATTCGTAACATCATTTTAATATTGGATCGTTGCCGGGCCGCTCGGTAAATTTAACTTCCCTGGTGATTATAACGCAACCTTCTATGTTTTGTAACTTTTGTGTAGGGGATTAGGAGGGGGTGGAGGGTGGGTTTGAGGGAAGGCTGGTAACAACATTTCGGCAAAATGTTATACGCATATTCGATAACTCTGACGCGTTAACGATCCAGAAAATGATAAACGAACACAATGGGAGCTTAGCGAGGGGCAATTAATTTTTATTAATTATTTTTCGTTTCGCAATGTTTTTTTTTTTTTGATTCTCAGAAAATCAAAGTTGGTAATTAGTGGGACTAAAAATAAAATAGCTTAGATTTGTATGAATTTTCAGATTAGCTTACATAAAAAAATATAGCTTTCATAATAATGCCTACTTTTTTATGGTTTTAGTAACTGAACATTCAATTCAATTCAATTTGGATCAAATTCAATCAACAGGAGCAGCCCAAATAATTTATTTTCACAACTTGTTTTTAATTTACAATTTGGGAGGCGGGAACGGGTACCGCTGCCCCCGGAACCATTTTTTTAATAACCTCTGCCATAGGTCACCCAAAGTGGCTCGCTACGTTTGGTGAATTAGCAGGGGTGCCCGGGTTCATGGGGTGATGTTTGTCTGGATCTTGGCGGGAAATTCGTCTGCTCTCCAGCTGCGCGGTAGGCCGGATCGGGAGAAACTGGTTGATTCGTATATCCGTCGCTCCTGGACACACTGAAATTCTTACCAACCCTTTATACCATTTTCCTTCCCAGAACTTCCCCTCCTTCCTTTCCTAAAAAGACCCTCCGCACAGCTTCCCCAAAGATGAAATAGGCCCTGAGAGGCATTTTTACCCAAGGGCCTCCAATTTGGTGCAAATGTGAAAACATTTTTTTTCTAAGAATGATAAACTTTTTTCGTCTCAAATATATTTAAATAAATATTTTACGACCACTGGAATAGCACATTAAATAATTTCTAAAAAGTTCTTATTGGATAAATATTTCATAATATTTACGTAACCATCACAGACAGAGAGGATGGATGGCCAAACTCCGTTTGCTACACACTCCTTCTGGCATTATTCACATCCATAAATCGTGTCGTACATACCAATCTGTTATTTTGACTCTTGGCCTCTTTAACTTGATAATTCCATGTTTTCCTCGGCGTCTCTGACTTCTTCTATCTTTTACATTAACGCCAATTTTTATTACACTCTTTACTTTGTTCATTCACTTTACGTACCCAATCCGGCGTGGTCGAGCGCTAATCGTGGTGACTTGCAATCCGAAGGTCGCGGGATCGAATCCCGGTGGGGCAAATAAATTTTATTTGATTAATTTGTGTTATTTCACAATTTATTCATTTAATATAATATAGAGTATATTTGCTGCACGTTCTAGAGTGGACGATACTCTCAGTATTGCCCCGGTGTAAGACCACCATTCAACTCTTCTCCATCTCCTTCTCCTCCCTACTTCCCCTCCCCACTAACATACCACAATAGGGGATGCCATAGCCTCACTGGCTTCAGACGGGAGCAGTTGGGATTCTTGGGCGGTATTCAAATAAAAAATAAAATAAAATCCATCTAAGCTTCACTTTGGCTTGTATTAAAATGATTCCTACATATATTTAGCAGGTAACTACCATTCTAAATCACATTATTTCGGATATTTACGTAATATTTCAAAAAAAAATCAAAAATGCATAATTTTACTATTCAAAATTTATTATGTTCAGTAAATATTAATAATTTATGCTGCCGTTATTACTGGTGGTATAATCTACAGCAGAGTTTTAGCATTACGCTTACGCATTTGATCAGGATTCGACTTTCGGGCGTTGCAATTTAATTTAATTTTTATTTTGATTTTAAAAATATCCGGTGATTTTTCACGGATCTGCGCTAGTAATATAAAAAAAAATTAGTCCACGCAGACCCACATACATAATCTTAAATGCAAGCATTTTATCTTTTCCTTATGAGCTACAGATACTAATTATGTTCAAAACAGTTTGAAACTTTTACAATCTGATGAATACTAATTACCTTCGTCGGGGGATTGAATTTCAAAACAGACAAAATGTTCAACGAAACATTTAGAATTTAGATGGTTTCAACTTGGCGTACGATAAACCTTTATTAACTGAATTAAAAGATTTAGATTTAAAACCTAAACCTCAATTCTTCCCTAACTACGTCTCTTTACTTCGAAACTTTTTACGCTTGATAATTTTTGATTACGTTCACTCGAAATGTTATCTCGCGAAGGACGACCGGAAAGTAATTCGATTAACAAGTGATTTATTTAGAGCTTTGCGAAAAGCTTTGAAGTTAGTTGTTTGAAGCGTGTACAACGTACAATGACAAGTGTCGTAGTCGATTGGTTGAAAGTCGTTTATGGACTGAATGTCAGGTTTCAACTCCCAGTGGAAATCCCGAGAGAATTTCCAATCATCAACGTCACTCGTTTTAAAAGTTCCAAGTACTTTTGTTTTCAAAGACGTAACTGAATGAATTTACTTAAAAGCTCTAGACTTGAGATTTTATTCGAATACTTAAATCGTCACACTTGTCAAGAACGAATCGCATTTACGCAATAATAGTTTTATCACCGATTTCCCCCGAATTGTAAACACTCTCGTTTTGAGACCTTTTTCATATTAATAATAATTAGATAATTTGTAGAGCGCCGTTTGAAAAATCATTTTAAGGGCGCTGTGTATTAAGAATTCCTAGGTTCTATCTAATTTAACTATTTACAAACAGATACAGAAACACACACTTTAATTAGAAACTTAATTCTTGCAGAAGATACGGCTTTGCACGCGGAGGGCATTATATTTAAAACACTGGATATTGCAAGATTTTACATTATTTGCTACCCCCACCACCTTTAGTTTTACATTTATTTAAAAATTAGTGGCAAAAGTAGAGTTGATATTATTATTTTGATAAGACTTTAGAATTTAAAACTGTTCAGGGCTGGAGGATGTTCATGAAATACCTTTAACGCTTACAAATGTTTTTTTCTCATTACTAATTGAAAAATCATTGCACTTTTCTTGGCTAAGATTTTGAAAAAAAAAAGTATTTTAAAACTCTAAAATTAGATAACGTTGCACGCCGAAAATACTTGCGCTAATTTTAAATTTTCAAATCGACCCATATGTAGGAATATATTTCATTGCTCCAGGTATCATCGTTTTGTCACAGCTTTTGATGTTTCATATAAAAAAAATTATTTGCTTTTGAGTGGAAATTAATGTTTTTAAAATTTTTGCATAATTTATTTTACTCATTTGTACAACCGCAGGGCTTTTTTATAGTGGATCATATGAAATGGTTAGAATTTTTTACGCAGTGTCAGTAATAATTCAATTTGGGAAGCGGGTATCGGATACCGCCGCTCCGGGAAGCATTTATTGTGCCCGGGTTCATGGGGCGAGATTTGTCTAGGTCTTGGCAGCCAATGCATTCGTTCACCTACTGCGTGGCGGGACGGATCGGGAGAGATTAGTTGAGGGAGTCCTAACCTACTCTCCAGCCGGTCCCTCTCGATCCATCGCCTTGCCTTGTAATGGGAGGGATATATTCATACGTCCGTCACTCCTAGAAACATTGAACCCCAGATTCCTACCCGCCCCTCATACCTTTATTCCTTCCTAGAACTTTACCTCCTTCTTTTCCTCAAAAGACCATCCACACAATATCCACAAAGATGACATAGGCTCAGAGAGGAATTATTTTCCTCAGAGCCCCCTCCTGTACGGAACTAATGCTAAAAAATTAGTTGAATTACAAATTCAGGGGCATGCCAAATTACAAAGAGACTTTCAAAAAAATGATTTTATGTTTGCCATAAAATATTATGTTGCTTTCGTTTAGGTACGGTGAACGGCATATAAAAGCTCATTATCTGTCATATGAATAATCTGAGCAAAAAAGCAGCCAGAACGAAAATAACATATTGAAATTATGACAAAAAATACAACAATTTTGAAAAGAAATAATCAGTTTCATTTCGAAACTGGTAGCGATACTTCAAAAGAATTCTAAACGAAATCTATCAGTGTTTTCAGTTGAATTATTCAACTCCATTCGAGTGCAATCGCGTATTTCGAGAGCAGGAAAAACAATGGATAATATGTCAAAATGCTGCAATGAAGTAAAATAAATCTATTTTAAAGCCACTGAAGCGAAATATCCAGTATCTAGGGAACATTTAAGAGTCCGCGATAAATTTAATTGCTGGTTGTTATGAAAACAAATTTACCCACAATGGCTCGCCCAACAACAGCGAGTGTTAAAATTGCTTAAAAGTTAACGAATTTCCCAACTGCAAACGCTAATGCGATTATTAAAGAAAACTTTGTTTTAAATCAACCTTAATATCACTAATTCGTATCAATCGTTTTGTTGGTGAACCAACATTATTGAGTGTTTCACTAGACTCCAAATCGTAATTTTATAACAGGAACAATCAATATTTTGGCAACATAAAGGATCATCCAATGAGGTTAATGATAAATATATTTTCATTGGGACTTTAAAAACTGGTGTTGCCTTAACAAAATATAGAAGTTCACTTAAAGAGGAACGTATGCGCGGCCCGTTTCATACAAATCTTAATTCTGGATTTGAGATCAAACTATCCACCCAAATTGAAAAATAATTTTTGTAATCAAAAGATATATATGAAATATCTAGTACGGATGTGAGCTACTTTATTAAATTATAAGATATGGGCCATTAAAGATTTTAATGTTTCATGGTTTTAGGGGCAATTTGGGCAATTATTTGTGAGTAAATGAAAAACAGCAAAAATTATTTTACTACATTTATCATAAATATATGAAGAAATATAAAATAAAAATTAAAAAAAAAAAAAAAATTTGATGGGTGTAAAGTTAAAATACAAATTACCTTTTTACGGCGGAACAAAAAATTGTCGTTTTTATATTAAAATAACAACCCAAAAATGCATTTTTAACGGTGTTTAATTTTTTATTTTATTTTCCATTGTATTTTTAAAATAAATATAGAAAAATTCTTTTTTTATTGTTTTTCATTTAATCACAAATAATTGCCCAAGTTGCTTCTAAAATCATGAAATATTTTAATTTTGAATGGCCTATATCTTATAATTTAAAGCAAAAATAAATAAAGTAGATCACATCTCTACTAGATATTTAATACAACTTTTGATTACAAACATAATTTTTCATTTTGGTTAGGTATTTTGATCTCAAATCCAGAATTAAGATTTATATGAAACGGGCCGAAAAGAGCCGCGCAAACGTTCCACTTAAACCCCGTAGCTCAACTCTCTGCCATGCAAATCGTCAACAGTTCAAAATTTATTCCTAAATAAAACAGAAGGCACCTTATCTTGATTATTTTTTTTGTGTTATTGTGCCGTTTTGCGCTTCCTCCTTCTTTATCCCAGTAGTTATAGTGACTAATGTATATTTTTTGCTTTTATTTTGATTGAAAAATAATTGTGGAACTACGTCTACATTCATGCTGCTAAACCCTATATAATATTAGTATATCTTTATGTTAGATATACTAACGTACAAGAATATAATATATTTCCTTCTTTATTCGCTCAGGGAGTTGATATGAGATGTTCGAACCAACGACGGATCTTGCTTTACCCTACCAATGGGTAGCCTTACCCATACAAAAAAGGCTTCGAATGGTCCACAATGTTCCAAAGCATTCCACAACATTTAAGAGTGTTCTGGATTGTTCCACAACGATCTGGGATGTTCCCGAACGTTGCAGACTAATCCCAAACATTCCAAAACATTCCAGAATGTTCCGGGATGTTCTAGAATGCTGTGGCATGCTCTTGAATACTCTAAAATGTTCTGGACTAGACTAGAACTAGAAATATCTAGAGGGCAAAACTTTCAGCCCTCGTATCTTCAAAAGCACGCCCTTCAGGTAAAAACGGGAACCTTCTCCATGGATGGGGATAGAGGGCTACCATACCATATAACTCACTACCAGGACTCGTTTTTGAGTTTTAGAGGCATGCAGATTATAGAACACTTTCTTTTATAATATAAATATTGATGATTGAAGGACTACATAGCCGTGTCATTTGACATTTGATATTTCAAGGCAATCTTAAATAAATCGAGGCCCAAATTTAATCGTTGTCTACATTAAGTACTGGCTGACTCATTGAATTAATTTTTCACCAGTGGCGTTACCGATCAATTTTGGAGGTTCTAGTATTTGCTAGCTAGGCCCGTGAAATTCGACCAGTGGCGGCAGGTGCTTGCTGAATAGTCGCTCTCTATTGTCATCGGGGAACAATTGTTATTTTATCGGCGGACATGTTAGATCCTAGCTCATTGTGTCTCGGTGCGGCTCTACACGTAATTGATAGCTTTAATCCGTAGATAATCCTATTTTATACCATTGTTTCACGACAAATGCAATGGAAATAGAAAGGATAGGGAACGGATACTGAATTAATGCATTTGCTGTTCTCCATGGTCAAATTTTCTATCGTATATTTCAACTGCTTACAAAGTAAGTGCCTGTTTTAGGGCAATGCAGAATGCCTTTCCGCGCCCTAAATTGATCATACAATAAACATTTTGTCGAGAAAGTCGGTAATTTTCGCGTTTTCATCACGCGACAAAATATCCCCGACAAAATATCTCCGATAAAATATCCAACGGGCAAAACATCCCGCAACAAAATATCTACTAAAACCTAACGATAAGACAATAAGCTATTGTCTGTATTATTTTGTTTTCATTTAACTATTTTCAAACAATAATCTATTGTCTTTACAGGATGTCTGTATTGTTCTTACCCTATTTTTTGTTAGGTTGGGTTTTAGTACATAATTTGATGGAGGATGTTTACTCGGTAGGATATTTTGTCGAAGGATATTTTGTCGGGGATATTTTGTCGCGGGATGAAAACTGACATTACCGACCAAATTTTTAGCAGACTTAGTCGATGTGAACTGTTGTTGTTTGTTCGTTGGCAGTCTGCGGTCGTGCTCGGGAATGTTAACTAATAACCGATTTTTAACTATTAACCAAACGCCATTTTGCTTAAGCCGCTGCTATCCAAATTTCTACCGATTTCTTGCATATCTCCCTTGAACATTTGAAGTTTTTAAGCTCTTAAAAAAATAAATGTTATTTTTGAAGAAAATATCTATACAATCCCCACGCCAAAACGCAAATTATATGAAATTCCCTCGATAGAAAAAAATCGCAAAGTATGGTCCGAAAATTTTTATTTTCAAGCCTGTCTCTATTATTTAACAAGTTTTCAATTAATGAACGGTCACTTATCTAATAATGAGATACTGGCCCAATTAAATTTTTTGTATCAGAGTCTCACTCTCGAGGACGTCATCACAACCTCCTATATAGTAGAGCAAGCCGCACTAATTTATTTATGAACTCACCCCTGGGGAGAGCTACGTGCTTTTTGAATGCGGTGGATAAAAAAATAGATTTATTTTTTGTGTCCTATAGCGCATTTGTAAGATTTTTGGCATTGCATATACACTGCATAAATGGTACAATTATAACGTCTTAGGCTATATTGCCTGTAATTGTTATAAATAAAATGTACAACTTACATATATAAATAAATAAATAAATAAATAAATATGTATGAAAAATTCACAGGTTTCTTTGAACGTTGTTTTAGACAACCCCACGAGATTTTTGCTCTATTCTAAACAAGTCGTGTTTTATTAAACATTTTCACAAATTTCGCTTCACTTTTATCGTTTGAAATATTAGCGCGTTCTCTCCAACATTCGTAATTACATATCTCTCAATTTTCTTCTTTTCGTGCTCGGATACGGGGCCTTAAATACGGGCCTTTGTCTTTCAGTCGATGTGAAGTTATCAATTTTGGCAAACAAATTTATCCTCTTGGAAAATAGGCAACACGTCCATAAATATCAAAAAACTGAAAATAGTCTTTTAGACAAGCGTCTTTTAGACAAAAAAACTTTAATGTTAGAACTAAAAAAAATCACTGTCAATGTTGAATATGCATTTTATTTACTTTTTTAAACATAATATTTGCATTCATCTAGTATTTTATTCTTGGCACGTAATTGATAATCAATGTTAATCTGTATCCTGGTAATATTATGCGACTGCTAAATAGCCTGACAATTAACGAAAGCATATTCAACGTTTTCAACACCTGAGAAGGAATGGTGATTTCTCTCTTCCATGACTTTAAATGTAATTAATAATAACACAACATCAAGGTCCCCCCTCCCCTGCTGTCTTCTTCTGGCGTCGTCCATTCGATATTAATTTGCTGTACAAATTGTGATGATGTCATCTCGTCTATTAATCACAGCGGCCATTCTGCTCCTAAAAACATCCTGGACATATTATTATTTAGTCATTGTCTGTCCTGTTTACCGAAAGTCATTAATTATAATATATTTTTGCAAAAATAGTATCAGTAAAACGTTAACGCCTGTCACCTAATTATTTGTGAAAGCTTTTATAAATTTTTGAGTTATTTGTACTTTGGGGTATAAAGTATTATTAACTTTTAATTTTTTTGTCATCAGCATAAAAGATTGCGATTGTAATATTAAAGGTTTATCTTCATCCGTATCTGCTAAATTTAACACGCAAAAATTTGCATTTCGAAGCTCACATTATAACAACCCGTATTTTATTTTACACAGGTTTTCACGAGGAACCAAATTATTAATTAATTAACCGAGGAACTATTTAGTTTGTTTGGCAAGCAGGGTTTGTCTAACGGGTACGTGTAATTATTCTAATACATTTTTTTTCCATGTTCTTCTGTTATAAATGCAGATACTTCGTAACATGTATTAATTATTGTTTTATATAGCAATAATATTTTTAGTATGGTTTGCGGCATTGATTGATTGTCTATGAAATGTAATATAAAAATGATTAAAAAAATGGCGTAGCGAAGCTCATACATCGCGTAAGTGAATAATTTTAATAACATTAAAATGTATCACGCGTATTTTTTACGAGTTTTTGTTGTCTCCCCCGACATAAATACTCACTTTTCGTGATAATATAGCTAAATTTAACTGTTTGAATAAGAAATATTCCGTATTAATCAGCTAAGTGCACCCCATGGTTGAATTTGGTAAACACCTCTGGTCTGGAGCTCCAAAATACTTGAAAAATACCCCCGACTCTTTCGGATTGCAATCTTTAGAGCACATGCGTCGGGTGGGAATGCTATGCTTGTTCTACCGGTATTTCAATGGAAGATGCTCTGAGAAACTAGCGTCATTGCTCTCTTCGGCACCGGTGCATAGTCGGGAGACACGCCAAACGCTCGCCCAACATATGTACACGGTTGACATTTGTCACATGAAAACGGGTCGCTTCTTCGACTCGTTCTTGTGTTCAACTGCTCGGCTGTGGAACGATTTGCCGGTCTCTGTGTTTCCTCTTCTCTGCAACATGGGTCTCTTCAAGACCAATGTTCATTCCTTCCTCTCCTCAAAAAGACCCTCCACACAGCATCTCAGATGACATAGGCCCTGAGGGAAACTGTTTTCTCCAGTGTGGAGTTAATGTAAAAAAGAGCGGAGTAAGGCATTTCTTAATTTAATTCTTACCCACTAATACTTTTGTCCAACTGCCTACCTTATGCCGACCAGGAGCAATCATGTGTCATAGTATTCAGTTGGAAAGTTAACGTCATCCTGTCGACGCGTTCTGTGTGTGATTACAGATTCCCTTATTCGACCGTGTCTAAACCGACAAAAAACATGGAGAACTCGCGAGTTTGTAGTGGGTTAAGTTGATGAACCAGGGAAATTAAGTCAAGCGAAGGAAGAAATACGGTAAGTCAACAACCTTGACTTTTGCTTCATTCTTTCCGCTTTGTGACGGTGCCTCACGTGTAACATTTTTTTGATTCCATAGAGCGAGTTAACAAGCTACTAGCCGGTAATTTTAAAAACGGGTTAATCGGCGAGAGAGATTGTCACGATGACACACAAAAATGTCTACTCGCTCAGTAGCGACAGTAGCAGCTAAAATAACGACTCTCGCGCGAACCAATTCGGTCGACATTTTGTAAAAAAACTTGAGCTCGCAGCTAGCGTCACACGTTAGCCAATAACGGCTCCCGCCCGAACTAATTCTTACAGACGAAATCAGCTGTTGGTGGGCCGCCATCTTCAGGCAAACACAGCGAGTAGCGAGTAAAGTTGACCACCTTTCAACTTTTTTCGTAGATTGTCCACAATCTGCTAGTTAGCAATTAATACGATGACACTAGGCGAGTTTACTAACAGATTAGTGAATTTCCCATAGAGTAGCTTGTAAACTCGCTCAATGTCGTCGAGGCTTAAGGGAAGGACTCTTGGGTAGGTGGGTACATGTAAAAGTATAAATTGGAGAATATTTCTTGGTAGAAGGTACCTTCAATAATTCATTAAAAACATGAGTGCCTAATCGTAACGCTATATATTAACTCATCCAGAATTTGGGCTACGGCTTAGTTGCAGCGCTTCGGAAATGTTTGCCAAACGCCTTGATAGGAATTTTGCCTTCAACGATTCAACGATTTCAACAAGTTCAAAAACTCAATATACATTCTTCTTTTTCTTGGTGGGGGGTCAGAGGGGGGCATCTAGGTCTTTGAGCCAGTCTAGGACCTCAGGGGCTGCTCTGCGGACCTCACCAATCCCTCCAGGGAATGAATGGACCGGGTATTTGTTAACCGCATGTTCGGTGGTCTGCATCGCACCGCATTCACACATCGGCGACACATGTGTATTACGTAGGCTAGTGTGGTACCCTATATTATATACATTGTGTAGGTTCAGTTAACCAACCAACAATAGTATGCACCTTAGCTTAGAACACGAAGAGCGAACCTATTAAATTAACTAACAAGCAAATCATTTTAAAGAGAACTTAGAACACGAAGAGCAAATCTATTAAATTAACTAAAAACAAATCATTTTAAAGAGGACTTAGAGTACAACGAGCGAACCTATTAAATTAACTAATAAGCAAATCATTATACCGATGGTATCGAATGACTCATAAAGTTTTCGAACTTTTTTGGAAAATCCGCACGCCAGTTCCCTTGGCATTGAAAATGTGCAAAGATACTGTGTGAACACATCAATTAAATGTGGTTGATTAGTCATATATCTATCTCAAAATACATACTAAGTGTTGAGATAATGAGGAAAAAATATTCGACAGCTCACAGTGTCTGTGTTTTAAATATTGAATTTGCTATAAAACAACACGGTTCGGTATGTTAGAATGACATTTTTAAATATCCCACTAATGACCCAGAAAACATCAACATTTTGTTTAAATAACTATAAGTTTTACTGCATCATAATTGATTTAGTGGTATTTTTGAGTAATCTAGTATTGTTGTAATTTATTTTTGGGGTGCGCTACCTCCTTCTTTAGCCAACGTTTCTGACAGCGTTACAGTGTCCATCATCAGGGTTACAGTGTCCTACTCATCTGCCAAACTCATTCATCAAAATGTTGACTAAAGAAAGACGCAGCGCAACACGGCACAACACTCCAAAAATAAATAACACGTGAAAACCTAAAATCAATCTAGTATTGTACCAGATAGAGGACACACTTTTTCATGTAAGTGCATACTCAACTCAAATTTCGATTTTTCGGAAATGTCTAACTAATCAACTGGGCAATCGATAACACTTTATAATGTCCACAAATTTAGTTTGTTTTTATTATTTTCTAAAAAGTATTACATTAATTTTGATTTAAAATGCTGCCAGAAAATAAAATTGCTTTGTTTGAAAAAGTAATATTATAAAATTTGTCTTCCATTCATCACGCAAACACGCAGAAAAAGACTTATTTCGCAAATTTACAAATCACTTCCGTAGTAGACGCATCAGTAAAAAGGGTAGTGGAACTATTTAACTTAACTACTGAATATTATATAAAGGTCCTCTTTAATAAGGATCAATAATAAATCTCAAAAGAGGACGTTCCAATTATTTTATTATAGGCATTTCACTTACTCCACCGTCATAAAATTTTACGTCCTTCGAATATTTCATGGTTTTTTATTTGCGGCCTGCGAGGGTATAGGCCTGCCGTATCTCGGGGTTGGCCACTACCCTTCTTGTATTTATCGGCAGTCTCCCTCCTAAGCGGACCACCCCCCATCAATGATCCATCAGCCCACCGGGCCCGGGCGTACGTGGTAATTAGCTAAATATATTTACAGTCACGTAGGGGTCCAGCGATTTATTCGAAACTTAGAAAAAATTGATTCTCGCGCGAAGGTTTGCGACACGTTTCGGGTTAATTTGTCCTTATCCAATTATTCACATTTACTGGATCGCCCTCGAAAAGTAGGTACCGATTAATGTGAACAATATTTTGACCGTCAGTACAGTAATCGCGTGAAGGGCTTTGTTTCACAGATTTTGAACAATTCATCAAATTTCAAAGTTAATTTTCAAGTTCTGTAAGACTTCCATTCAAGATTTGTTATTATATCATTATTGACCAATTGCTTCTCATAACTTAAATAATAACAGAACATGAATAGAGCTTTCACAGAAATTGAAAATTTATTTTTACGAATTGTTCAATTTCTGTGTCCATTTTATTCGATGATTTTGGTCAGTTAAATGACCTTGCAACGAAAATTCTCTCACTTCGATTGGCATTATTAATACTTTTTGTGTTGTATTCGTAAAATTCCATTTAATTTTTAAAAAAAAATTATTAAATTTAATGTTTTTTTAAATTCTGCAAGTATTTCAGTATTTATTTTTGTGACAGCTGTTTCAGCTTACAAGACCATTTTCAAACTGTGGTTAAACCACTATGAGACGACTTATTTATACGATTTCAAATGTCAAGTTTTGAAGGTGTCTAAATTGATTTGTTACCGGTTAAACTAATTTGCTTAAATTTAATTTAAATTAATTTAAAAAAAATTGATTGACATTGACAACTGGCATCACAAAATTTGCAAACCGTTTTTCTGTTTGACGATTCAATGGGTATCGCAATAATTTTTAACTTGCAACATTATTGCTATCATGAGCTTTTAAGCTATGAAATTTTTAAGTACTATTACTTAGGATGTGAAAACGTGACAGTAACATATCCGCTGTGTATACGAAACAACATAAAGGTATGTTTTTAGGTTTTCATGGCCAAAAAGTATTTTTGTTATTATTTTCGGGGTGTTATGCCGTGTTTCGCTACCTCCTTCTTAAGCCAACGTTTCGGACAGCGTTACAGTGTAGCCATCATCAGGGCAGATGAGCTCATCTGCCCTGATGATGGACACTGTAACGCTGTCCGAAACGTTGGCTTAAGAAGGAGGTAGCGAAACACGGCATAACACCCCAAAAATAATAACAAAAAAGAAACAACATATAATTCAAAAATACATTTAAGACATTTTATATTTTAATAAATAAATATAAAATGTATTTTAATAAATATAAATAGCACATATTATAATAAATTTATGCCACCGTTCTTATATGATTATTAACGTAGCTGCATTTCAAGCAGTTGATCGGGGCTTGATGATCGGCTTGGCAATTTTAAACAGCTTTTTTTTATTTTATTTAAAATGGTAATATTTATTTTCACTTTTATTTTTGAAAAAACTTTTTTAATTATCCTTTGATTTTTCACGGGTCTGCGTTAGTATTTAAAATGAAAGAAGAGGCCACGTTGTTTACTCCACCATTTTTAAAAATCTAAATTTGAAAATACGTCTAAAAAAACGTTAAGCCTATACGTACTTCAGGCGCTTCACCTGACTTAATATTCAGCAGTTGAATTTCTGAAATGCGTTTTTTATAGCCCGCCAACAAAATCATCTTATTCTAAAAAAATTATTTATTTTTTTCATAACTGTTTAATTTGTCAGGTAGCTTGGTAATAAGTTATTACTATCCCAGCTGATCAGAAAATGGGTCAAACGCGAGCTTTACTGGGGGAAAGGCAAATTCATTACCAGGTCAGATTCATAACTAGTTCAGATTCATCGCCATCGCCGCTATTTTGGGGTCGTCACTCAAATGTTGATTATAATTAACTGATGCACGGCAGTATTTCAATTGAATTATCGATGCATTTTGGTAACCAATCTCGGATTGCGAAAATAGATTACTAACCTATGTATTTAGCACACACCAACATCTCTGGATATAAACGTGAATATAAATTAGATATGTAAATATTACAGTACATAAACTTTTAAAAGCAAGACTTTTGTATGAATCTTTTATGCTTAAGAGTAATATGAACGCTAGAAATATTTCTATTCTCTTGCCATACACAATTTAAAATCGCGCGTCGTATTTTCACGAGGCAAGTAAGCGAAAACATGGTTTTTATTTATTTTGTGCATAATTTTATAAGAATGAAAAAAGTTAGAACATACAAAAACCTCAAAAAAGTCTTAGCCATAAAGGTGTATTTTAAAAAAAATTGTTTCTTTTGTTACTTCATAGTTAAGTCATAAAAAAACTTTTTTTGAGGTTTACGCTTATAATTTTGTTATGTAAATAATAATTTTATTGGAATTTCGATACATAGAAAAGCTAGTAAAAGCTTCAATCTATCCGTAGCATATTTTTTGATGTTCATAATGTAAACCGATGTGTCGTAAAGATGAATCTAAGTGGTATCTAAAAAGGATTTCACGTATAGCTTCCTAGGGGTTAGTAGGAATCTGGGGGTCAGTGTTCAGTATCCAAGAGTGACGAACGTATGAATCCATCCTCCGACGGCCTCCGTGGTCCCGAGGCAAGACTCTCGACTCACAATCCGAAGGTCGCGGGTTCGAACCCGGCGTGCGCAAATAAATTTTATTTGATTAATTTGTGTTATTTCACAATTTATTCATTTAAAATAATATAAAGTATATTTGCAGCACGTTCCAGAGTGGAAGATACTATCAGTATCGCCCTGGTGTAAGACCACCATTCAGAATTGAAACGTTGCTTGAAACGGCTTTAGCCGTGTTTAGTGACCAGATCTGAATAGCCAGGTACTTCCCCACCTTCCTCTTCCCTATCTCCTTCCCCTCCCCACTACCTTCAGCCTCACAACATACCTCGATTGGGGATGCCATAGTCTCACTGGCTTCAGACGGGAGCAGTTGGGACTCTTGTGCGGTATTTACTGTAAAAAAATCCCTCCCACATACCTTTGCAAAAAAATTTTTAACAAAATTTTTAATTTTTAACAAACAACTAAAAAAAATCAATTTTCCAACAACCACTAATATAAATTCATGATGAAAGAGAAAGGGGCCTTTTTGGCCCGGAGCTCTGTATGCCAATATTTCAAAAAGTCAAAAAATCCCTCCCACTGTGGTATAACGCGATGTTCCACAGTGGGAGAGGAATATTGTTATTTTGTGAATAGTAGATCTCACGTCCACCAAACTGTGTTTCTAATGCTGTCTTACCAAACTGTGTTTCTAATTCTATCTTATTAATAACCAACGTTTGATCTGAAACCATTTTTGTACTTAAAGTACTTAAATATTTACTTCATTATAAAAACGTATTTTTCATTTTAAAAAATTCAACTTTTCCAAAGAAACGTCACTTTTTCAATGACATTTTTTTTTAAATTTTATTAAAAAAAAGCAAACAAGGAAGTGCAAATAAACACGACGATTTCACATTTGAAAAAATAACCTTTCCTGATCCATTAAAACGGCCACTATCTTGAAACAGAAACGGAACGTGCAAACAAATTTACAGATAGATAAAATGCAAAACGGTCGAGTTAAAACAGGACTTCGATAAGCCCAGCCAATAAGTTTTTTTTTCTTAATTATAAATTTTATTTGGTAATTCAAGGTTTTTCTCTCCACTGTAAATTATTTACAAAATCGATTTTGAATTTTGATTAGGGAAAAACCGTCAAAAATTAATATTACGTCTAATCATATTCTCCGTCATTCCTTTCAAGCCATGAATGTTTAATTTCGATTTTTTGTGTAAATTTCTTTAAATATGATTTTAATTACAGCCTTCTCACATCTGCCGAGTCGTAATGAATTATTCAGAGGTTTGAATGAAAGTTCCACAAAGCTCTCTGTATTTCTTTTATTTAAAACGAAGACTTTTTTCAATTAACAAAGCGCTGGATATTTTACCATCCAATTAAGTTACATTATTACTCTTACATAGCACGTTGTAATATATCTGATATAAAAACACACCTGTTTCTAGGCCATCACTTGTGAATATGGTAATCATTGAAAGGTGGGCAAAGAAATAATAATCCCCAAAGAGGCAAACATGCTGTAATGGTTTAATTAAATCTTACATTTTACTAAGGTATCGTCTTGAATTGTGTATTTTATAATTATTATATACTAGCTTTTCCCCGCGGCTTCGCTCGCATGGTATTACGGGAAATTGCTGTAGCGCTTGCACTTATCAATTATCTCCCCCCCCAACCCCACCCCCATCCCTTCCCGCATTCCATATATTCATTCCCTTACGAATGTAAGTTTTCAAACATCTCGCCTACTACCTAAATTTCATAATGCTATAGCTCAAAGAAAAAAAGAATTACTTATCCAATTTTGTTCATTCGTTCGGAATTTATGCGCTTACAAACATTTCGGATGTTTATTTTTATTTAAATATTTGGAAGTTCGTTAATATAATAAAAAATACTCTATTTATCATTCAGTCTTTATAATCGTTACGAATTATATTTTTAATATAGGAACTCAAATCTAACATTTATTCCAAGCTTGTCCAAAAAAAAACGAATTCTAATATTTGAATTTTCTGCAGCAGTAGCTGACCAGTAGACTTAATACCTACCAGCATATAGCCCAAAAATATATCAACAATGTTTCCATGGAAAAGATTTTTTTCTGACGTTAGCAAAAACTCGCTTTTGTTAGCGACAGAAAACGTATAACAAATATAATATATTAATATTTATAATTTCATAACGCCGGAGCTTACCATCATATACAACCTGAAGTCTGCGCATATAATTTAGCTTTATATTGGTGAAAGAATTATTAAAGTCTTTATATTGTGTTATGCGTGAAAAGGTCATAAACAAACTCGAGCAGTTTCGCATTTATAATATTATATATAATATAAGTATAAGTATATAAGTATAAGTATAAGTATTATAAGTATAAGTATATAAGTATAAGTATTATAAGTATAAGTATATAAGTATAAGTATAAGTATTATAAGTATAAGTATATAAGTATAAGTATAAGTATTATAAGTATAAGTATATAAGTATAAGTATAAGTATTATAAGTATAAGTATATAAGTATAAGTATAAGTATTATAAGTATAAGTATATAAGTATAAGTAGGGATTGCAAGCTGGTTCCCGGCATGCGTTGCAAACCCATATTCAAAGAAATAAATTGTTTCTCCCTGCATGTCCTTTCCCGTGCGTCCCCATTCCCCTTCCGCGTCCCTTTCCCCTCCCACGTTATCATCCGTCTTTCCCACCTTAACCTCTCCCCTCTCCCGCTCTCCCGTCCCGCCTACCCTCCTCCCGCGTTCCATATATTCAGCCCCAGTACATTCAGTTTTGAAAAAGCTCGCGTGCCACCAAATACAATTTTTTTTTATTTCTTCAAAATTCGCAAATTCACTTTGTGGCGTCATTATTAATTTATTATTAAAAAAAAAATTTATTCAAATTTTCATGTTTCATATATTACAAATAATAATTTTTGTATATCATAAGAACAATCATTCAAATTTGGTACCTAAAAAGGCACCTATATAAAATATCTATAACTTCAAATAAATTCATTAATTTAAAGAATTTAGAAAATTGTTTTAACAATCATTGTTTTGCAAAATATAATTCTCAAATTTTAAATTTTTTACAGTTTCACAAGAGTTTTTGTAAAGATTAAAAAACTTTTCAGATGTATTGTCTTGTGGTTGTAATAATCCACAAACCCTTGCCCGGGGTTTAAATAAGGTATTTTGAAAGTTTCAAATATTTCTTATACTTTATAGAAATACATAGACATCTCATATACACATCCCCAAGCAAGCATATTTAGATTTTTATATATATATTAAGATTGAAAAAGATTTGAAGAAACATAATAAAAACCAGGCAATTTTTATATGAATATTTCATTTAGTGGTTTCCTTTATTATGATAACGTAATAATGGAAATTTTAGATTCAAACTAACGCACTATGAGAGAAACTCTGAAGCTAAGACACATCGGACCCACGTATGCAACGTAATCAACGCGTGAGGCGAAGCGTATTGTGAAATCACTATTTTAGATTAATCTTTACCATGAATCAGTTTACATTATGAATACAAAATACAATACAAAATTCTGCGAGAGAATGAGATAGTATAATTGGTCTCCTCTTTGTGCGGTGCTTCGTAGTTTTCCACTCTTATCCACGTTAGTTTTCTGAAGATTTCACTTCTACCGCCTGTGAATTGCACACTCTGTATTTTTAGTCTTTTTTTTACATGAGCTCCACACAGGAGGCCCTGAAGAAAATAATTTCCCTCAGGGCCTATGTCATCTTTGGGAATGCTGTGAGGAGGTTTTTTTAAGGAAAAGGAGGAGAGGAGAATTCTGGGAAGGAAAAGGGTTTAAGGGGTGGGTAGAAATCTGGGGTTCGGTGAGTCCTGGTCATCCACCTCCAAGACCTAGACAAACCTCACCCCATGAGCCCGGGCACCCCTGCTAAATCACCAAACGTTGGGGTGATCTATGGCAGAGGTGTCGGTTATCCAATAAAGGTTCCCGGGGCGGCGGTATCCACTGCCGCCTCCCAAACTGAGAATAGTCTTCTGAAGCTTTCACTTCTACCGCTGAGAATTGCACACTCTGTACTTTGTTTTGATAATATCAATTGATGTCTTCGATTTTTTTTATTCCCAATCACTGGTCAAATGAAGCCTTTGCTAATATATATATTAATATTATTTTTGCCCGACGCGGTTCAATCGACGCCGCAGCGGTAAATCAATTAGTTTGGGCTTAGGGACACATTCAGGTTGGCTGGGGTCCCTTGGACACACCGAACAGCCGGTCATTGCGGTCCCAGAGACCTAAATTCTGTAATTACCAGCACAGTGGTGCGGACGCGGAAAGATTTATAAACCGAATACATAGGAAACAAATCTTGGGTTAATCGAGCTTTCTGGGAAAAGAAAGCACAAATAACGTTTCTTTCAAATGATTAGGCAGAAATTACCTACATATTGTTTGCACAAAATGCTAAGTTTCCATTTATTAAGAGGAATGTATGTGCGGCCCATTTTAACCCGTTTCATACAAATCTTAATTCTGGATTTGAGATCAAAATAAAATTAAAAGGAATATCAAATATCTAGTAAGGATGTGAGCTACTTTATTTAATTTTGCTTCAAATTATACAATAAAGGTCATTAAAGATTTTGATGTTCATGATTTTATAGGCGATTTTGGTAATTATTTGTGAATAAATGAAAAACAATAAAAATTAATTTTACTTTATTTATTATATAAATACGATGAAATATAAAATAAAAAATAAAAATTACTTAAAAAATCATTTTGATGGGTGTAAATTTAAAATACAAATTGCCTATTTACGGCGGAACAAACATTTGTTGTTTATATACTTAAATTACTACCCAAAAATTTCATTTTTAACAATTTAAATTTTTTATTTTATTTTTCATTGTATTATGAAAATAAATATAGTATTTTTTTTGTTTTTCATTTACTCACAAATAATTGCCAAAGTTCCCCCTAATCATGAAACACTAAAATCTTTAATGGCCTCATAAATAACAACCAAAATAAATAATAAAGCTCATATCCGTACTAGATATTTCATAAACCTTTTGATAACAAAAATATTTTTTTAGTTTAGTTGGGTATTTTGATTTCAAATCCAGAATTACGCGCATACGTTTCTCTTAATACATTTCTACTTTTTTACTGCGTTTGTTAACTTTTAAATGAATTTGATCAACCGTTGTTGCAAAACAATTATCTCCCGACAAGGCTAAAAAAGGTGTTATCCCCAAATTTTCCTTTTTTATAACATTAACTTCGTCCCGAGGAAAATTATTTCCCTCAGATGCCATGTAATCTTTGTAGATGCTATGTGGTGGGTCTTCTAGAGGAGAGAAAGGAGTGAACATTGGTCTTCAAGAGGCCCATGTTGGAGGGAGGAAACACGGAGGTCGCCAAATCGTTCCACAGTCGAGTTGTTGAACTCAAGAACGAGTCGTAGAAACAACTCGTTTTCATGTGAACATGTAAGACAGCCGTGTAAATATGTTGGGTGCGGGTTTGGAGTGTTTTCCGACTATGTACTGGTGCCGAGGGGCTTAATGACGCTAGTTCCTCGGAGCATCTTCCATTGAAATACCGGTAGAACAAGGACAGCATTCCATTAAAAGTAATATAATCGAAGATGCTTTTGGCCCGTTGAGGGGCTAAAAGGGGCCTTAAGTTGAAATGGCTTTAGTTATGTTTAGTGACTAGATATATAGATGGAAATTTCACAACTTTCTTATTGTCCACAAATTTCCTAATTTTAAAGTGATAGTTAGCATAGTTCTAATAATTCTTGGCAGGTGACGGCCGGCGTGGTCTATAGGTAAGGCTCTTGACTCGCAATCTGAAAGTCGCGGGATCGAATCCTGGTGTGGCAAATATTTTTTATTTGATTAATTTGTTTTGTTACACAATTAAATCATTCAAAATAATAAGTAGTATATTTGCGGCACCTTCCAGAGTGGATTTCGTATCGCCCTGGCGTAGGACCACCATTCAGAATTGAAACATTGCATGAAATGGCTTTAGCCGTGTTTGGTGATCAGATCTGAATAGCCGGGTACTTCCCCACCTTCCTCTTCTCCACCTTCTTCCTCTCACCTTCAGCCTCACAACATACCCCAATTGGGGATGCCATAGTCTCACTGGCTCCAGACAGGAGCAGTTGGGACGCTTGTGCGGTATTCATATAAAAAAATAATAAAAGGTGTCCCTTTTGCCATTAAGCATTTGTTATTATTTTGGCAATAATGATTTTTCTTAATTATATTACATACCATTTTTAATCTGTAGCACAGATTATAAAATTACGCTTCAAAAAATTTCGTACCATTCTTATTTTATTGAACAGATTGTTAAATTATACTTCAAAAAATTCTCATTTCATCATTTATTGTGACAAGTAAAATGTTGGAAATCATTGTGATGTAAAAATACTCTTAAATTAATACAGTTACCTAAAATAACACTACCGTTACATTATTGTTTTTTCATTTCGTTTGCCAAACAGCTTTTTTATATTAGACAATTATTCACCTGTGATTTTAAAAAGTTTGAATTTTATGATTTTTAAAAGGCTATCAAAATTAATTAAAAGAATACCTACACATTTAATTATTTTATTTGAATGCTTCGTTTTGATTCTACTTTTTGTAATGAAGCTTTGAATAAATGTACACCCACCTCCAGTCGACATAAACCTTTGTTTCGTATTCAAGTTACCTGGCATGTAAAATTAAACATTATAAAAAAAATATGCAAATTATAAAACTGTACATAACTCCAACAATGAAATTAGAAAGGCGTTGAAAAATTAACAACCCCTAAGCGTAATTACCATAGAGACGATATTCGCATAAAGATAAATGCTTCCAAACTTATAATACATTGTGGACGATGTAGAGCGTAAATAAAATTTGAATATTCAGAAGGTTATTGTAGAAAGTTCAATGGCAGTAGTTTAAAGCTGCTTTGTGTAGGTGGAGTTGATTGGCGCTTTTTAATAGTTGGGAGCAATTAAATGGTAATCTTCTGTCCGGCATGTACGCCTCTCGTAGCACTAATGTGTGCTCCGCTGAGACGAATAATGGGGCTTACGACAGATTGTACAAACCTATTCTAGAGAGCTTAATTCAGTCACTATACGGGTTCCCTGTGCCATATTAGATAGTGTATTTTGCATATAATATACTCGTTTGTTGGATTTAGACGTTCAGCGTACATTCGGAGGGCTTGAAGAATGTACTGTTTTCATAGCCCGAGGATTTAAAAGAAAACTGATGTCGCTAAGCAGGTCAATAAAATTGGTTTTCTGTTCAAGAAAGAATTTCTGAATTTAAAAATGGTAATATTTAATTCATCTTAATAGACGCAGACACGGTCCCAAAACATTTATATACAGGTCTTCTGTTCGCCGCTTTTAACTGAACGATTCAGTTAAAGAAAGTTATCTTTACGATTGATAAACGTTCTCAGTAATAAACATAATTCTGTTAACATTGGAGGTTATCCACCAGTTACCCGCCCTGGTATAAGTAACAGATGGTTACTCCTTCAAGGCTCTCGCAAGATACAATTTTTTTTTTGGTTAAACGAAGCTATATTTATTTATTTTGAACGAATCTAGACCTCCAGCGTCCCTGCATACGTTGTTAGTAAACAGCATGCAAGTGCTTAACAGGAAAACAAAATGCAAAATTGGTTAGTAAGGCAAATATGAATTAAACAGAGAAAAATAAAAACTCATTCGTGAGGCTCTGTGAGGCGGCATTGCATTGTGTAGAAAAAGCCTGCAAGCACCTGTATAACGGAGAACATAAAAATACAATAAATCTCAAATCAATAGCCAATACCAACAAAAAATGAGAATGGCATACGGTCTGACCATAAACTTCTTAGCCAACCACTCAGTGAAGCCTCAAAGAATGTTAACTGAATATATGGGGTAAAATACCTGAAGACTAAAAGAAAATTCAGCGTTGAGTAGTCAGAGGCAGGACAAAGGACAGTCAAGGTCGCCCGATCAAGCCTCAACACATGTCATTGAGGAAGGCGCAAAGATTTGAGAGGGATCTGCAAAACTGATAATGTAACTAAATATGAAGCAGGGACGAGAAAATTCTGTTAACAGCAATGAACAGTGTTAACAGAATAAAGTTGATGAACGTATTCAGCCACATAATAACCTCAATTAGTTAAAGGGGGAGTCTGGTCCGGCCTGGTTGCCTCAAAATCTTTCTATACGTTCCAAAAGTTTTAGTACTTAAAATACAGTTAGGAACAGTGCGCGCCAAGCAGGTAGAATGGAGAACGGAACGGACCAGTTATAGTCATTTCTCAAAACCACGTTTGCTGGAATCACAGCTTATCGAATTTTCATCCGATTAACTTCATTCAAAGTTTAAATGAAAGAAAATTAAATTTATATTCGGATTAACCGAATTATTAATTCGAATTATGAAAAATTATGATTATAGGACAAGGTTATTTCAAAATTAAGATCGATAATTTTCGTCAGCTTTCATTTTATGTCCATCATTTTTGTAATCAAAAACTTTTTTTTGCAAACTGTATAAACTGAACTGATGCCCAATCTACATTAACGATTTATTTTTTTAAATTTCATGTTTTATATAATTTCCAAGGAATTCGGCCAATTTGGTCCTCCATTATAGATACTCAAATCAAATTTTAAATTGTGTTTTTTCTTGTTCAAATGTACCCTTAGATTTTTGCAAAAGAATATAAATTTTATCTTTGAAAAAAATAAACGCTTTGGAAAAAAAATCTTTGCTGGCTCAGACTAAACTTGAGTTATATAACTTCAGCTACCTTAAAACTAAATTCAAATAAAATTAAATATTTTACCTTTCTCAGTTAAAAGCTTTTATTAAATTTTTCAAATATTATGTACCAAGTAATTATCTTTTAAAAAATTTTGAAATTCCACTTTTTCTTCAATCAAACAAAAAATTCGATAACTAAATCAACATTACTTTGGGAGTCCATAAAAATAATAGTTTCGCTGAATTTTCCAACCACTTCTTGGAGAAAATCGGTTTTGATAACAACAGAACGTACGGTTTGTATTGATTTTCATAAAGTAGGACAATAATGGATAATCTTGAAACACTTGAAATTAAAAATAATCAACAATTAAACTCGAAGATGAAAACTGAAAACTTATTCAAAATATTTCCGTTAACCCTCCAGTTTGGGTTATTTTCCCTTTTTAATCTTCCCGTCTCTTTATACCTCCCTCATCTAACGTTATCACTTTATCATTTTTGCCCAAGTGATATTTTTTCTTTATTTTTTTTTTATGTACCGCACAAGAGTCCCAATTTTTTTTATGTACCGCACAAGAGTCCCAACTGCTCCCGTCTGGAGCCAGTGAGACTATGGCATCCCCAATTGGGGTATGTTGTGAGGCTGTAGATAGTGGGGAGGGGAAGGAGATAGGGGAGAGGAAGGTGGGGAAGTACCTGGCTATTCAGATCTGGTCACTAAACACGGCTAAAGCCATTTCAAGCAACGTTTCAATTCTGAATGGTGGTCTTACACCAGGGCGATACTGATAGTATTTTCCACTCTGGAACGTGCCGCAAATATACTATATATTATTTTTAATGAATAAATTGTGAAATAACACAAATTAATCAAATAAAATTTATTTGCGCACGCCGGGTTCGAACCCGCGACCTTCGGATTGTGAGTCGAGAGTCCACTTATACTAAAAATGAGAAAAAAATTGTTATTCTGAAAAAAAAAAAAAATTACAACCCTATTTTAAATGTAACTTGTCACTTGTCTTGACTGTGTGGGCTTACGCTAAAGTATATTTTCACAAAGACAAATTTTATGATTTCTTCAAAATTTGCAAATTCACTTTGTGGCGTCATTATTAATTTAAAGAAAAACAAATTTTATGAGTTAATGAGACCTGTTCAAGGCATTATCACTTCATATCATAATATAATCACGACAATTAACGATTTTGTTAATCCACCAGTAGAAATAAAAGTTCAGCAAATCACTTTTAAAAGTTACTTAAGGGTGTGGCAGGTAATATCATCAACCATAAAAATTCATTCAAATCCGAATACCAAGCTGTAGGCCGACTTTCGAAAGATTAAGTGTGACAAATCCTAATCTGCTTATCATATGCTAAAGAATCTTCGTAAGCAAAACTTATTTTTTTAAATTTTTGTTTGATTTTTTTTTTAGTTTTGCTATTATGGTCATGTTTTTTTTTTAAATTTGGGTTTCCTACCACATCAAAGAATAAATTAAAAGATCATTGCTAAAGACGAAAACATTCACTTAAAACTGAAAACTGTTACGACGCTAGCTTTTTTTACATTATCTTCATAAGGGTGGTCTTGAGGAATAAAATCCCTCAACACTTATTTCATCTTTGGAGATGCTGTGTGGAGGGTCTTTTTATGGAAAGGAATGAGAGGAAGTTCTGGGAAGGACAAAAATACCCTCACATGAGGGTTGCGTAGGAATCTGGGGGTCATTGTGTTCAGGAGTGAAGAACGTATGAATCTAACCCTCTAATTGGGGTTCAAGGCGATGGGTCGAGAGAGCCCAGCTGGAGAGGTCGAAAGGTCTCCCTCAACCAATCTCTCCCGATCCAGCCTACCACGCAGTAGGTTGGCGAAAGCATCCGCCATCAAGACGTAGACAAACTTCACCCCATGAACCCAGGCACCCCTGTTAAATTACGAAACTTAGCGAACCACATATATACCAGCACAGGGGTGCTTGTTATCCAATAATTGGTTTCCCGGGCGGCGCTACCCATACCCACCTCCTAAATAGTATTTTATTTAATTAAATGAAGACATTATGAGCGAAACTCAATCGAAAATCTGGAAACAGAAAAATCAGAAAAAGATATTGGCACCTCTGGGACTCGAACCCAGGACCTCCCTACTTTCCGGGTTGGGCGCTCTTATCCACTGAGCTAAGGTGTCGATATCCAATTCGGTCACTTTTAACTGTACCATACTTCGACTAAGAACCACCCATATTATCTTCATTTTTCTTAACGCATATTTTTATTGGCTGCCATCTTTATGAATGATTGCAAGATTCAACTCGAACTAAATGCAATCTAGATGGTGTCTGGATAAATTATTATCCATTTTATTTAATGTGCGACATCTATTGACTCTTCTACGAGTCTGGGATGAATATTATTATTTATTATTTTAACTTTATGAGTAAAACCTCAAACTGTAATATTTAATTAAATGAAGACATTATGAGCGAAACTCAATCGAAAATCTGGAAACAGAAAAATCAGAAAAAGATATTGGCACCTCTGGGACTCGAACCCAGGACCTCCCTACTTTCCGGGTTGGGCGCTCTTATCCACTGAGCTAAGGTGTCGATATCCAATTCGGTCACTTTTAACTGTACCATACTTCGACTAAGAACCACCCATATTATCTTCATTTTTCTTAACGCATATTTTTATTGGCTGCCATCTTTATGAATGATTGCAAGATTCAACTCGAACTAAATGCAATCTAGATGGTGTCTGGATAAATTATTATCCATTTTATTTAATGTGCGACATCTATTGACTCTTCTACGAGTCTGGGATGAATATTATTATTTATTATTTTAACTTTATGAGTAAAACCTCAAACTGTAATATTTAATTAAATGAAGACATTATGAGCGAAACTCAATCGAAAATCTGGAAACAGAAAAATCAGAAAAAGATATTGGCACCTCTGGGACTCGAACCCAGGACCTCCCTACTTTCCGGGTTGGGCGCTCTTATCCACTGAGCTAAGGTGTCGATATCCAATTCGGTCACTTTTAACTGTACCATACTTCGACTAAGAACCACCCATATTATCTTCATTTTTCTTAACGCATATTTTTATCATTCATAAAGATGGCAGCCAATAAAAATATGCGTTAAGAAAAATGAAGATAATATGGGTGGTTCTTAGTCGAAGTATGGTACAGTTAAAAGTGACCGAATTGGATATCGACACCTTAGCTCAGTGGATAAGAGCGCCCAACCCGGAAAGTAGGGAGGTCCTGGGTTCGAGTCCCAGAGGTGCCAATATCTTTTTCTGATTTTTCTGTTTCCAGATTTTCGATTGAGTTTCGCTCATAATGTCTTCATTTAATTAAATATTACAGTTTGAGGTTTTACTCATAAAGTTAAAATAATAAATAATAATATTCATCCCAGACTCGTAGAAGAGTCAATAGATGTCGCACATTAAATAAAATGGATAATAATTTATCCAGACACCATCTAGATTGCATTTAGTTCGAGTTGAATCTTGCAATCATTCATAAAGATGGCAGCCAATAAAAATATGCGTTAAGAAAAATGAAGATAATATGGGTGGTTCTTAGTCGAAGTATGGTACAGTTAAAAGTGACCGAATTGGATATCGACACCTTAGCTCAGTGGATAAGAGCGCCCAACCCGGAAAGTAGGGAGGTCCTGGGTTCGAGTCCCAGAGGTGCCAATATCTTTTTCTGATTTTTCTGTTTCCAGATTTTCGATTGAGTTTCGCTCATAATGTCTTCATTTAATTAAATATTACAGTTTGAGGTTTTACTCATAAAGTTAAAATAATAAATAATAATATTCATCCCAGACTCGTAGAAGAGTCAATAGATGTCGCACATTAAATAAAATGGATAATAATTTATCCAGACACCATCTAGATTGCATTTAGTTCGAGTTGAATCTTGCAATCATTCATAAAGATGGCAGCCAATAAAAATATGCGTTAAGAAAAATGAAGATAATATGGGTGGTTCTTAGTCGAAGTATGGTACAGTTAAAAGTGACCGAATTGGATATCGACACCTTAGCTCAGTGGATAAGAGCGCCCAACCCGGAAAGTAGGGAGGTCCTGGGTTCGAGTCCCAGAGGTGCCAATATCTTTTTCTGATTTTTCTGTTTCCAGATTTTCGATTGAGTTTCGCTCATAATGTCTTCATTTAATTAAATATTACAGTTTGAGGTTTTACTCATAAAGTTAAAATAATAAATAATAATATTCATCCCAGACTCGTAGAAGAGTCAATAGATGTCGCACATTAAATAAAATGGATAATAATTTATCCAGACACCATCTAGATTGCATTTAGTTCGAGTTGAATCTTGCAATCATTCATAAAGATGGCAGCCAATAAAAATATGCGTTAAGAAAAATGAAGATAATATGGGTGGTTCTTAGTCGAAGTATGGTACAGTTAAAAGTGACCGAATTGGATATCGACACCTTAGCTCAGTGGATAAGAGCGCCCAACCCGGAAAGTAGGGAGGTCCTGGGTTCGAGTCCCAGAGGTGCCAATATCTTTTTCTGATTTTTCTGTTTCCAGATTTTCGATTGAGTTTCGCTCATAATGTCTTCATTTAATTAAATATTACAGTTTGAGGTTTTACTCATAAAGTTAAAATAATAAATAATAGTATTTTATTTGTTTATTGTTAGTGAGCAACCATTAGGAAAAGGCAAAACATTTAATTGATCACTTATTGATTAAAAGAGGCAAGTCATACCTGTAATACACTTGCTCGAACTATATTCAGTGAATTTTGATTTCCTTCTCGGTAACAATTTGGTTAATTGTACAAGAGAGATAGCAGCTTAGGCGGTACCCTAAATAAAACCATAATACGTTTATCTGTTATTCTGGGATCGCGCTATTAACTACCGGCTTAAGAAAATGTACAAAGATTAAACGGGAATGATAGCAATTACAATCCCCATTATAAATATGATGAGCAGTTGGAATTTCAGGGGCTTGATTACGATCAAATAAAGCGCTGAAATTATTCATAGCTGACGTTCGAGGTGGGGCCGCTAATGGCGCGTTATTAAAATACCTTTGAAATAAAAATCAATATCACTCTTAACAATGGAACAGCGGTCAAGCGGCTCTTGTTTTATTGTTTTATAATCGTTATGAAATTAATTTATACTGGGTTTTACAGACGTTCTGAATTATGTGAAACAATTTAGTAATAAAAGTTCAATTAATGTACAAAGCTTTTGAAATGATTTTCACAAACGCGCACTCTTACAAATTATTCAATTATTTTAATACTTTTTATTAAATAGGTACATAAAATAAAGAAAATCTAATCAGGCATAGGATACATAATATCTTTAAAAAAATATATAAAAGCTCACTTAAATGACAAATAATACGTAGAGGCAAGAGACACAAAAGACACAAAGATAAATTATTGACGAAAATGTCTACTTCAGCACACATCAGTTTGGTGATTTAGCAGGGGTGCCCGGGTTCATGGGGTGAGGTTTGTCCAGGTCTTGGAGGCACATTGACACCGGCACACTGACACACTGAACCCCAGATTCCTGCCCACCCCTTAAACCCTTTTCCTTCCCAGAACTCTCCTCCCCTTCCTTTCCTTAAAAAAAAAACCTCCACACAGCATCCGCAAAGATGACACAGGCCCTGAGGGAATTTTTTTTCCTCAGGGCCTCCTGTGTGGAGCTCATGTAAAAATCTTATTATATATTCCTCACATTTGGATCAGATTGCTAAAGTAAAAAGTTTAATAAGCAGTTTTTTCGTTTTTATTAAGTCATTTTAATTTTTAATTACAATTATTTAAAATCTTGGGGTATGTAGTTAGTTGCACAGTCGTATTATTAATAATTATTAAGGAAAATTAGAAGTATCTAACTGTTCAAGGTTGGTTACGCTATTTCAAACACTTTAACGTTACTTTTTATCTGTGTACCGCACAAGAGTTACATTTTTTTCCATCCATCTGGAGCCAGTGAGACATTCCCAGTTGGAGTATATTTTGAGGTTGGGGGTAATGGCAAGGGCAAGGAGATTGGGAAGAGTAAGATGACGACGTAACCGACTATTCAGATCTGGTCACCAAACAGGGCTAAAGCAATTTAAAGCAACGTTTCGATTCTTTCTAGGGATCTCCCACTGATGTTGTGATAATTTCCTTCTCGTGGAGCAAAAATGGTACTCTTTTTTTTTAATACATCTATGTAATTGAACTTCACTTTTGTTTTCTTGGTTGAATGAATGAGTGAAATTTCTTGATTGAATGAATGAATAATTTTTATTTTTGATTGAATGAATGAGTAAAGTTTCTTGATTGAATGAATAAATAAAGTTTCTTGATTGAAGTAATGAATAAAATTTCTTGATTGAATAAATGAATAAAGTTTCTTGATTGAAGGAATGAATAAATTTTCTTTGTTGAATGAATTACTAATGTTTCTTGATTGAATGAATGAGTAAAGTTTCTTGATTGAATGAATAAATAAAGTTTCTTGATTGAAGTAATGAATAAAATTTCTTGATTAAATAAATGAATAAAGTTTCTTGATTGAAGGAATGAATAAATTTTCTTGTTTGAATGAATTGATAATGTTTCTTGATTGAATGAATGAATAAAGTTTCTTGATTGAAGGAATGAATAAATTTCTTGATTGAATGAATGCATAAAGTTTCTTTATTGAATAAACGAATAGAGTAAATTTCACCAGTTAATATACGCTATAAATTTGACTCCAGTCTCAAAGAGTGTTAAAAAAGCATCGTTTTTAAATCATCGTTCATAAAAAATCATAGTTAAAAAAGCTTCGTTTTTCATTGGTTAATTTTTTTATTATTTTGAAATATAATTTTTTTAAACACCTCATTATCCCAGACTACGGAAAATCTGACACTATTTTTTCTCTACGCTCTCATCATCGATAACTTTAATTGTGGTTTGTGTCATATTGAAGGATTTAGCTTGCAGATTATTGAACCCATAAAACGTGAGTTAACACCCAAAGCATTGCACCATTCTTCTACAAGCCGGTCAATATCTAATTTGTGGAAAAAAACAGTTTAATCAAGAATTATTATCGTCAAATTTATTTAAGAATCAACAAGCCAGAGTATGGAAGCAATCATCTAGGCTTATTCAATATTTGTATCAAATTGTCATGAATAATATTATTCGGGAATTATTTTGCATTTGATGGTTTTTCAAACCGCGGGGGAAATCTATTGTTGTGTTCATATAAACATGTTGTACTGTTATGGGAATTCAACCATTCCACGCGCTTTGTATGCTACTTGTCTATATATAAATCTGTATGTATTATTTGTATTAATAAATGTTGTTTTGAACAAAATCTATAATGAAAATCGTCCCAATTATTTTGTTAACCGTGTGTAAAAGAAGATTTACTCAATACATTACGCCACCAAATCAAATAAAAACTATGGTTTTTTCACCGTCAAATATACTTATTTGAGTTTGTTGAGAAATATGACGTTTTAATGCCATTATATTTTTTCAACAAAATTAAACAGTTTTGTTAAAAAAGTCAGTTTTTCAATAAAATAATAAACAAGGTAAAGGTTTTTTTAAATCACTTCGGAGAATTTTAACTCCAAAGTAATTTTTCTCCGAAAGCAGCATCGCATTTTAAATCAAAATATTGGTTTTCGTTGAAAAATTGTTGACAATATAATTTATTAATTTGTTTTACGGGAATTTATAAAGTTCGTTCAGAATAGATCTGAATTATTTGATTTCCACAGAAAGCAATCACTCGGGGCTTTGATATTTTAGACGAATTGAATAATGTAACCCAAAGGATTTTGACCAGCAATTCTTGTGAATATTGGGAGTAAAAAATGTACCTGTAATTTTGCATTATGATGATTTTTTTTTCAATTGAAAACAATAAAAATGTTTTTCCATCGCACGTCGCAACTGAGTAGTTGAGTTTAGTAGCCTAGCGGCTAGTCATGTGATAATCACTTCGTCTCATTTTAGCAGCACGGTAACAAACGAAACAGCGCGCGTATCATGTGATCCCGATATTTTTTTTTTGTTTTAATATTTATAAAATTTAAAATGACCCATTATTAAACTTGTTTCCTTTGTAAGTTTTACCAAATCCCCCCCCCCCCTCCCTCCCCTTCCCACTCCCACCTTTCCATTAATATCTTTAAGTCTATGTCTATTATTGTATTTAGTTTTAAAATAACCAATATGAAGTAAGCATTACTTACAAAACATGTCAGTTTATGAACAATAAACGTGGTTAAACGCTCTCTTCCTCAGGGTTTACTATAAATTTTTCTAGTAAACCCTGAGGTAGAGTGCGATGCTGTTGAAACATATCGGTTTTATGGACATTGAAAGTGGTTAAAACAAAGAAATATTTTAATTTTGAATTAAATATAATATAAGTTCTTATTTTGTTTCGTTATCAGTAATTTTAGTTAGAAAAAACGTAAGATGGGCCATTTTCAAAACCTTTTTATGATTGCACACAAATTTTTTCTATTTCAAAAATTATATATTCATTTGATTAAAAAAATTTAAAGTGCATTTTATCACCTTTAAAATACAATTTAAGCTTTCGGATATGTTTAGAAATATTAAATTTTTTGCCAAGCGGAAATATTTTGACTCTCTGACAAAAAATGATCGAGGTCTTAGGGTTAATAGTGCTTTTTAACATTTTATTTTCATTTTGGTAGCACATTTACTTTATTTAAATTCAATAACTGGCACACTATACAGTAGCAATTTCAGGTACAAATTAATATCAAAGCTTTCGAACGAATGACGCAAATATGGCGTGTTTGCTTGGGGGTTGGGGATGCGAATGAAAAATGTGTATTCATATTCCTAATCGAACTAAACGCAAAGTTCATAAACGAATCATTCCACGTGACAGCTTGCTTAATTTACCGGAGAAAAAAAAATAAGCGGAAATATCATCCGAAGGCTTTCGGTTAATGATAACGTGAATGAATAATGGATCCACCAACCATTAGGTACACTTTTAAAACATTTATTAATGGCTTGTGATTTGAAAGTGTGTTATATGCTGAAAACAGACTGTGTCTCGTATTTAAAAAATTAAACGTGATTTTGGCGTCATGAAGCTTGCAATTCTGTTTGTAATTTTGTAGATGTAGGTAGGAACTACCCTTATTCAGTTCAAAACGTTTCCAGAATTAATGATTTTTTGGCTGCTTTTTAGACCATAAAATTAATTAGTAACTGCTTTCGAATACGAATATTTATGTAAAATTTTTATCACAATCCTTTGCTAGCTAAATTCTCTATCATTGAACAACCAACATTCGACGCTGATAATGATGGAAATAGGAGGAATTCATACATATTTTTAATTTGGGAGTCGGGTATGGATACCGCCGCCCTGGGAACCATTTATTGGATAACCAACACCTCCGTCATATGCACTTAGCAGGGGTGCCTGGGTTCATGAGGTGAGATTTGTCTAGATCTCGGAGGCGAATGCGTTTGCTCACATACTGCGTGGCGGGTCGGATCAGAAGAGAATGGTTGATGGATACATTTTGCCTCTCCAGCCGGACTCTCTCACTCATTGCGCTGTACCTTGGGAGAGGGATGGATTCATATTTCCGTCACTCCTGGACACGTTGACCCCCCGATTCCTACCCACATTTCATGCCTTTTTCCTTTCTCAAAACTTCCTCTCCTTTTTTTCCCGAAAATATCCTCCACACAGCATCCCTAAATATTGCATTTTATTAAATTTCTTTATATGAACACCGCACAATAGTCTCAACTGCTCCCATTTGGAGCCAGTGAGACTTTAGCATCCCCATTTGGGGTATGTTGTGAGGCTGAAGGTAGTGGAGAGGGGAAGGAGATGGGGAAGAGAAAGGTGGGAAAAACTTGGCTAGTCAGATCTGGTCACCAAACACGGCTAAAGCCATTTCAAGCAACGTTTCAATTCTGAACGGTGGTCTTACACCAGGGCGATACTGAGAATATCTTCCACTCTGGCACGTGCCGCAAATATGCTATAATTATTTTTTAGGTGAATTAATTGTGAAATAACACACACTAATCATAGGCCCCGAGGGGAATTATTTTCTTCAGGGCCTCCTGAAAAATAAAAATATTCTAAGGTTATTCATGTTTTCGTCGAAATATATAACTTTGTCCTTATTGATTGTTTTGCAATAAAAGGAATTGTTGGTTTTTCTTGCAAAACTTCATTTTCATCGCTTTATAAATTAACTAAGCTACAAATAGAGCTATTATCGAAAATTGGTATTTTTGTCCAAAGCAGTAATAGATAAACTACAGTGGTTTGTCAGCGCGGATGTCAATCTGACAGTTTGTTGGCAATAAAACTCTGAATGGATTGCAGTTCTATAAATAATAGGATCGGAACTCGATTGAAATTGTGAACCCGAAGAATGGACAGAAACAGTGCCATGATATATCGAGTGTCGCCAGAAGAGTGGGACTTATTTATTTAGTTTCCGGAACGGGAGGATATTGGATAAATATATTGGATCGCTGGAAAATGATATTACTTTAATGCAATTACGTGATTTTTTGTTATTGGTTATTGTGAAATAAAATCATCATGAATGGCTATTGGGAAATAAAATCATCATTAATGGCTTTGGTAAAATAAAATCATCATGAATGGCTATTGGAAAATAAAATCATCACGAATGGATATTGGAAATTAAAATCATCATGAATGGCTTTTGGGAAATTAAATTGTCATTAATCGCTATTGGAAAATAAAATCATCATGAATGGCTATTGGGAAATAAAATCATCACGAATGGATATTTGGAATTAAAATCATCATTAAATGCTGTTGGGAAATAAAATCATCATAAATGACTATTGGGAAATAAAATCATCACGAATGGATATTGGGAATTAAAATCATCATGAATGGCTATTGGGAAATAAAATCATCACGAAAAGATATTGGGAATTAAAATCATCATGAATGGCTTTTGGGAAATAAAATCATCACAAATGGCTATTGGGAAATAAAATCATCAATAATAATTAAATGGTAAGGCGCAAAATTTTTGTGTTTTTCGTTTCAGAGATAATTTTTTTTAATGTTAGTTTCACACAGAAGGCTTTGAGTAAAAAATTCCTACAGGGTCTTTGTCATCTTTGGGGATGCTGTGTGAAGGGTCTTTTTAAGTAAAGGAACGAAAAGAAGTTCTGGGAAGGAAAAAATAATGTGGGGTGTGTACGAATCTGGGGGTCGGTGTATCCATCCCTCTCGCTGCGGTGTAAGGCGATGGGCAGAGAGAGTCCGGCTGGAGAAGCTTAGGTTAGGTCTCCTTTAACCAATCTGGAGTCTGGGTCTGGAGCCCCAAAATACCTGAAAAAAACCCTTGACTTTGTGCAGAAACGGGCGGTCCGTTTGATAGACTCTCCTAACCTAACAAACGGATTGCAATCTTTAGAGGCGCCAGGAGGAAATGCTGTCCTTGTTCTACCGGTATTACAATGTATGATGAAGATGCTCCGAGGAACTAGCGTCATTGATCCCCTCGGCACCGGTGCGTAGTCGGGAAACACGCCAAACGCGCGCTCAACATTTGTACACGATTGACATTAGTCACATGAGAACGGGTCGTTTCTACGACTCGTTCCTGAGTTCAACAGCTCGGCTGTGGAACGATTTGCCAGCCTCTGTGTTTCCTCCCTCCTACAACACTTTCCTCTCTTCAAGACCCATGTTTACTCCTTCCTCTCCTCAAAAACACCCTCCACACAGCATCTTCAAAGATGACACAGGCCCTGAGGGAAATTATTTTCCTCAGAGCCTCCTGTGTGGAGTTAATGTAAAAAAAAAATCATCTCATATAATTAATAACATATATGAAATTCCTTAGATATGTTATTAATTAATTGCTCCGAAAATTATTGTAAACACAGATACGTTTTTAGATTTTCAAATGCCAAAAGTTTTTTCGTTATTTGTTTTCGGGGTGTTATGCCTTCTTCTTTAGCCAACGTTTTGGATAGCGTTACAGTGACTTTTTAAATTTTTTTTTTTAAAGAAAGACTAACGGCGTGTTCGAATAACCTGACAATATTTGAAAATCTCCTACTACCGTAAGCGGAAAATGTTGCTTGTCGTGATGGAGTACTTAGCCAGCTGAGGAATCGAATAAGCTGGGTGTAACTCAAGCGCGATGCCAACTCAGCTACTGACCGGTCCGATATATACCTCTTCATTTGCTTGACATAGTGTTTAGTAATTTTTTTTCTTCAGTGTTGCAATTTGTAAAAGTTTTCAAACAAAGAAAACGAAGTGTTATGTCAAAAAAGTTTATTATTCCGAATTATTCCCCTTGTCTATGTTTTACCGAAAGCGACCAGTGGTTCTACATAATAAGTGTCGTTAACATTAAAAAAAATCGCAATTGCCCTACTTACATTATAAAAGTGGCTATTTAGAAGTCGTTCCCATTTTTTCGCACACGATTCAATAATCTTCCAGATAACAAGAGTGATCTCCTATTATAATAATAATACTGCTTTTAAAATCCCCTTTATAATTTTTTTAACAATTGCATGTATTAACTGCAAGAACGTTAGAAATCAATGTCGCACTGAGCCGCACCCAACCAAACAACAAAAATTATTCTTTCAATGTTAAAGTATTATTAACTTACTTGCCAGTTGGGAGCGGCTCGGTGCAATGTGAGGGCATCGTGTGGACGAAAGCAATAATAAACAGTGCAAGGGAGATAATTATTGGCGAGTTCTTAAAACCATATTGAATAAAAACCCAATTAGATAGCGTATCAGCCAAAAACCTTAGATTCCGAATGGAAATATAAAAACAATAATTTCGATTGTGTCTCTTTTTGTGTAACTTCGGTTGAATGAATTTTAGAACGTTCATATTACAAGGTTATTGTTTTATTTTTAAGTTATAATGTCACATCACAAAGTTAGTATCTGCTTCATATGAACAAACCAAATTTAATATTTTTTTTATAAATGTATCTTTTTTATTATAGGACACTAAAGACTGCCATTTGAATTTTATTGAATCATGTCTCGAGTGACGTCACGAGACACCATTGCATACATTTAACCAAAATTCAATTTGAAAGTCCATAACTTCGTCAATTTCGGAGTCATCGACAAACTCCTTTATCTTTCGTTTAACTTTTTTAGAAGTCCCAACTGCTCTCGTCTGGAGCCAGTCATCCCCAATTTTGGTATGTTGTGAGGCTGAAGGTAGTAGGGAGAGGAAGGAGATGGGGAGAAGGAAGGAATTTTTATTGGAATCTTCTAATCACTATCTATCATACCTGGTCGCCAAACATGGTTATAGCCATTTCAAGCAACGTTTCAGTTCTGAATGATGGTCTTACACCAGGGTGATACTGAGAATATCTTCTACTCTGGAACGTGCGGCAAATATTGTGAATTGAACAATTAATCAAATTAAAAAAACCCTGCTTAAGCATCGTTTCAATTCTGAACGGTGGTTTTACACCAATATTGAGTGTATCTTCTACTCTGGAACGTGTCGCAAATAGACAACATATTATTTTTAATGAATTAATAGTGAAAAATAAGAAATTACTCAAATAAAATTTTAATTAATGAGAACAAAAAATTTGTATAATCACCGCTATTTAATTAAAATATGTTTCAAAACCAAAGGTTTCTTTGTCAGGATAATAATATTAATGACTCCACAAAGAGAATTTGTAAAGATTGAAAAAGTAAATAAAAATTTATTTAATTTTTTACGAGAAAAACTCTCTTTTTATAACTTTTGAAGGTTATTCCCATCAACGTAATATATCATTGAAGAAGAAGATAACACTTTTAAATCTAAATGAAAATATGAAAGAAAACAAGACACAGAAAAACAGAAAAAGACAATGGTCCCAGTTGCGACCATTGTCTTTTTCTGTTTTTCTGTGTCTTGTTTTCTTTCATATTTTCATTTAGATTTAAAAGTGTTATCTTCTTCTTCAATGAAAAATTTATTTGCCCACGCTGGGATTCGATCCAATAGCTAATCAAGAGCCTTACCTCTCGACCACGGAGGCTGTCACTCTTTAAACAATAAATTTTCATCAAAATATATTATGGAAAGACCTCATTCGAAGTAACCCGAAATTTTCACGGGTCTGGCCTACTACTTAATAAAGGCGTTACAGTGTTGAACAAAACATTCGCAGCAAAATCAGGAGGGTTCTTTAGTTGTTCTTTCTAGTTTATTTTATTTCTCCGTTTCGGTTGAACATCAATTGGCGCAAACCATTTGAACACATACACCCTTTATTTGTAATTCGTTAGCATTCTGGCTAACCTCCTTACTTTTGTTTAGTTTGCTTGTTGGAACCTTAAAAAAGGTTGGATCTGTGGTGTTGAAGATTTAGTATTTGGCCAATGATTGTGACGCACGTTTTGTGTGATGTTGGTTTTAAATGGGTGTATCGAAATGAGGGTTGGATAAAAGAGATACTTTCTTACCCCTGGTATAATTTTTAAAGGTTAAATAATAAATCTCTTAACCTTCCTATACTCGCGCATTGGTCTCTCAGACCGACAAATCGATAAATCGTTGTTTTCTCAAAAAATTAACAACAATGGAACTTCGAATTTTTTAGTAGCTTCTTAATTTGTTGTTACGCATTGTTTATTGTGGGGCGCGCATTGGTGCCTAGGGGACATGTGACACTAATGCACTGTTATCGGTATTTTAGTTAAGTAACAATTACTACCAAAAAATCCTTATAATGATTAATTTTCTTAGAATATATAATCACCACATGAAAAAGTAGTTTTTTTTTATTAAAATTAAGTACAAAAAAATGTGTTCTTTTTAAGAGGCTGAGTCAAAAGTCTATTTCTGCCAAATAAAGTAAAAATTTTAATATGTTTATTTTTTATTTTCATTCAATTATACCTCCTTCTTTATAATAAATACCAATAGTGCTTAAAAAGTATATAATTAAAATAATACAGGCAAGATGGTATCTCGGTCTGAGACCCCGTGCGCGAGTATACGTGTTATGCCGTTGGCGCGAGTATACGGAGGTTAGGTACGTAAATAAAATCTTTATATGTGCAAAATGTTCCCAGGGTATATCACAAACATCTAACAAATCGCATCGCACAAAGAGGAAACCGATTATACTTTCTCATTCTGTTGCAGGCTAAATCCTATGGGTGTATGTTTTAAAGAAGTTTTCACTTCAATATTTTTAATGAGGTTTAGATAAATCAAAAACCACGTTCAATCCTTATTATCCCTTTTTGCCTGCCCTGGATTATTGCAACTGATTTCATGATCCTAAAGAGTCATAAGAATTTAATATATCCTTTCAAAACCAATTCGTTTATGAACTCCCTTATACAGGTATATGATAAGTGAGTTATTTTTTTGCCATATACATGATGGGAGTTAGTTATTTTTCAAGTTTTTCTTAATTTTACAGTCGATTTAATTAATTATTTTCTATAATAAACACAATGGTATAACTTTGTTTAATTCCACTTTTTATTTTCTTATCCAACTAATTTCGGTTCAACCTGAACCTTCTTCAGGGAAGAATAAAAATATACTGGTATATTTTTATTCTTCCAATAAAAATATACTGGTATATTTTTATTCTTCCCTGAAGAAAGTTCAGTTTGAACCGAAACTAGTTGGATAATAAAATAAAAAGTGGAATTAAACAAAGTTATACCATCGTGTTTATTATAATTATGTATTCCCACAATGTGTTTGCTACATGTGAAAATTTAGTTATTTTCTTACATTTTTTTACTAAACAAGTTAATTTCGGAGCTTGTTTTATTACTATAACCTTTTCTTATTGCATTATAAATTATAGTTGGACAAATTCGGTGGTTCGCAACATTTTACAAATATATATTTTTTAAATAAAGTCGTACGGCCGCACGTATGCGGCGCTACTCTATTTGGATCGTCTGAGTGTCGCCGCATACGTGCGGCGATACTCCTCAAAGGGTTAATAAGCACCGAAAGAACTTACAAAAAACATTTAATTTATTTTTTGAAAACAGTTCTTATTTGACATTTTGTCCCAATAGCCTGATTGTAAATTTTTGTGAATGTAAATCATTTTAGTATGTTTACACTGTATGTGGTTTGTAATTCATTCTCACTTAAAAATGTTTTATTTTGTTTTTCTACAGTAAATAAGTCATTTATTAAGTGAATGTGAGCAGTTTGATGTGTGTGGGAGTGAATATTTGACTAAGAAAGATAAAGTTAATGTTGCGTGGGTCACTAATAAAACCCCCAGAAATAATCATTAAACCTGCAAAGCGGCATACTTACGTCTGTCCAATAATATTAAATGGTTTTGCTTGGGCAGAAGGCATTCCGAAAAACTGTTAAATGATGTCACTTAAAATGATTCGTACCCATATATAACAACTTGGTTTATAGTTTGAAGAAAAACAATATTAATTGCAAGGCGTAACTCTGGAGTATTTGGTTTCTTAGAACATGCAATCGGCCTAGCTGGGAACTAATTGACCTGGCAAGCTATTTATAAAACACTTTAAATTGTACACATTTTAAATTGTTTTAAATGTTATCAAATGATTATAGTTACTATAAAATATTATGTACTTACAACGTTATTTGCGAAATAAATGTATCTACTGTAAATAAATAAATACATATCAGTAGGTACTCAAATTATTGTTTTTAAATATCTTTAAAATTATTACTAGTACCTAAATGAACATTGTATAAATTACCTACTATATTATATGTACATAAATATATGTATTTCTTACTTTCTACATATGATTCTTGTAAATAAAGTGGTGTGCGTAATTCACGTTCTAAAATATTGTAGAAATCAAAATTATGTTTTGTAAATAAGAGTAGATAGGTAACAGGCTGCCTGTTTGCTTAGTGCTTTGTTCATGAAGATTGAAATAAATATCGCATTGTTAAATTTTTTTGATAACCCAAACCAGTAAAGCTTACCTACACTGCAAGTCATCTGAATGAAATCTAAAATAAATACAATAAAAAAGTTAACATTTTTTTTATTAAATTTCACTTAGTTTGGGTGCAAAGGGGCCGCTTTAAGAAAACATGTTCTTGTATATTGAGTTTATAATCAACTGGACGATCGACTTGTTTAAATGTTCATTACACGGCATTGTTCTTATTTGAGGTATTGTGCGTTGCATTATTTATAAAAATATGTTATTTTAAGAACAACAAGGAATTGGAAAGTGATGGAATGTCCTGTTTTTACATTAGCAGTTTCCCCGAACTCTCTTGACCATGTGTGAATGTTTTTGTGTCGTTTCCTAGATATTAAGCAACATTTTAAAACTATTTATTTAAAATAAATAATAATATAAGTAGATACACATTTTAAATGTAACTTATATTTGTAAATAATATATATTCTATTACTCTCTAACAAGAAGTTATGTTTTAGTACAACTTTAAAAAAGTTTATTCGTTTTTGCGAAATATAAGTAAAAGTGGTTGTAAATGGTTGTAAATAATGTATATTAATATTTTTTGCGTCAGGTGGTGAAATGAATAATCATAAGGTAAAGAGAATTATCAAAGAACCTACGAAAAAAGAAGAAAAGTAGAAAATGGGACCAAAAGACGCATTTCAATATCAAAATGTCACTTCTGAACATTAAATGGCTTTCTCTTGTATATTTTTAAAGGAAATATTACGTACTAGGACTGAGAAATAATAAACTCAGTTTTCTCACATTCAAAATGTTGGGGGTGTTACGACTTACTGTAAGATAGGGGAAATTTTCCAAATGTTTTTTTTTTCGTTTTATGTTACATATTTTAAGAAAAAAAATGTTTAGATTTCGAAAACCATTTTGTTTGTCAAAAACATCCAAATTAATGAGTATGGGTAGGAAATGTTTATAGAAATTGAGAAGCCTTTTCACAAAGATATCTACCCCATATATTTTTTTTTTAATTTATTTTTATTTTTGTTTTCCTTGTTGGTTTTTACAAAAAGTCGAATTAGATTTTTTAAAATGATTATATTTACCTGCTATATGTGTAATAGAATATGATAAATGTTCACAATACGAAACATCTATATAACAACTTTTGTATAAAAAGTGAAATTATTAGGTAGCCTTACTTAGAATGTAAAAAGCCATATTTATTTTTTTTCACTGTATGAATAGGCCTCCAGTTATACAGAAAAAAACTTTATTTCATATTTCCTATCAAAATTTTTGCTACGTGTTACTTATTATTTTTTGTGTGTACGTCTTAACTTTAAGTTTTTAATGAAGACTTTTTATAACTTTTTTTTGTATGAGTAGGTACTAACTAAAAAACTATTTTTATTATTAAAAAAATAATTTTATTGTAGAAATAAAATTTATTGATATTTCGCTTGGTGAAAAGTTTTTTTTTCAAATATGTGGATATTTATCTTTTGCCAAAATTCGCAATTTTCAACTTCGTTTTAAATAAAAAATTGTTTTTTGTTATTTATTTTTGGGGTGTTAGGCTGCGTTGTGCTAATTCCTTCTTTAGCCAACGTTTCGGACAGCGTTACAGAGTGTAGTGAACAGATGAGTGATGGACACTGTAACGCTGTCCGAAACGTTGACTGAAGAAAGAGCTAGCGCAACACGGCATAACACCCCAAAAATAAATAACGAAACTGCTTTTGGCCGTGAAAATCTAAAAACATAACCAAATATGGCTTTTCACAAAGATATTATTTTATTTTCATATTACTCATCGTGTTTAACAGTTAATTGAAAGTGCATTTAAAAATAATCAGAAACTATTGATCAAGAGTGATTATTCACTTAAAACTGTCTCAAGAAAAGAAAAATATTTTTTTTAGATAATTCTCTTTGTGAAAACGCTCCCCAATTGTGCTTAAGGTATTTTGTTGATTCTCAAAGGAATTTTAAAGTAATTATTATTAATTAATTATTTATTTTGTTCGTTTATGATTATTTTTACGTCAATATTAACGTCTCAAAGCACCGATAATTATAAATAAAACATTTAGAAGAACAAAATACTGTCAAAAACAAAAGATCAAAATGCTTTATGATATTTTTACCTTGCAGTAACAAAGATATAAAATTCCTGGAATTGATAATATTTTAATCAATTCCTGGAATTTTCGGAGACTCAAAAAAAGTGTTTAAAAAAAAAATAAACTAAAAATACATCCTTATATTATATTCTCACACTGTTATGGTACCAAACCTTAACGAGCTAGAAGATTTCTAACGACTTTCGTTTTAAAATTATATATCATTTCTTTTTCAGGGCAAGAGAGAAGTGATTTTAATAATTAAAATATAATGTAATAACATTAAATTTAAGAGTACCTACCTATGTATGTATTTGATTTGTAGGACTGTAAGATGATTTTTACATATTGTAAAATGAATATAAAGCTTTAAATGTAAGATATTTTGTGCTTTTTGAAATACTTGTGCGGCTCTCACTAGCTTTGACTCTTGCGAGGCGTATTTTAAGTATTTTGCTAGTATTACGAAATTAAATCAATTTACCTACTTTTTTATAGAGAGGGTCACGAGTACAGATAGAAAAATGAACGAATTGTGAATTTTTATATTAGCGAAATTTTATTATTGAAACGACTTTCATTTACGATTATTTGCCAAATTATACGAATATTTTTCAACGTATTGTAGAAATAGCTAAAAGTTTTTCAAAGTAGTTAAAATGTGTCAAATTATACGTTTAGGAACTTGTGTAAATGGATTAAGTAGTTTTTGTAAATATTTATGTAAATGTAATTGCAAAGCTTTACACGACTTTATTAAATGTAATAAACAATATACATATATTGAAAAATAGAAACCCCACTATAAAGTGTATATTAAAACTTTAACATTATTAAGCCTGAATGTAATGTGTAGATGTATATTGTTAATGTATTAACCACTTTATGTAAATATTTGTGCGAAACAAGGAAATAAATTGTTTTTATAAATACAAAATGTAATTTTTATTATTCTTTGATGTTTAGCAAAAAGATGAAGCCTCTTAAAATGGAAGGGGTTTGACCTAATTAATGTATTATTTTATATTCTCGGCCAAGAAAGAAAACCTTTCACATTAAAGCTTTTGCTGCAACTTTTAAAATAATTGCATTACAAGAGCATAATTTGAGCACCGATTCTTCTGGTGGGAATTATTGAGTTTTCTTTTGCACAAGAAATGCGCTTGGGGATAATATTATATGTTTTACAATTATAATTGTATTCCGCCTCAAAATAATCTAGTTTAGGTTACCATTGCTGTGCAAATTATGTAATAAAATGCAAAAAATGACGTTGAACCCGTTTAATCACAGGGGGGCATATTTGTCCCAGCTCACGTAGGTCTCATATCAGTATTGCTATCAAAGTAAGATATACGATTAAAAAGAAAAAAAACCTAGACGCTTTATATTCAAATCTAAAAATTGATCACAAAGAAATCAAAATGTACATACACCTTTATGAATCCAAAGTTGATGACTGCAATTTGAAAAAAAAATTATGAAAATTCGTGAATTTAAAAAAATGATTTTTATGTAAAATGACAAAAAAGTGAGGTGACCGAAATGTTTTTAATTCATTTGTTTAGTAAATGATTTGTATGTGTTTTATTTTATTTCGTTATCAGTAATTTTAGTTACAAAAATACGTAAGGTAAGCCACTTTTAAAATTGTTTAAAATTTGCTTTAAAAAAAAATTTCTAATAATAAAGAATAAAGCGTATTTTATCACATTTCCAAAAACAGTTTTTAGTTTTGGATACGTTTACAAACATTACATTTATTTGGGTTTTAATGAAAAGCGAAAATATTTTAATCTCCTGTCAAAATACCCAATTTTTGAGGGATGAAGAGAATTTTTTTAACAAATAAACTAACAAAATCGCAGTAACAATAAAAATACTGTAATTAATTTAATACTTTAATTAATTTAATCATATTAAAATACCATAAATAGAGCATTAAAAAACCTCCGCATTTACCAAAAATATTTTACTTTGTCGTCAATAAGTCTAAGTCGGTTCAGTTTACTATACGTATATACTATGTAGATCTTAAAACTAAAATTAATTAGACTCTTAGCCAAATACCAGTACGGAATCTCTAATCATTCACTTACTTTCAATAATCGAGGAAAATCAAAATCAGGGTGTAAAAGTAACATTTCATTAGATAGGAATCTTAATTGCTATGACAAATATATGATTTTTTGATTATTATATTACTTCGGTAATTAGATATGACAGTGTATGTAGTTGGAACTACTAAATACTCCGAGAGAAACTTCTTAAGTAGTGTCAACACGAAGTCTCATCCGCCATATCCAGGAAGTGTCGTCTCCGTATTCTCACATGAACACGAGAAGTAATCAAACAAAGCTTGTGACATAGCTTCCGGCTGTACGGATGAAGAAGTCATCTTCGGGGAGAAGGGTGGCGACATCTACCCTCTCGACTTCCCTGGATTTCTGATAGCTTAAACCATAACATGAGAACCCGGGTACTGTAATGTGTGAATCCTGGTAACATAATATAAGAGGTAAGTAAGGAACCGTGGGTTGGGATGGAGTAGTAGATATAGGGTCGATGGATCCGGGAACTATGAGATGAGAAAGGTAGGTAGGACTGGAGTTTGCTTCCATTGGGTGAAACTTTGAAATTAATGTCAAATATTGGCAACGCGTTAAAGAGGAGCTAGTTCCGGACTATGGTAGCGCAATGCAGATTCTGTAGCTACGAAATATTCACATATTGATACGCGTTACCGAACTATAATTCCAACCATCCGAAATCAGTTGATCTATTATTGAAGCGGAATTCTAACTCTGTGAAATCGATAACTTTATAATTAGATCGATTTTATATCGATGTCCCTAGCATGGTTTCACCATTGACAGCCGAACCGATATTGACAATGAATGAATAAAAAAGTAAATTGGCAGGCTGCAGATACTTTTTGACAATAAACGTGAGTTAATTAGTTAATCAGGTCTTTAGTCATATTTCAACCACTCTAGTTTCTCAAAGATCGAACGGATTGGTCGCGTCTTAGTTGAATTATTCAGGTCCACGGATCACGTATACGACTTCTTTCGTTATGTAGCTTTGTTTGTTTAAATCGTTCCTTAAATTATTTTGAATAACGCACGACATTATTAAAAAATCTGTTTTTATTCATAGTTAACCGAAACTTAGCATTTACTGTAGAGGCCACAGATGAAATTAGAAAATTTTTAGTAGACTGGTAGAAGTAGAATGATGGTGGAGGTTGGGGGTTAGGTAGGAGGAGTAGGGGAAAGTTTATAACAATGGTTAAAATTTATCGATTGTCGGTCGGTACATGTGTTAACAATCATAGACCGTGCTCACAAATATTGATAGCCGACCATAAGGAACGGATTTCGTAAATATCGTTTTGACATAGGGTTGGATCGATCGTCCATGCTAGATCTCTTGATCCTTTTTTTTCGTTATTCATTTTTGGCATGTTATGCCATGTTGCGACACTGTAACGCTGTCGGAAACGTTGGCTAAAGAAAGAGGTAGCGCAACACGGAAAACAAATAACGAAAATACTTTTGGCCGTGAAAATCTAAAAACTTACCCTCCTGATCCTTGTTTGGGGGAATGTTTTACGGCAGAAGGTGAGGGTAGGGAAAATTTGTAAGAGGAAGGATGCGATGGTTCCATGCCAAATGAGAATAATGTCAACTAAACTTGAAAAGTCATTAAAAGCTTTGAAAAAAATAATTTTAAATAAGCCGATAATCCTAAACTAACCTATTTATGGCGACAATATACGAGTACCTTAAAATATATTTAGAATCTTAACGACGTAAGTAAAGAAGCCGTGTATACAAAAGGCGACTCACGACCCGTGTATTGGACGGACCTACTGTCGAATTTTCCCTGTCAAAGAAAAGAAGAAGAAGACAAATAATGTGGGAATCTTAACGACGTAAGTAAAGAAAGCGTGTATACAAGTATACGCTCGCGGCACGGCGTTTTAGACGAACGTACGATCGAATTCGCCCTAGCGGGCCTGGAAATTCGACCTTTCCGCCACGTTCATTTTAATTAATTCTGAAGAAAGTGCTACAAATATTTAAGATGTTTCTAAATGAATACCTCCCGAAGTTATTAATTCATCGTCTAAAAAAATTAAATCCGGTGCTAACCGCTAACTTTATAGTTGAAAAACTCGTTATGGTAAGGTATTGTTTTTATTAATTTTATAATATAAAAAACTTACATCCCCAAGTATCGGTTGGAGTAAAAAGTTATTATAGTTACGAATTCGCCGGAAATGATTAAAATGTGAGTTTTGAGCCAGCAAAAATTATAAGGGTTATGTACCGCCTTTCATATATGTTCTTTTATCACTTTAATGACTTATCTGAGATGGTTCTGAGTTGGTTTTAGTACGAATTGTCCGGTCACCGGATGCTACATCCTTTGCTTACACTATCACTAGGATGCTGCTGAGTCTATTTTTCACACTGATACCGGTTTTCAAATATACTTTACACAGGTGAGGAGGTTTGTACTACAAACAATGCTCGTAGATATGTACAACTAGACCTACAGCGTGTCACCTAAAGATATTTAAATACAAGAGATATGCTATGGTGTCCGCCCGACTGTCAGTGGGATTACTTCCGAATGAGAATAGTTACGGAAAGTAGTTGGTTTTTTGAAGGTGTGCAGCAGTATTGATTAACAATATAGTCTGAACACGGAAATAATTGGTTCACTTAGTTGATTTTTTTAAGGCGTACAGTAGTATTGGTTACCAATATCGGCGACATCAGGAAACACAGTCCCACCTAGTAAAAACTGCGGATAGCACATCTCTTATATTTCAATATCTTCTTTACCCCAGATTCCTACCCACCCCTTAAACCCTTTTCCTTCCCAGAATTCTCCTCCACTTCCTTTCCTAAAAAAAACCCCTCCACACAGCTTCTCCGATGATGACATAGGCCCTGAGGGAGATTATTTTCCTCAGGGCCCCCTGTGTGGAGCTCATGTAAAAAAAAATATTTTGTGTCACCCTACAATTATGTACCTCGAAAAATTACTGTGTATATTGTTTCATGTAACGGTTTTCGAAAACGATTCAGGTAGTCTTTTTAAACGAAATACATGATTTTAACAATTTATTCATATCACGGACGTTTTGACTGTTATCTTTTTTAGGCAAGACGTTTTTTTTTAAATTATATGTAATGAAAATGACATGTTATTTTTTCTTAATATAAACATGAAAGGTAATTTTTAAAAAGTAATTGGTTGTTGAATTGGAGTTAAAAATCTATACTTTTTGCTTGAATATCAACATTCAGAGAAGTTTTAAAATCTCTGGATAAATATTTTACTCCATGTTCAATATTTTATTTTATTTATAATATCCATATAACTCACTTCAACTCTTTCAGGTACACATTAATGTTTTCCCAAGGTTTTATCATAAGTTTTTCGCTTTCATATTTTGTTCGTAGAGAGGCATTCAAGCTTTATTCAATAATAAATGTATTCAGTCCAATAATTTTGGAATATTATAATTTGGAAGTTATTCAACATTTATTTAGGTAAATCAACATGCTATCTAAAGCAATTTATGTAAAATATTCAATACCCATGACAATTTACAGACTTTTCAATTATAGTTATTTTCTAACAGATTAAGCATTAATGCTAGTATGGTTACAAAGCGATTATTATTAAAAGGGATTAATGTAATAGTAAGTTTGCGATGTTAAATACATGTAGGTAGAATATATTGTGTCAAAGCAGTAATTGAAAATGCCCACATCAAAAAACCCATATTTTCGTCCTCTCTGTGTTTACCCACGCGGAAATCGGAGTGATGGTTAGTTAGCATTTAAAAAAAATCTTTATTCATTGAATTGTTAATTACATAATTTTAGGATCTTTCGAAAGGGGGTATGCTGATTTATGTATTAAACATATTATTTAGCTATTTATTACGGTCACTCAATGTTGAGGTCAGAAATTTTGGATTCACAACAAAAAATTTCCTTCTTTAACATTAGCTCGGCACAGGAGGCTTTGCGGAAAACAATTTCCCTCTGGGCACGTGTCATCTTTGGGGATGCTGTGTGGAAGGTTTTTTCAGGGTAAGGAATGAAAGGAAGTTTTGAGAATGAAAAAGGTATGAGGGGTGGGTAGGAATCTGGGGGTCAGTGTGTACACGAGTTACGGACGTACGAATTCATTCCTCCCACTGCAGTTCGATGGGAGGAATGCATTTTTCAGGAAAGGCCAAGGGTCGAGAGAATCCGACTGGAAAAATCAAAAGGTCTCCCTCAATCAGTCTCTTCCGTTCCTGCCCACCACGCAGTAGGTGTATAAAAAGTAGGTATATGCTAAGACCTAGACAAACCTCATCCCATGAACCCGGGCACCCCTGCTAAGTCACCAAACATAGTGAACCACTTAAGGTAAATTATGGGAGGCGTATTGCATAGATGGGAAGGCTTATAGAGATATTGAAAGAAGGGTAAATGCCGGTAACTCCATTAATGGAGAATGAAGGACTGAATGCCGTTGGCGCTAATAAAAACTGTCAAAAGTAGCGAAGCTAGCAGTCCACAATGGAGTCCTGGTACCTACACTGATGTAAGGCAGTGAGGCTGGAAGTGAGGCAGTAAGGCTATGGAACTGCCAGAGGAAGGTTGAAAGTAAACTGAATGCTGTCGAAATGATATCCTTGAGGCGTATGTGTGGTAGAATCACGTATGATCGTGTGAGAAATGTGGAGATCCGCAAAGAATGTGAGGCTGATATAAGCATAATGAGTAAGATTAATAAAGGGACCCTCAGATGGTTTGGACATGTAGAGCAAATGAACTAAGAAAGTAGTATAAGAAGAATATATGACGCAAATGTGAATGGCAGAAGAAGTCGAGGACGCCCGAGGAAGGCATGGCACGATCAAGTGAATCAAATACTTGAGTCGGGTCATGTCAAAAGCCAGAATAATAGAAGAGTATGTATAAGACGATGTATGAACGTAAGTGAAGCAAAGAGTGTGTGCCAGGACCGAGTTGTTTGGCGGTCCGTCCTCTCTGCCTACTTCTGCGAGGAAACGGCGTGATGGTTAGTTTGTTATTGATTTTCAAATAAATAGTTCCCAGGGAGGCGGTACCCATACCCACCTCCCAAATAAAATTCCCCCTTTTTATTGATTTTTGTATTTTATGGATAAATGCTGCTTCCACTATTTAAGGATTGGCACTTAGTGATGCCACGTGTTTCCCACATTATGGCCTGGCTTTAGGGTGGCTAGCAGGATGGTTTTCTCTTCTGGGACCTACTGAATGCTGAACGACGACATTTGTCAAGTTCTATCCTTCTAGATTCTAGAGGGGTGTGTATTTCCTCAACCTTAGCTATTTTTAGCAAATTGTTTACCGACGTGTTTTGTTTGCTGCCCTTATTCAACCGCTCATTTCGCAACCACCAAAAAAAATGTTTTTCAAATAGAAATAGTGGAATTCGGTAAACATATTTTAACGACACGGTGGTGAAGAAATATTTTTATCATTTTTTATTTTTCCATCGGAGGTCGGCTGTCATCAGGGTAATTAGAGTAGTTCGGATGTTAAAGGTACCTGAGTGAGAGGACTGGACTTCATCGATTCTGCTAGTATCCAACATGTCATCTTCGGATTTGCCTACCAAGACCTAGGAACCCAAATCCATCAGCCACCAATAACTGGATAGCTGCGCAAATTACGGAATGGTAACGTCGAATAACAATTATTTTGTTGCTGTAATTATTATTTTTTTACGTCAGCTTCACACAAGAGGTCCTGAGGAAAATAATTCCCCTCAGGATCTATGTCATATTTGGGGATGCTGAATGCTGTGCGGTGGGTCTTTTTACGAAAGGAAAGATAAGAAATTCTGTGAAGGAAAAGGAAATTAGCGGTGGGTAGGAATCTTGGGCTCAGTGTGCTCAGGAGTGACGAACGTATGAATCCATCCCTCCCACTACGTTCAAGGTGATGTTCCGTGAGAGTCCTGCTGACCAGTTTCTCCCGATCTGGCCTGCCACGCAGTAGGTGGGCAGACGCTTCCACCGCCAAGATCCGGACAAATCTCACCCCCATGAATCCTGGCAACTTTGCAAGGTCATCAAACGTAGCAAACACTTGAGGTGACCCATGGCTAGGCGTTGGTAATCCAATAAATGGGCCCGGGAAAGCAGTACCCATACCCGTCCCCAAAATTGTTTTCGTTAAATTTAACAATTTTCTAGGATATTTAATTACGACAAATTGCAGAAGGACATCAATGTATGGTAAATAATAATATGAAGTAATTTAAAATATCTATATCAAAAAAATATTATCGGCTGCAGTGAGTTAAAAATAGAATGAACCGATGCTTTAACAATGTGCAAATCACATTGACTAACCGGCTACCAACGCAAGTATGTTAAATACAATTTATTTTCCAATTCATTCATTGCAACGCCAGTCATGCACATAAATTGAACAGGGCAGATTTTTCAGATGGTTCACGTAAAATGAAAATAGTTTTAGTTCGAAAGTTTAAAACTGAAGTATTTTCACATGCATAGTAGTTTGGGAATGTGAAAAAGTTTAACAATAAAGTTCATGGCTTGCAGCGATGCTAACTTTTACTAGGTCAAGATTGGGAACAAAGTTTTGGAATATATTTTGGAAACTATTGTAGACAGCTGTTTGAGGATTTGATAAATTGGATACATAATTTATGAATGAAGGTTTAACGGCATTTCACAACAGTATGTTGTATCTCTATTTGGAAGGCGGGTACGGGTTCGCCGTAACAAATAAAGTGCCAACGAAAGTTCTGTGAATAATTTGAATGACGTTTAGGTTTTTTTTTAAATCGCAAGTCCAACTCTCTCTGATATCTCTGTCAAACTAATAAATAAGTCTCGACGGATGACCGCTAATTCAAAGAAGTTTCTCGCTCGGAACTAAGTGCTCTAGGGCTTGCAAAATTACCAACAACATGCGTTACCTGTAAATCGATAGAAAAACTGTATTAAAACGGTTTTCAAGAATTTTATTGAAGTGTTAATATTTTTGGTTATTAAAGTTTTCAAAATCAGGTTCTGACCTCAGATTGATATAATTTGGGAGGTGGGCATGGGTACCGCCGCCCTGGAAACCAAATCAATACATCTGCCAGAGGTCGCCCAAAGTGGTTTGCTGCGTTTGGTAGAACTTAGTAGAGGTGCCCGATTCGTGGGGTGAGGTTTGTCAAGGTCTTCGTGGTGTGTTTGGCCTCCTACTGCGTGGTGAGCTGGATCGGGAGAGACTGGTTGAGGGAGACCTTTTGACTTCTCCAGCCGGAATCTTTCAACCTATCAGCTAGCACTGCAGTAAGACGACTGAGTTCATACGTCCGTCGCTCCTAGTCACATAGGCCACCAGCTAACTATCAGTGGCGGTCGGTGAATTTTTGTATAAGGGATGCTGTAGTTTATACTTACCTAATATCAAATATAAATATCTAACGATTAGCCCACGATCAAGAATACTGACAAAAATAGTATAGCAAATTAGCTCTATAAATCCTTTATGCTTCACATCCAATTATTACAATTCTAAAAATTAATTAATTAAACATAAATTCGAAAGATATTCAACGTATGGATCGGATTCAGTTCAAGCCAAACTGCCAAACCACACTGCCAAACTGTCAAAATGGTCGCGCGAACAAATCTAATACGATCTAAGTGTTTTGGTTATGCTATTCTGTGCACTATGTCTACGCGCATTAAATTCGTTTTCTGCGCATTGGATGGTCCAATGGAATGCTTATCCGGCTTCAGACAAATCTCGGCAGGCAGAACTAAATACGCATACGTAAAAATCAAACTTTTTCTAACCTCCTGCATACGAAAAGATGCAAAGAACCCGCTCTTGCTGGTATTGGTGCGTTTACGCGAAACGTAAAATAAAATAAAAAAATAAATTATTAAAGTTTGTGGACCCAGCGAGTGTAATGAATGCCCTGTCCCCAAACGTTACAATATTTATTTATACAAGAAGGATTAATCAGTCTGCATAACATATCAGACTCGACTAATTTGACTTGATATCTTTAATTATTTTATTCTTTAAATTTATACCTTTAACTTTCTGCGAGGCACCAACTTTACATTGCGTGATTGATGACTGTTTTACCTGTGAAGTAGAACTCAGGTTAGTTGGATGGTATTTGGGTTGCATTGGCGAACGAAATCAAACGCTTGAATAAATCGCCGTTTACCGGTAAATCGGGAAATTGAACACCGGGAAACTGAACTCGCCCTGAAGAGTGCAATGCAGCGTTGATCTTTCTGCAACAATCTCGTCCGAGTTCCGTTGCAGCGCGACTTAAGTGCAAATGCTCTCTAAAGTCGGACAAACTCATTAACAATACTTAGCAGAGTGGCAAGACGGGTTTACACTCGAATTTTATTACACAAGATGGAGATCCTAGAGTGCTAGTTTTACACTTCATAGGAATCTAGAAAAAAATACAGCGCGGTGATAAGTTTTGCTACAATGGGAATGAAAGAATGAAGACAAAGTTTCCTCAGCAGGTGTTTTTAGTACTTATGAAAATGAGGGTACAAATGTATTAGTCTGGTCCATGGATAACACGAAATATTCCTCGTCGAAGTTGGATACATGGAAAGTATGGAATATTCCTTTAATTAGATAATGAAATATGACATTTGTTAGAAATACCAACCTTATAAAATAAATTCTTGTCAAAATAAAAACAAAGTACCTTCTTCTTTTTCGTGTGCCCTATCAGGTCCCCCCGACGTTGGCGATCACTCTGGAAAATGTCTCTATACATTGTGCTGCCCGTAATAGCTCCTCCGCACTTCTAATGCCGGTCCACCCTCGTATTTTTCGTAGCCAAGACATTTGTCTCCTACCAGGCCCTCGGCGACCTTCTATTATTAGTGATACTTTTCCCCTCGAAGTACGTGACCCTGATATGAAATTTTCCTGACTTTTATTGATGTGAGCAGTTCTCTATCTGCTCTAGCCCGCCGGAGAATTTCTATGTTAGTGATCATGTCGGTCCATGGAACCTTGAGCATTCTCCGGCGAAGCCACATTACAAAAGCCTCTAATCTGTTCATGGTATTTACTTTCAAGGTCCATGTCTCACATCCATACAGCAAGACTGACCACACATAACACTTTAACATTCTCTGCCTTAGTTTTAAATTGAGGTTGTCATTGCAAAAGAGGGATTTCATTCAAAAGTACCTAATTCGAATTATTCCCGGTACTGCCAATACTGGTACTATATTGGGTTGAGTTTCAAGCTGTCATCATCATTTAGATACACATCCCATTTTTAATGGTTTATATATATGGCAAGCAGGGTTTGTCTAACGGGTGTGTAATTATTCTAACACCTTTCTTTTTACGTTCTTCTGTTATAAATACAGATTAAATCTTGTCAATAATGCAATCACTTCACAACATGAATACATAATTTTTTTACGTGGCAATAACAATGTTTCTAATTATCTATGTGACATATAATATAAATATGAACATGGCGTATTGTAGTTCACGTATCGCGTAAGTGAATTAATTTTAACATAATGAAAATGTAACCTGCACATTTTTTACATATTTTTTCGTCTCTCCCGACATAAATACTCACTTTTCGTAATAATAAAGCTAAAAAAGAAAAGAGAAGCGGAGTAAGACAAGTTTAATGAAATGAGTTGTGTTGATAAATTAAGAGATATAAATGTATGCACTTAAGTAGGTCTTGGAATGAAAACAATTAATGAAGGCATTTCATGATTTTCTTTTATATTTCATTTATTAAACGCCCGGAGGGCTTATACCAATATAATACGGTCAAGTCAAATAATAATAAGGTAATTTAACATTAAGAAGGTAAAAAATAAGCAGGTACTAAGTAATTTTTTTTTTTTTTAATTTATTTATTTTATAAATCAACAATCCAGTCCCGCTAAGCCAATTGCAATTGGCTTGACAGCAGGTGCTTATAATTCCTTACAAATATATTTAAAGTTATAATTTACATCTTTTATCTACAGTTTAAACATTTTTTCATAAATTTTATCAAGTATCAAAATAAATATTCTTTTTCCAATAACCAATTTTTCACCATATATTTAACCTTATTCATAGAATTATGTTGCTTTATATTGTCAGGTAATAAATTAAATATCTTCGGTATGTTGTATTCGAACGTTCTCTGTCCGTACTTATTATTGAATTTCGGAACTATTAACCCGTCGTTACGCGTGAATCTAGTGCTATATTTATGATCTAGTTTCTCTTTATGCTGCGGGGTAAATGTATGCTGAATTATAATTTTATACCATAGTATTGCCTTCACAGGTAAAATTTTTGCACTCTGAAACAGCAACGGAGTATTGTGTCTTTGTTTGAAAATGTTAGGGACAACTAATAATTTATAGTATAAAATTAGTATAAAATTAAGTGGACTCGAAATACAAAGTATGTTTTTTTTTTACATGAGCTCCACAAAGGAGGTCCTGAGGACAATAATTTCCCTCAGGGCCTATGTCATCTTTAGGGATGCTGTGTGGAGGGTTTTTTTTTAAAAGGAGGGATAGGAGAGTTCTGGGAAGGAAAGGGATTTAAGGGGTTGGTTGGTAGGAATCTAGGGTTCAATGTGTCTTGGTCATCCGCCTCAAAGACCTACACAAACCTCACCCTATGAACCCGGGCACCCCTCCTAAATCACCGAACTTAGCAAACCACGTGGAGTGACCTATGGAAGAGTGTTGGTAAGTTGCTAAATAAATGTTCTCGGGGCGGCGGTACCCATTCCCGCCTCCCAAATTATCAGGTATTTTCAAATTTAATTATTTTTGCTTTGATGCAAGACGAAGACGTTTTGCATATTAAAAGTCGAAAAGGTCTGTTTAAATTATGTAGCATGTTTTTTAATGTGAATACCGCACAAGAGTTCCAACTGCTCCCTTCTGGAGCCAGTGAGACTATGTCGTCGCCTAATTGGGGTATGTTGGGAGACTGAAGGTAATGGGGAGGGGAAGGATTTGGGGAAAACGAAGGTGGGGAAGTTCCTGGCTGTTCAGATCTGGTCATCAAACACGGCTAAAATCATTTCAAGCAACATTTCAATTCTGAATGGTGGTCTTACACCAGAGCGATACTTGTAGTATATTCTACTCTGGAACGTGCCGCAAATATACTATATATTATTTTGATTTAATTAATTGTGAAATAATTCAAATAAATCAAATAAAAATTATTTGCACCCGCCGGGATTCGATCCCGTGACTTTCGGTTTGCGAGTCAAAAGCGACCACGGAGGCCGTCGAATGTCAGTATTGGCAGTTCGGCGAAATCAGTGCTGCTAGTGAGTTATATGAATGTGTTATGTTGTGGAAAATGTGGTGGAGTCGAGGCTTTTGAATAGTAGGTAGGTAATAATAATAATAATAATTGGATAATTTGTAGAGCGCCGTTTTTGTGAAAAATCACCTCAAGGGCGACTAGGTAGGAATTATTTATTTAGCATTAAACATAGGAATCCAAATAATTAAAACAGTTCAAAAATTTAAATAGTCTCCAACAATTGGCTTGCAATAAATCTTTGTATGAATATACACTGAAAATGCGCCAGGACGAAGGCTTATTCGAATGTTCTTCCGAATCACGGAGCAAATATAACCACTGTACGTAAGGATATATATTATGCGGGATACGGAATAAGGGAAGCAACACCGTTGTCTTTCGGACAAACGACCGAATAACAAATGACTCGGCCGGGAAAAAAGGTTTCGCAAACATTTTGTAAATACAAATCTATACGACCAAATTACCCCAGACCGAACTTTTCTTCGGTCAGACCTTATAAATAATCTGCGTATCAAAGTTTCCCTCGTTAATTACACGGTGAACCCTCGAACAGGCGCTGGTCTTATTTTCTCTCCGTTTATTAAAAACCCCTTGGCTCGAGCGGGTAATTTTGCAAAAATAGAGGTAGGTATAAAACCCTTTTGATACAGCTCTTGATCTTTGGATGCGAGTAGTTTGTAATTAACAAAAAAAATCTAATAAGTTTCAATTTATATAGGTTCCAAAACGAAAATTTTAACCAATTTAACCTCTAATATTCCCTTTTATCATGTTTGCATCATGTTTTGTGCGTTTTTCTTTAAAATTGTTGCAGGAGCATATTTATATAGATTTTCAGAACATGGTTGTGCTGCACCATATGGTCCATGGTTAATGGATTTTTTTGGTTGTTCCCCCTTTCTTTTGATACATACATACGTGCTTATTTTGGTTCCATCCATACGTCGTCCGCACAATGGACTAAGCTGCTCTCAACTAGCAAAAGGCTAATACAAAGTGTTCGGGACTTCCCACCAATGTTCAAGTATAGCTTGTTTTTGATTCTTGATTGCTTGTTCTTGCGGTTCAGTGCTTAGTACATTGATGTTGACGGAACCATTGATTATTGCAGCCATAGGCAAAATAAAGAATGAAAAAATCAAATCAAACAAAAACAAATTGTAATTTTAGTACAGTCGGCAGGATTGAAATAACGTTTCAAATGATTTATTTACAAGACTATGTACCTTTTAAGATGTGTCTTTTTTGACCTGATATAGTGCTTTTGTCATGAAAACAAAAGTTACGTCAACAAAAGATGTTGTTACAGCCAATTCAGTTTAACATCCCTTCCCATAATCTCCTAAACATTGAATTGCAGTTCCTCAATAAAAAATCTACAAATAAAAATTGGACATTTGTCCAGAATTTTGATATTTGTCAAATCAAATAAAAGCATTAATTTTTTTGTTGAAGGTCTCTATGGATTGGTCAATCTTTACCCAACATTTCGTGGACCTTATTGAAAATTTGTTCATGCTTTAACTTTTCAATTATCTTCCTTTTGTATAACGTCCTCTCCTTTCGCTGTTTTCAATTTCTTTTTTTTTACATTGTGAGTTATTGTATTGTTAATGTACAATTTGTTCGTAAAGTAATAAATAAACAAGATAATGTTGCAGCGCGGTGTTGACGGTGTGCACAAAAGATGTTGTTACAGCCAATTCAGTTTAACATCCCTTCCCATAATCTCCTAAACATTGAATTGCAGTTCCTCAATAAAAAATCTACAAATAAAAATTGGACATTTGTCCAGAATTTTGATATTTGTCAAATCAAATAAAAGCATTAATTTTTTTGTTGAAGGTCTCTATGGATTGGTCAATCTTTACCCAACATTTCGTGGACCTTATTGAAAATTTGTTCATGCTTTAACTTTTCAATTATCTTCCTTTTGTATAACGTCCTCTCCTTTCGCTGTTTTCAATTTCTTTCTTTTTTACATTGGGAGTTATTGTATTGTTAATGTACAATTTGTTCGTAAAGTAATAAATAAACAAGATAATGTTGCAGCGCGGTGATAGTATCTTTTTCGTGTTCTCTGCCGCTAAAATTTCTGGCCTTGTGCGATTTACGGGAAGTAAACCAGATGATATGTCAACATACCATGTTGTTGTTAATGACGGGCGATGTGGGGGAAGGTTTATCACCGTCAACCTACGGGGCCTACGGAGCCTGACGAGCGTGGGTGTAGCACATTCGTTCCCTGTCGACGAGATAAAACTTTTTACGTTTTTCTTTACGCATTTCCAAATTTGCTTCAAGTTGTTGTATTGTTTCCCGATTGTTGTTATTGATAACGGAACCATTTATTTAAATATGCACGAATTGATAATAATAAAGAAAATAATTATGGACATTTGCGCAAAAGATATTATAGTTAGAGAAAACCTCATAAGTTTTTTCAAATCGTATTTCAAAATAAAAATTATTAAATCAAAGTATCTTTAAGTCCCATTTTAAACATATTTCCAGTGAACCGCTCTGTTTTTACCGGAAATCCCGCAATTACCCCTACCCCCTTGCTTACCTCCCACTCACACAATGTTCAATGTGACAATGTTCTATATCGTAGATTAGTTACAATATTCTCCTGACGAAGGAAGGGTGCTTCCGAAACCAGTAAAGTTTTAATAAAATAAAAGTGGTCTACAACAAATTTATGTGTATGTTTTTAACTGTAAATTATGGCGAGCCACAAAGTTATTGCTTTTTACAAATATGCAAAATAAAAACTACCATTGTATAAATACAATGTTGAGAAAGAAAATGGGGTACAGTCATTACTTTGTTGCAAAGTGTTATAAAAACATTTTATAAATAAATTGTGAATTTTTAGCAATTCTGAACGTTCCAAGTAAAGTCCAAAAACACAGACTTCGAACTTTTGTTTCTTATGTATTGCATTATCTAATTATTTTAATTTGGAAGGTAGGTTTGGGTACCGCCACCCCGGAAACGATTTATTGGATAACCAACCCTCCTGCCATAGGTCACATCTTGGGGTGAGGTTTGTCAAGGTCATGGTAGCAAATGCGTTTGCTCACCTACTGCGTGGCGGGCCGGATCGGGAGAGACTGCTTGAGGCAGACATAATCTAGATCTCTCTAGCTGGCCTCTCTCGATCCATCATCTTGCACCGCAGCGGGAGGGATGGATTCATACGTCCCTCACTCCCGGACACATTGACCCCTAGATTCCTACCTACCTCTCATGCTTTTTTCTCAGAACTTCCTGTTCTTCCTTTCCCTAAAAAGACCCTCCACACAGTGACCGGTTTGACTGGTCACTGGCTGAGTTGGCATCGCGTGGGTCCCACCCAGGCGTTACGTGTTCGATTCTTCGGCTGGTTAAGTCCTCCATCACGACTCAAGCAACATTTTTAATACAGCATTCCCAAAAATGACATGGGCCCTGATGGAATTAGTTCCTACAGGTCCTCCCGTTGGAGCGCTTTATAAAAAAATATCGTTTATCATAAATAAATTAAGTTAAAAACAGGTAAATTGTAATTCATTTAAAAAATCTTAACACTTTATTAATGGTTTTAAGGTTACGAACTATGAACAAAACACATAACTATATTAATAAATAATAATATGAAAAAATGCGAATGTTGAAGTATTTTCACACAATATTATTTATAGGTATTCCGTAAAGCTCTCATTATTGGAAAATCCCGAAGGAAAGGTCGACAAATAAGGGCCATCACATATAAACCAGAAAAGGGATTCTGGAACTGTCAACCTTGGGCAAACTAGGCACATTCCCTTAATGGTTAATTCATATGTTTATGTAGAGTGTGCTGCGAAAAGACAATTCATTTATACTCCTACTTCGCAAATACAAATAAAAAAGTTTATTCTTTTGATTGTGTAATTAATTTTATTGTTCGTGTCCCACTGACCTCCTTGTCCCACATTAAGATGTAAACTAGTGCATACTTTGATGATTTAATGCCTTTTTTACTTGTGTTTTATTCTTGATATTGTGTTTAGAGTTTAGTTAAAACATAGACAGAAGGTAGGTGATAAAATACGGGCCAGAATAATGAAATGCGTCAATTTAGGAATCGTGGGATAAGAAATGTACGTATGAGAGGATGTTTTATTTTTTATTAATTTTTTGTTAACATATATACAGAAAAATATTATTAAATAAGTTTTATGAACAGTAAAAAAAGGGAGAACAATAAATGTATGTAGATAAAGGACTAAAAAAAGAATTTCACTAAATGTATATAAACGACAAAAAATAATTATACAATAGTATGCATACGTACGATATCAAAAAATCCCACATAAACATCGCCAGTTCGTGGATATACTTGTGTTCTTAAGGCAGTTAAAACATGCTCATATATTATACATCATGTTTGTGGAAAACTTAAAAAACTGCTCATTTACAGAATTACAATTCAAAAATAAGTAACTTACTTAATAGTACATAACTGCCAACCCTGTACAAATCACAAATGCGCTCCACGGTTGAATTTGGCAGTCAATTCTAGTCTGGAGATCCAAAAATGAAAAATACCCTCGATTCTCCCATTTTAACAGTTCAATTGAAATCTTTAGAGCAGAAGCGTCGGGTGGGATTGCTATCCTTGTTGTTCAGGTATTTCACCGGAAGATGTTCCAAGCATCGGCTCCAAGATCCCCTCGGCTCCGGCGCATAGTCGGGAAACACGCCAAACGCGCGCCCAACTATATGTACACGGTTGACATTTGTCACATGAGAACGGGTCGCTTCTTCGACTCCGTCTTGAGTTCAATGTTTGCCGGCTTCTGTGTTTTCTCCTTCCTATAACATAGGGTTTCTTTAAGACCAATGCTCATTCCTTCCTCTTCTCAAAAAGACTCTCCACACAGCACCTCAGATGACGTAGGCCTTGAGGGAAATTATTTTCCTCTAGGTCTTCTGTGTGGAATTAATGTAAAACAAAAACAAAAAAAATCTTCCATGTTTATCTACCATATGGTTACACGGCATCTTATGGAGCTACACAAATATTACAATTATTATTCACAAAATGTGTATACAGATCCAGGCTTGAATATCACCTAAAAACAATATTCAGCCTAAAAGAGAAACCAAGTTTTGTTTTGTAAAAGGTTTATTTAAAAATCCGATAATTCTATCCCATTTACGTCTCACTGCATTAATTCAGAGTGAATGATTGATTGATGAATCTTGTTCAAAATTTGAACCTGGCGATGCATTTGGAAGGGTGAGAAAAGCGGTAAAATAATTAATTTGCTAAATAAATTTACCGAATAAACCCAATAGAGGGAAAAATTAGAAAACGATCTATCCAGCTTTCACTTTAAAAACGCGAGACTCGCACGAAATTTTCGTTTTATAGAGTTTTATTCACCGACTGTGTCGCTATCTATCATTCGATTTTTTTTTTATGTGAATACTTCACAAGAGTGTCAGTTGTTCCCGTCTGGAGCCAGTGAGACAATGGCATCCCCGATTGGGGTATGTTGTGAGGCTGAAATTAGCGGGGAGGGGAAGGAGATGGCGAAGAGGAAGGTGTGGAAGTTCTTGGCTATTCAGATCTGGTCACCAAACACGGCTAAAGACATTTAAAGCAATGTTTCAATTCTGAGTGGTGGTCTTACACCAGGGCGATACTGAAAGTATGTTCCACTCTGGAACGTGCAGAAAATATACTTTATATTATTTTTAATGAATTAATTGTGAAATAACACAAATTGATCAAATAAAATTTATTTGCGCACGCTGGGATTCGATCCCGCGAACTTCGGATTGCGAGTCAAGAGCCTTACCCCTAGACCACGCCGGCCGTCATTGCTGATTGGTAGTTCGCAATTTACCCTGCTTAAATGTCAAACTTTAGTTTATCACAATTTCGGTGAATATAGATTTTGATCATCTTATCACGTTTATCAAATAGTTTGTGGTTTTTGGTGATAAAATAATTAAGGCGATATAGACAAAGGTAAAGGAAAATTATTTTGAAGAGATCCTTTCTTTTGGTGAACAGGGTGGATCAAAAATTATTTTCATTTAATGATTCCTTTTTATTAAATTGAAACAAAAAAGGCATAAACAGTATATTGTCGAACTGAATTGAAAGTCTGAGGGCGCTTGCAGATGTAAGACTTTAGTTGCAGAGTTCAGTTACATCAATAACGGTATTTTGAGGTGTGCACACGAAAGACTTTAATTGGGAGACTTTCTTTGAATTTTGAATAGTTTTCCAACTGTTTCCGCAACTAAAGTCTCTCGTCTGTAGGCGTCCTATATTTAAACATAATTGATAAACGTCGCTATGCACCCAATATCGTTGGGTTTTTGCCGTGTAAGGGGGACTTGGGCGGGTGTTTCAAACTAGCTGGAAAAACTATTTTGAAATGAAACATTTCAACATAGTCTTGTACATCTACATTACATTGTTCATTCAAACGCGCTCTCTTTAATATTTTGAAGGTGAAACGTTTGAATGTTTTGGTTTATTTTATTGTTTGAATGTATTTTACTTGTAACTGTATACAAAATAGAGCAAAGGGTTACCCTCTCTGCTTTAACCCTCGGGGAAAAGGTGTGATGTAGGTAGTCAGATAAAAACCTTTAAAAGTCAACATTAAACTGAATTTCATTTTCAAAAACTAAATTCTGTATCAGAACGTCACAATTTGGAAGGTGGATATGGGTACCGCTGCCCTGGAAACCATTTATTGGATAACCAAAACCTCGGCCATAGTGGTTCGCTACGTTTGGTGACTTAGTAGGGAGGCCCGTGTTCATGGGGTGAGTCCGAGTTGTCCGAGGAGTTGTCCGAGTCTTGGCGGCGGATGCTTCTGCTTACCAGCTGCATGGCAGGCCGAATCGGAAAAGACTGGTTAAGATAGACGTTTTGACCTCTCGTTGCACCGCAGTGGGAAGAATGAATTCATATGTCCATCACTCCCGGAAACACTGACCCCCCACATTCCTACCTACTTCCTTTACCTTTTTTTTCCCAGAACTTCTTATCCTTAATTTTCTTAAAATACCCTCCACTCAGCATTCTCAAATATAACACAGGCTCTCAGGAGAATAATTCCCCTGTGTGGAGTTAATGTAAAAAAAAAAAAAAATTATATGAATACCGCACAAGAGTCCCAACTGCTCCCGTGCTCCGCCAGTGAGACTATGGCATCCCCAATTAGGGTATGTTGTAAGGCTGAAGGTAGTGAGGTGGGGAAGGAGAGGGGAAGAGGGAGGTGGGAAGTACCTAGCTATTCAGATCTGGTCATCAAATACGGCTAAAGCCATTTCAAGCAACGTTTCAATTCTGAACAGTGGTCTTACACCAGCGCGATACTGAGAGTATCTTCCACTCTGGAACGTGCCGCAAATATACTATACATTATTTTAAACGAATAAATTGTGAAATAACACAAATTAATCAAATAAAATTTATTTTCAACGCCGGGATTCGATCCCGTGACCTTTGGAATGCGTCAAAAGCCTTACCCCTGGACTACGCCGGCCGTCAAAAGTCAATTGATCATTCATTCAATCAATCATTTGCGAATTCGCCAAAAAAATTAACAATTTGTCTCGCGTGCCTCGTATCGTCTGTGTATGCAATTTTACAATGGCAAGAATGACAGTCACCATTGACGACATTCATTGTAGTTGACGATACAATACAACTTGCATATTTTTTCTGGTTTCATTATCCTTTTTTCCGGCGTACGATACCTTTTTAAGGTAGTGTAAATAATGTGAATCTAATTTAACGCCATTAACCATTTATGAATATCGCGTATGTCGATCTTGATGGACAAGTAGACAAGGTACCCATTACATGTATGTAGCTGGGGTGGTAGACACGAGGCACTAGGAGCTATCGATAGTGGAAAATCACTTCAGACAGTGATTTAGGTAGAGCTAATTACTGTGTTTCATTTTGATTTCCGTAAACCAGAAATAGGCAGTAGAATGGCTGTCATTCAGAATGAAGAAATTCCACAATCTTGGTTTCGGTAACACGGTCGGTGTACGTAACATAGGAGGCTTTGATCGTACCTTTGATAATACTGACCATGATACCGTTGTTTCTATGTCCTTGAATGTTTCATTGCCAATAATAAATATTGATTTGATAATAATCTGTTTCTTCTATGTCCTTATGTAAAAATGAATATTTGTTTGGGTGTTTGTTTGTAGCTTAAGCAGTCCCTGAACAATTCATACAATTGCGATGAAACTTTGGTGAGTTGTTGTGCGCACGCCCGTGATAAATTCGGGAGGTGGGTTTGCGAGACGCGGAGCGGGAGAGGGAAGGCGGGGAAGGTAGAGGGGGAAAGCGTGAGGGGAAGGGATTACGGAAGGGGAAGGGGTGACGGAAGAGGAACGGGATGAATGGGAAAGGCCACACAGGGATAAACAATTTCTTTATTAAGTTTATTGCAACGCATGCCGAGAAATCGCTAGTCAATATAATAATCTATATCTTAACCGTGAGTGGTGAGTCATCATCATCACTCTTGGCCCTACAGCCTCTGGTGGATCTTGGTCTCCTCAGGAGTCTTCCTCCACTCGTCTAGGGGAGTACTTTAATTAAATTCATTAATTTAAAGAGCTCGAAAATTGAATTTTGATTGAACAATCGATGGTTTGCAAAATGTCATTCTAAAATCGTGACATTTTTGACAGTTTCGTAAGAGTTTTTATAATTATTAAAAAATGTTCACATGTATTGTCATGTGGTTGTAATAATCCAGAAAACTCTGCGAGGATGGAAAGAAGATATTTTGAAAGATTTACTATGATTAATATGGCAATACATAAACAACAAACATATTCGCAAGCAAGCAAACGTTCATTCATTTACGAGTACGTATATAGATTTGGAGTTATAATGTTATTCTTTGCGAACAACGTTATTAAATTTTGATCCACTACACTTGTGAACTAGATCATAAAGCTGCACGTGACTTTGTCATTCGACCACTTCATGCTTAGCACCGTTAACAATGTAATGAATTCTATTTTCGTACGAGGGCTCTTTAAATAACGAAATAGCGTCCGCCACGTAAAGTAATAATAACTGCATTACATAATTAATTGGAGGCTTCACGGCTCAGAGGGCGCTATGTGTTGTAATATTTAGAGAGGCTTTGTGAAATATTTAGAGTTGAGGCCTATGTTTTCCTACCGGAAATGCCGTTTTCCACTATATCTTTTATGGCGCTTTCACCAAGCGATGATGGTGCAGTGCACGTTGTACTCATTAAAATGATAAATATTTTAATGTCGAATTTCTCTTGTAGACCGTTCTTAGTCATAATGTAACAGACAAGGGGTCGTGTTTAATTGTTTCGTTTTAATGCATACTTTAAATCAATGATTCCCAAAGTGGTCCAGGTGGACCCCCAGGGGTCCACGGGAGACTTGACGGGGGTCCACGTAGGCGTGATAAAAAATGGGGGTCCACAAGTGGTAAGTGGGCGTAAATTTATCTGGTTTCGATAGTGAAGAACAAAAATGTTGGCTTGGTGGCCGGCGTAGTCCAGCGGTAAGGCTCTTGACTCGCAGTTCGAAGGTCGCGGGATCGAATATCGGCGTGGAAAATAATATTTATTTGGTTAATTTGTGTTATTTCACAATTTATTCATTTAAAATAATAAATAGTATATTTGCGGCACGTTCCAGAGTGGAAGATTTTCTCAGTATCGCCCTGGTGCAAGACCACCATTCATAATTGAAATGGCTTTAGCTGTGTTTGGTGACCAGATCTGAATTGCACCACCTTCCTCTTCCCCATCTCCTTCCCTTCCTCACTACCTTTAGCCTCACAACATACCCCAATTTGTAACGCCATGATCTCACTGGCTCCAAACGGGAGCAATTGGGACTCTTGTGCAGTATTCATATAAACAAAATTTAAAAAACCTGTATGTGGGCAGATAGTACAGTAGATTTCGGTGAAAAATGGTCATATTGAGACCCATCCTGTCCCCGTATCCCATCTTGCTCCCCGTCTCATATCATCCTTACCCCCCCCCTGTTGTGACCACAACTCCAGCGTAATATTCAATATTCAGTTCAAGTACAAGTTTGGGAATATGGTAGAAATGTTGCAACAGGGGGTCCACCGAAACCAGTAAAATTTTGAAAGTGGTCCACGAGAAAAAAAAGTTTGGGAATCTCTGCTTTAAGTGAATAGTAATTACTATTTTGATCTTTAATTAATTAATTACTGTACACACTTTATTTTACCCCTGGGGGGGGGGGGGGGTCAACTCTTATGTCTCATAGAAATGGTTGTATCTCCCTTTAGTAAGAAAATAATATGACTGTGTTAGAAAGAGAAAAAACCAAGTTTTATATGCATAAACAAAAACTTACAACAAAATAAGAAATATGTACAACTTTATGAAACCAAATGTCGCAGCCGAATGCTACAACACGAGATTGTGGACTGTAAATCCCTTTTGTAATCGAAATAGACCATATATCGTGTTTTGAAGGCAGATCAAAGGAGAATCGGTTTGAAGGGAATCTCCTACCTTTAACGGCTTCTGAAGGCTGCTGCTCAGTGTCGTTTCTGTTATCACATATATATTGCACAACATAGATTTTATGCACGACACTATTATATTTTATAAAAAGAAACGAAACTGCGATTATTTGCGACTACTTGCGATATTTTCCGAGAACGAGTTGTGATCCATATCACTTCCGAAATGCAACTGTTAACAAGTGGGTAATGCGCACTTGAGTGGCAATATTGTTCATCATGTAGGTAAGCACATCCTCTTTTTTTCCGGGTGGAGACATTGAGGAAAGGAGGAAGAGAATGGATTACATAATAGAAGGACTAGGGGAATATGGATCAAGTCTTTTAAAAACTGTTTCAGAACCAAACATTCCGCCGACCTTGAGGAAATATGATATTTTCTCAACAACTATATACGAAAGAAAGCAACGAAAAACGAAAGCAAATAACTAATTAACCTAGGAATTGAACAAGACAAAAAAAAATTAAAACTATTTAATCGATGGGTAGCCTATACAATTTGACCACGGGCCGCTTAAAAATGCCCTGAGGGGTTCTTACAGTAGCGACACGAACCACTCCATCGGCGCCGGGGAATAATTCAATCACCCTCCCGACAGGCCATCGCATTGGGGTTGCTTGCGAATCATCTATCATGACTAGATCGTCAGCTTTTAAATTAGGAGTTGACGTTGCCCACTTGTTTCGTTGTTGAAGAGTATGTAGATATTCTTTCCGCCAGCGATTCCAAAAATGTTGGGACATCTGTTTCAATAGTTGCCAACGCGATAAACGATTCATTGGTACATCCACAAAATTTTCTTCAACAACAGAAACAAGAGGAGCCCCAATTAAAAAATGTGCAGGAGTTAACGGGTTCAATTCGGATGGATCCGACGACAGCGCTCCAATTGGTCGCGAATTTAAAATGGCTTCGATACGAGTCAGAACAGTAGTTAATTCTTCGAAGGTGAGGATTTGATCTCCCACAACCCTCTTTAAATGGTGTTTAGTTGACTTAATACCAGCCTCCGACACTCCATTGAAATGGGGTGCGGAGGGCGGAGAAAAATGCCAAGTAATTGAACGAGCGACAGTTGCATCAACAAGTTTGTCAGTGTTTTCAGATTCACGTATGAATTTAGAAAGGCCAGTATGATATCTGTTAGTTCCAGTAAAATTGGTGGCGCAATCGCTATAGATATTTTGGCATATACCGCGTCTAGAGATGAATCTATCTAATGCTGCCACAAACGCTTCAGTAGATAGATCTGAAACTAATTCAAGATGAACGGCTTTGGTTGATAAACAAACGTAAAGACATAAATAGGCCTTATAAGTTTTTGCGCCGCGACGTCTACTTTCACGCACCAAAAAAGGACCTCCGTAATCTGTTCCGACATTTAAAAATGGACGACCTTCTTGAAAACGGGAAGCGGGTAAGTTACCCATCAACGGGAAACTACCACGCGGGTTATTTTTAAAACAAGAAATGCATTTACTCAATCGATGTCGAATTACGTTCCTAGCCGAAATTATCCAATACTTTAGTGATATTATGGATTGGAGTGCACGAGGACCTGGATGAAGGTACATGCTATGGTAATAATCAATTATTAAAGTTGTCAAATGACATTGCTTCGGTAAAATAATAGGATGTCGAGCATTTTCTGAAATCTGTGCAAGGCGAATTCGACCACCGACTCTCAAAACACCATTTGCGTCAATAAATGGAGCGAGATTTTGAAGTTGCGTTGAACATATACGATGGGAAGAGATATTGTTCATATCTTGTTGAAAATAAATTGCTTGAACAAGCTTAATGCAACATTGCAAGGCTGAATTATTTTCTTTTAACGAAAGTGGGGATAAACCATTGAAATTGATAATCGATTCCGAACGTAATCTATTGATAAATCGACGGCACCAACATATAACACGCAGTAATTTCGATAATGATGAAAATTTCAATAAAAACTCTTCGTCAGACGTTGACACATTCGTCGATAGAGAAATTAAATTTTTCGACTTATACTCTGGTAACTGGTCCACGGAGATATTTGGAGGCCTAACAAATAACCATTCCTCCAAAGGTGTTGATATAAAGTTAGGTCCCTTCCACCATAACGAAGCGCCAGCGATTTCACTGGGAAAAACTCCTCGCGAACCCAAGTCAGCAGGATTTTCTTGCGATGAAATGTGATACCAATGTTCATAAGGTATATTTTGTATTATTGTTTCAACACGATTTGCGATAAAAGTTTGCAATAGAAAAGAAGGTGTCTTCAACCATGCCAATACAATAGTTGAATCGGTGAACGCGACAGTCTTTTCAATTTGAAGTCTATCTTTATATACTTCTTGACAATAAGTCAACAAATTTGCCAATAAAACTGCTCCCAACAATTCCAGTCGCGGGATCGATGTTATCTTTACGGGGGCAACACGGGATTTTGCTAATAAAATATGGCTGGATATTTCTGTGTTATTAATCACAACCAAATAAACAATTCCACAATATCCTCTTTCCGAGGCGTCCGCAAACCCAACAAGTATGCACCGACTGGTCGGAGAAGTTGCGACATATCGATCAATTTTTAAATTGGCAAGTGATGGAAGCTCTTTTATATATTTCTTCCATTTCAAATTCATGTCCGAAGGGATTTCTTCGTCCCATCCAATTTGAATTTTCCATAAGTTTTGCATATAGCATTTAGCAATAAAAACGACAGGATTAATAAAACCTAATGTATCATATAGACGTGCAATTGTCGATAAAATTATACGTTTGGTACAGTGGTCACTAAAAACATTATGAATTTTATATGTAAATTGATCAAGCGACGGTATCCATTGAATACCTAAAATATTAAGGTTTTTCTTGTCAGTATCCGACTCAAAACTTAAGGGTACTTCCCGATAGCTGACAGGAATGTCTTCCAGTATTTCAGGATGGTTACTAGACCATTTTCTCAATTCAAAACAACCTTTTTGAAGTAATGCAATTAATTCCACTATACAATGTCGAGCGCTTTCCAAAGTTTGCGCACCACTGATAATATCATCTACATAAGTATCTTCAATTAATGTCCTAGCAGCCGTTGGAAAATTCAATTTTACATCATTGGCTAATTTATGAAGTGTGCGAATTGATAAGTATGGTGCGCATGACGTGCCATATGTTACTGTTTGTAATTCAAATTGCTTTACAGGATGATCCGATGATTCCCTCCACAAAATATGTTGATAACGGCGAGATTTCTCATCCACAAGTATTTGCCTATACATTTGACGGATGTCAGCTGTAAAAACAACTTTGTGTATTCTAAAATTACACATTAATTCGACAATGTCTCTTTGTAATTTGGGACCGACCAAAAGTATGTCGTTTAATGACGTACTCGAAGACGATTTGGTACTGGCATCAAAAACGACCCTTAAACGAGTTGTAGAACTGGTTTCTTTGATTATTCCATGATGGGGTATGAAATAATTACCAATAATTGGCGATTGAGGTGGCACTTCCATCATGTGCCCTAATATTGAGTATTCTCTCATGAACGAAATATATTGGGATTTGAGATCAGAATCTCTATTCAGTCTCCTTTCTAAATGCTTGAAGCGTGACAACGCTATGTCATATGAGTTTCCCAATTTTTCCGGGCTTTCCTTAAATGACAACGATACGACGTATCTCCCGTCTTGGTTACGGTAGGTACTTTCAGTGTATAATTTTTCACAACGAATTTCATCAGGCGATTGAATTTTCTTCAAAAGTGGAACATTTTCAATTTCCCAAAAGCATTTAAGCTTTTCATCAATATTTTCCTCCATTGACGTGAAGAATGAATTTATACAATGATTTGATGGTCCAACATTTCCCATCAAAATCCAACCCAATTTAGTTTCTATGGCTATGGGCTCATTTTCTTTGCCCATCACTTTTCCTGAGCATAATAATGACGCAAAAATATCACTTCCAAGCAGTATGTCAATGGCTGATGGTATGTAAAATGTTGGATCTCCCAATTTGAGACCTACGATGTGTTCCCAATGATGATCGACGATACGATTTGATGGCTTATTCGAACAAATGTTATTTAAAACAACGAAATCTGTCAAAATACCAGATTCCTTCGAATCGACAGGACGAAATTGTGTTTTTATTAATCCGTTAGAATTAATTGTAGGAGTATTTCCAATACCTCTCACGGTGAGTGGTTTTTTCTTAAAACGAGTAAAACCCAATTTTTTGACACAATTTTCCGATATGAAGTTTCCCTGACTGGCGCTATCTAGAATAACACGCATTTTCTGGAACACTCCATTTTTATCTAAAACTTCCACATAAGCTGTAGACAAAAGAACCGTTTTGTTGGTTTTATTGTAGAATGTTGTCAACGCCAAAGGCTCCGACGAATTTTCTTGCTGGTCTGAATTTTCCACGATTTTTTTTGGAAAATGTAATAATGTGTGATGTCTTGATTTACATTCTCTACAGGTGAAACGCAACTGACAATTTTTTGCGTTGTGTTTTCCTTGCACTAAACAATTGAGACATAAATTATTTTCCTTTGCACACAAGTACCTATTCTTTGGAGTAAGGCGTAAGAATTTTTCACACTTGTGCAGTGAGTGTGGCGATTTACACAGAATACACTTGATTTCAATGTTTGATACAAACGCATTAATATTATTGCTTGATCGATGTTTCGCATTATACGATTTAGATTGACCTTTATGAGCCTGTAACTGGTTTTCAGGAAAAACTCCAAGTGCCATTTCTTTTGCTAAGCACTGTCCATCTAAGTACTTCAACAAGTGGTCAAACGTTGGAATATTCTCCGAACTGTGTTGAATTTCAAAATCAATACGTAATTCTTTTGTTAATTTACGCAATACAATATGTAACAAAAGAAAGCTCCATTGTCGAACTGGGAAATTTAAAGCTTCTAACGCAGCAATATTTTCTTTCAAAATGGAAATAAATTGCCGAAGATTATCCTGAGCTTTTACAGGTTGAATCGATAGAATTAATTCAACATGTCGATCAGCGATCAAGCGTATGTTTTCATATCTTTCCTTTAAAATTTTATATGCTACAAAATAATTTTCTTCAGAAATCGGTAAATGTTTAACGTGTGTCAATGCCTCACCTGATAGACTACTTATTAAATAATGCATTTTTTAAACAGAATTTAAAGCATTATTAGAATCGATCAACGAATTAAAGGTATTTATGTAATTTGTCCAATCTGTTGATATTCCAGAAAAAATAATCAATTTTAATTTTGGCAACGAAACATTATTATTGGCCATTAAATGATCCGATTCATTTTTCGAAACTTCCGGAAATAATTGAGAATAATATGATTGAATCTCGTAATACATGTTTTGGATTTCAGTATACTTTTCCTGTAATACTTTAATTTCCGCGTCATCCTTCTTATTTGATTCAATTGAAATATGTGAAGCGACGAAATTTTCTCTAATGTTAGATATATCGGCAAAACTAGCTTTGAAAATATTTTTGTCAATAGAATTTGAAGATGTGACGGCTTTGATAGCCGACGAACGAACACTTTCCATATCTAATAGCGCCAATTTGTATTTAATATTAATTGCCGCCATTATGAATATTTTAAACCAAACAGAATAATAACACTAACTAAAATGTCAACGCAACTTGTAAACAAAATGTTTGCTGTGATAACAGCTGTCAAATGCGACAACAGTCCACGATCTACTTACCGACACGACACGATAATGCGTGTAGGTATAGTATAATACCAACTACCTACCACGTAGCGGCGTACGTAAAGTACCCCACTATCTACGATTTCAAAAATGTTAAGCCGCCCAAGGACTCAAAATAACACCAATTTAAATTTAATCAATATTCACGATTGAATGTGTAATTCTGAAACAGCTCTATAAAAACCGGAAAAGGGTCAACGAATGGAATGATCTGTACTTCAAAACACAATGTCTAACAACCAACATTTATCCGGGTAGAAGGATCAAAAAAATGTCGCAGCCGAATGCTACGACACGAGATTGTGGACTGTAAATCCCTTTTGTAATCGAAATAGACCATATATCGTGTTTTGAAGGCAGATCAAAGGAGAATCGGTTTGAAGGGAATCTCCTACCTTTAACGGCTTCTGAAGGCTGCTGCTCAGTGTCGTTTCTGTTATCACATATATATTGCACAACATAGATTTTATGCACGACACTATTATATTTTATAAAAAGAAACGAAACTGCGATTATTTGCGACTACTTGCGATATTTTACGAGAACGAGTTGTGATCCATATCACTTCCGAAATGCAACTGTTAACAAGTGGGTAATGCGCACTTGGGTGGCAATATTGTTCATCATGTAGGTAAGCACATCCTCTTCTTTTCCGGGTGGAGACATTGAGGAAAGGAGGAAGAGAATGGATTACATAATAGAAGGACTAGGGGAATATGGATCAAGTCTTTTAAAAACTGTTTCAGAACCAAACACCAAAGTTTCGAAACGAATTTTGAAATAAATTTATGAAATTTTTTTTAATTATTTTGACATGGAACGACAAAAAAACGGGGTGAAAATAACTTTTATAATACATTTGTCTAATGAAATATCGTATGTGTTTAATTTTTTTCGTTATCAGTAAATTGAGTCAGAAAAACGTAAGGAAAACCATTTTAAAAATGTTTTGTTATTGCGTGCGAAATTTTAATATTTTGAAAATTATATGTCAATTTCGATTTAAAAAATTTGAAAGCGTATTTTATCACCTTTCTAAAACAATTTTCAGTTTTCGGATAGGTTCAAAAATTTACAATTTATTTTGATTTTAATGTAAAGTGGAATTATTTTGACTCTTCGATTTAATACGGTCGAGTTCTACGGGTAAAGATACATTTATTATGTGTTACAGTATCAAGTGTATATACTTTTATTAAAATAAAAGTTCTCTATATTCAATGCCCTCCATATACGTATAATCTCCTCATATTTTTTTAAAACTAATTTCCTCATGTTCAAGTTTGTTTTACATATGTTGATGTTGTTTTTAAACTTGTTTACCTCTAAGGAACTTTTTAATTAATTGTGAAATTGCATTTTATAATTTTGCAGCTTGGAATTTATGTTGTCTTCTGGTTAAAACATATATTTAATGTCAGGATGTTAAGTAGATTTAAAGAGTTCGCTTTTTATTGTAGGTGTGTTGGTAAGGTAAAGCACTAATTTTATTCATTTTCAATAGATTTTTGTAATTCCGATAACTTCAGAATTTTCAAAATTTTCTTTTGACGAAGTAATACGTTTTGAAACAGCACGGCTCAAAGCAAAATTTATTTTTTTTCTATTAGTTCCACACAAGAGGCCCTTGGGGGCTATATCACCTTTGGGGATCCTGCGTGGAAGGACGGAGTTGAAATTCCGGGAAGGAAAAAGATATGGGGGATGGGTAGGAATCTGGAGGTCAGTGTGTTCAAGAGTGAAGCACGTATGAATCCAACCCTACCACTACGGTGCAAGGCGATGTTCCGAGAGATTCCTGCTGTAGAGATCAAAAGGCCTCCCTCAACCAGTCTCTCCCGATCCGATCAGACACGAAGTTGGTGGGCAGATTCGTCCGCCGCCAAGACCCGGACCAACCTAAGCCCAAGAACCCGGGCACCCCTGCTAAGTCACCTAATGTTTCGATTGACCTCGGTTGAACCACTTGGGTTGAACTGTGGCAGAGATATCAAATAAATGGTTCTCAGGGCGGTGGTACCCATACCCACCTCCCAAATTGAATATAAACTAATTGATTATAATATTGTCACTATCTTAAAAAACTTGAGTTACGCTCCGACTATTTTTAAGTGCTGCTCTTTTATTTTTTTATTATTTCTTATCATTTTTTATACAAGGTATATAATTGATTTTTATATTGTAACTAGCAGACCCGGCCACACATTGCTGTGGCTAACGAAAGACAACGTCATTACCCAACCTTTAAAACCAACGCCATCTGTTAATTTGCTTACATATCAAATCCACACCGCCCGCTTGCCAGCGCGCTTCCTGCTTGCCAGCCCGCTTTGTTTATTTATATATTTTAACCAATTTACACAAAACATTTACAAATTAAATATTTACAAACCATTCTCATGAATCACTCTATCTAATGGTGAAAATTGCATGAAAATCCGTTGCCTAGTTTAAAAGATCTAAGCGTACAGACAACGGGAGCAATTTAATTTAAACTATGTAAAAATATTATGGCTAGGTGGGAAAAACACCTTTCTTTTCACTGGACTGAGTATGCAGGAGTAAAATCAAATAAACAATAGGTACCTATTAATATTTATATTGTTGGAAAATCGGAGGAAATATTCAATAATGTGTCTAAAGTATACATTTCACTTTTTCGTTACGCCACATGCCGTGAGAGGGAAATTACGAAAAGTAGTATCCACCCATGTTCACGAAGATAAAGGCAATTTTCGGTTCGTGCGAACTTGGCGTGTGTTAAACATGGCTTTGTCAGTGCCAAGGTTGGTAAATGAGCTTGTAAATAGCGCTAAAGTTAAATCAGGTAGGGGTCGTATCCACGTCATCATGGAACATTCGAAAGGAACTTAACACCTTAAAATATTGATGGATAAAAATGACTTTTCTTTTACAATTGGCGGAACTTTATAATATTATATATTTTTATTAATAACTAGCGAGTTCCCGGCTTGCGTTGCTATGCCACTTATTAAATAAATTGTTTCTCTGTGCATGTTCTTTCCCATTCGTCCTTTCCTCTTCCGCCTCGCCTTCCTCTCACGCGTCCTTTTCGCCTCTCGCGTTCCCATTCCGCCTTCCCTCTCCCCACTTCCCTCGCCTTTGTCAAGCGAACCCCCTCCCGAGTTTCCATCCCAAGTTCCTCTCCCCCTCCCTGATTTGCCTCCCCCCTCCCTTCCTCCCCCTCACCTTATGGGGTTTGATAAATTTTAGTACGGCCACCATAGCTGCAGAAAGTTTCGATTAACCATCAATATACACATATTTTTAATTCAGTCGTTCGTTATGCAAAATTACAGGCTTATTTGATGAACGTATTGAACTAACGAAGCACTTAAAAATGAAATAAGTTGTACAAGCGATCCATGTATTTAAATAATGCATGTTTAATAAATTTATTCCGTTGGATTTATGAAAAACAAAAATGGTTGAAATATAAATAAAGATCTCATTAACTACTTAACTCCCGTTTCAGGTCAAAAAGTAAATGCAGACTGCCATTGCATTTTCAGGTTAGTATTTCAATTCGGCATTGCCAATTTATTAATATTTAAACGTAATTACGTGGCGTTTGACATTTCGTAGTGTTAATTCTAAGAAATTACCTTCAGTGCTGCCAGCGTATATCGATTTTTTGTTTATTCCTTGTCAATATCAGTTTGACTGTCAACGGTGAAACCGTGATGGGTTAATTGATATAAAATCATCGGAAGTTACGCCTATCGATCTGATGTTGCAAAATTATTAATTTCACTGTGCTAGAGCTCCTGGGACTAGTATATTTACAATAATATAGACCTGTGAATGGTCACGGATGGTTTAAATTCCTGAAAACAGTTCCAATTTTGAAAATGGCAATTAACATCATTTTGTGTTTAAAATATTATACTTTAGAGAGATACTATATCTCTTATCTGATTTTTCCAAACAAACGATTCAAATAATGAAAATGAAATTTAAATTCAATGCAAAAGTTCTAGAGTTTATTGAACCGGAGTTCCATAAAGACAGAAGAAGATACATCCAAAATAAATATTTTAATTAATGACCCAAATAAAAAAGGTGTAATGTTAGCGTAAATCGTATTTCAAACTAAATTGACATGATATCCGCTTCGGTTCAAATTTTACGACATGAAAGCTATAAATCATGGAATTGTGATTGTGAAGCCTTCAGATATATGAATCGATCATGAATTCTCTTCATGATACTATTGTTTACATTTGTCGAACTTCTAGATACAACTTTATATTATGCTTCAGGTACCTTTTACCTACAGCAGAAAATCTTCATGTTCAAGCAACAAAACCCCTCTAAAAATTTAGTCGACCTGTCTATCGGATCTAGGATCAATCCAAGTGATGACGATGTTATTTTCATCACGAGCTATAAAGTTTGATAAAAAAAGTTAAAGTGATTTAACTTTATTACTTACTGATAAATTAAATTTAGATAAAATGTGATAAACTCTGTTTTCCGAAACCCGTCATCAAGAATTTGAACTATAAAATTCATCAAACATAAAAACTCGGCAATGTATCAAAACACAATCGTTAAGAAATATCCGGTCCGTGGATTCTTGGACAAAACGAGAAACATCGGAAATTTAATTGAAAACGGAAATTTGTTTTGCTTTCGGATAAAACTTGATTTCCGAACGAAATATCCCTAGACCATTTACATATTAATATTAGTAGACCTGCTCTAGGTGATAAAAGAGTATTATTTCCCCCTCCCCATTCCGGTTCCATTTGGAGCCGGCTGGGCTCGCAAATGGCCTCAAGCAAATCTAAAAAATGTGACGTCATCATTCTTGTGGGAACCAGCATCGAGCTCTCATCGGTATATTTTACGAAATAACACGGCAAAATGGTAGCCAAAAACGTGTAAAAATAGAAGTGAAAAAGAGAATAAACGAATTGTCGTATTACATTCCATAGGTAAGCATTATTTTAAGCTTATTCATATCATATAATATGATCAGTTTTAGTAACATATACATATGTGGGCGTTTCTCAAGTGTGCTTGTCGCTGTTTACTGGTGTAAGTTAATTATGAAGCATTTGTAAAAGTGTCTTAACTAAATACGATAACAAAATATTGGACTCTGAAAGCAGGTGAACTTTACTTTGCCGAATTTGGACTTCGCAAATTTGTTCATAGCGTAGCGAGCAATTCGCGCTCTCATGTAAAAAGGTTTATTCATTCAAAAGCAATTTTACTTTTAAGAACTAAATGGCGATGTTATAATGCGAGATGCCTATATAGGTACTTTCAGATTGATTTATTGATGAATCACAGATCATCACAGTCATCTTGCCCCTCTGCGTCCCGCTTTAGTTGGTTTGTACCCCTCTCCTATCTGTTATCGTCTACGCCCTAGACAGTGAATAAATTACACAATCCAACTTCACATTCGCAGAATGAGTTAATTAAAATTAAATGATTTAATTAATTAATACCTCAAATCTTTTATAACACATTTTAAGAGGGTTTTTTTGTTCCGGAAAATTTTAAATAAATTAAAAACTGTTATTAAAGAAATTTACAAAGTCGTTAAGTATTCTAAAAGATCTATTCAATGTAATTATAAAATAAAATTTCATAATTATAATTCTACAAAAACAATAGATACGATTTTGTTGAAAAAAAAAATCTTTCTTTTCGCTCTCCTGAACATTTAACATTTTGTCTTTTACAGAATTTCAAATTTCCGTGAATTCATGAAGATCGATTTGCTGTTATTTAAGAACTAAATACTAAATAAATCACTTCTTGTGAGAGTAATGTCGCCGAAAATACCACGTAAAAAATTATAAAGCATGTGGTTACTTGATTTTTTGGCTGCGTTTTTATGAAAACGCATGTTATTTTTGGGTATAGGTAAACATAAAATTTAAGTATAAGTGTTCTTACTTTGTGGCTTGTCATACCAACATAAAAACATACATTTGTTTTAAACCACTTAATTTTTTACATTGATCGACTAGTTTCCGAAGAACCATTCCATCATCAAGGCAATGTTAAAACAACATCATCTAACACAAATGAATTGATATGGCAATAATAAATTAATGTTATTCAGCAATTATATGGTAAAATCATATTATTGAACTTGCCGACTTCTTGATTTGATATCCTTCAATAATAAATGCATGGAGTTACAAGAATATCGTAATACAAAAAAAATCTAGGAGTTCACAATAACTTACACACAATCTCAACCAAAAAAGTGAACTCATAATCAGAGCGGTAACGTTTTATTTTATTTCATTCTCTTGCAGGCTAAATCCTATAGATGTTTGTGTTTTTCTATTTTTTAGTGTCGTTGTTTCATTAAGTTTCAAATCACAACGGTGCTAAAGAAGTTTTACTTAAATAAAATCAGATTATGCATTTCACACGCAGTAGAAGTGAAACCTTCAAAATACTAAAGTGGACAAGAATGGGGAGGCTGCGAAGCGTCGCACAAAGAGGAAACCGATTACTATACTATCTATTACCGATACTATCTCATTCTCCCACAGGCTGATTCTTATTTCTTTTTGTCTTTTTTAGTGTCTTTATTTTTTGTTTCATCGAGTTTCAAATCACAACGGTGCAAAAGAAGTTTTCACTTCAATTATAGTTTAAAAAATTAATGATATATTTGTGCACAGTTAACACGAAAGTGAAACCTTCAGAAAACTAAAGTAAACAAGAGTGGGAAGGTTACAAATCACCTCACAAAGAGGAGACCGATAGGCTACGAAGTACAAAGATGAGAATGATTATTCTATCTCATCCTCTCGCAGGCTAAATCCTGTAGATGAAAGTGTTTTTCTCTTTTTAGTGTCATTTTTTCTGTTCATCGAGTTTCAAATCACAACGGTGCTAATGAAATTTTCACTTAGAAATTTCATGCTTAGTTCTTTCACCTCTTACCAGTAATTGAATTAAGAAGTTTAAGCGAATTTTCTGTTCACGGGGTGAAACGACACCTATAGGAACGCGTTTTGATTCGCAATTGCAAAATTCATGGCAGCGAGGGGAGAATAAATACGTTCAATTTATTGCGTAAACTTTCATGGCGATATATGAACACACACATCATATCAAATTCCTTTGTAAAGTGCTTTGGCAACTTTGCAAGATAGACTGGCTGGAAGACATAAAAAATACGAAAAGAGAGACTGCGTAGAAGAATTTTAAACAAAATCGAAAATATAGAATCGAGTTTTTGTTGTGAACGAAATAATCAGTTTAGTTTTACAAAATTTTCGTTCCGAAAAGTAGAATATTAATAAATATTGTGATGATGAAATATTGCTGTTAATTATGAAATGTTGTGGTCTCGTAACAAAATATTTTGTTTAGATATTGTAGGAAGCTATTGTATATTTTATATTTTTTTGTGAATTCCGCACGAGATTTCCAACTGCTCCCAACCGTCTGAAGCGAGTGAAACTACGGCGTCCTCAATTGAGATATGTTGTGAGGCTGAAGGAAGCGTAAAGGGTAAGGAGGTGGGAAAGTGGAAGGTGGGCAAGTACCTAGCTATTCAGACCAAGTTATCAAATAGGTTGTCAATTAAATTTTTTTATTTCTTGGGCATTAACTATGTAACAATTTCTAAGCATTTTTTACTCCAAATAATGTCAAGAAGTGAATCTGTAAAATAACTAGATATGTTATCGATAGCAATATGAAAGAAAACGGTTGCCGCCAATTTACATTCAGACCTTTTGATCCCTATTGTCCTGCGTATACGTTTGCCAACCGAAACGCAAACCGAACCACGAATTACGGGAAAGGAACGAAGCAACCGCTATTTCACAAACTGACTGGTTATCAAACTAACAAACTACCGGACTTGAAGTTGCTTCATTCCATTACCATAATTACACACATCATCAATTACACCATAATTACACACTTCATTCCATTACACACATTAAGCCACTAGAAATAACTCAAAAATTAATACTAAAAATAATGTTGCATTAAGATATGAACTACCCCTCCGTACAATTATTCCACGAGGCTGAACTGTTAGATATAAGAAAAATTTACTGTATACAATGTTTAAAATATATATTTACACGAAATATTATTTTTACGTAAAATGAAAAGCGTTTTGGTAATAGTTTAAATAATGTATTTAAAGTTCCACTGTGTAAAACTAGGCTTGCGCAAAGACATGCATATTTTATTTCACCAAAAATATATAATTCTTTCTATAAGGCTACAGAAATTGATTGTAAAAATATATCCACCTACAGCAAGTATAAAAATGTATTAAAGTCTTGGATAAATACCATCGACACAAACATTTACTTGCTGTAACATCTGACCTGCTGTAACTTAACAAATTTTTTATTAATCTTTATTAACATGTCTTTTGCAACCATTAAGAAGCAAACAAGAACAAAAGATGCCATAAAAACAATAAAAAAGCTAAAGTGGAAGTGGTCAGGCCACACAATTAGAGGAAGTGAAAAATGGTCAAAATTAGTCATGAATTGGTTCACAAGTGACAAGAAGAGAAAACGAGGTAGACCATTTAGACGGTGGGTTGACGACATCAAAGCCGTGGCAGGTGGTACATGGACAAGAACAGCTAATGATAGAGAGAAATGGCGACAGTTGGAGGAGGCCTTTGTCAACTAGTGACATACAGACAGGGAGTCGATGCATGATAAGTGAAAAGTTTATTATAAATAATGTTATATAATTTACTGTCTGAATAAAGGCTATTATTATTTTATTATTATAACATGTCTTTTGAATATGTATTTCAGTAGACACTGAATCTTTTATTTATGTATTTAATTTAATTTTTTTTTAAACTTCTACAAAGATATTGTATGTTTATGAGTAATTTTCTGTCTTAAAAACACTCAAGTATACTCACGAACTGGCGATGCCTATGTGGGATTTTTTTGGTTAATCTGATAATTAATCTATTTGTATTATTCTCTACTTTTTTAAAACTGTTTATATAAAAAGTTTGTATTACAAAATTTTACCAATTGTACCAAAAAAAATGTTAATAAATAAAATAAATAAAAATTCGTGGTTCGGTTCGGTCTCGGTTTGCAAATGTATACGCAGCCTTAGACACCCAATGCATTTTTATGTGTTCAAGAAAGATACAATTTCGAAATAAATACAGTTTTTCCTTTCGGGTGGAGTAATTTTTCAACAGTTCGCCTCATCAACATATTTTTATTATTTCTACGAAACCGCAAAAACACAACATATTTTTATAGAGCCAGAAGGTAATAAGGTAATAACTTATTCTGTCTTTGAAAGACAGATACCCTGGGTTCGGTTCCCAGTTGCCACCCTCACCTTTTTTTTATTTTTTTCTGTGTGTTGTCCTGTTCCGTATTTCATTTAAATATATTTTTATTATCTTCTTCTTCAATGACGTTGATGGGTATAACCTACAAAAGTTATTAGAATAAAATTGAACGTATTTTTAACTTTTTTATAAGAAAAACTCTCTTTTTATAACTTTTGAAGGTTATTCCCATCAATGTAATATATCATTGAAGAAAAGGATAACAATAATAATCTTAACGAAAATATGAAAGACAGAAAAATAGAAAAAAATAATGGTCGCAACAGGAACTCGAACCCAGACCTCTCGTCTAACCGGAACGTGCGCGTTAACCAATTTCCCACCTTCTGTCGATTCGTCATATTTGTCAATATTATATTTAAAATTTTAGAATTAACAATATTATCTTCAATTAAATATTTTTTTTATATTATAAGCAACTACCCTTTTTATTGGAAACAATTATTCTAAGAAATGGCTTGTGACCTGGATAACGTCTCTGATAAATATATCCGAATTTATTTAGTTGCGACCATTGTCTTTTTCTTTTTTTGTGTGTCTTGATCTCTTTCATACTTTCGTTGAGATTATTATTGTTATCTTCTTCTTCAATGACATATTTTTAGATGATTAAAAGTTTAATCAATCTCCATAATGCTATTTTAGGAGCATCTTCATCGTAACGTATCAAAGGCTGTTTAGTTTATCAAACTAACCGGAAGATATCAAGATATGGATCAAAGTTATAACTTACAAAGGGGAGTATGATATGATATGCTTCATGATGCTGTTCCTTATGAATAGGATCGAGAGAATATGTCTACCAGATAACCGTCGTTATAAAGCTTGCATTGTCGAGGACACAATGCAAGCCTCTCACGCCTGATAAAACATAAATAATGCCTTTCTTAGGTTAACTAATTACGAGAATAACATGTTATTACCGTATTGTAACATGTTATTACAATGCAAAGACGTTGAATGTTCGTATGTCTTAAATAGGAAATTGGTATCTTCTCTTCTGAAATATAAATTCAGGAACTGTGAGTGCTAGAGTCATAAAAAATAAGACAACCTTTTCTACCTGGAATTTATAGTTCAACCCAATAATTTTAAAAGCGTTGTATGCTCGCGTTATGAGTCATAAAGCTTTGTGTAGTATATAGGATTATATTTTTTGTTTTAATATCTTATCAGAAGTCGTTAGAAAATAAAATTTTATGTAGTTTTTAGGTGCTTTAACAGATCGTTGCCTTAGTTCGTATTTGTCCAACAGACCATTTTAGCTTTTGTTCAATCTCCACTTTAAAATTAAAAATTAAGTATGAAAAATGATTATTAATCACTTAACTATGAGTTATTTAAACCTTTGCCTTTACAAAAATAGCTTTATCATAAACACCTGTCATAATTTTATTGAAATAATGAATGAAAACTTTCACCTCCTGTAAAATTTTTTAGTGGTCTGTTGGACAAATACGAACTAAGGCGACGAGATGTCAGATGTCTAATAACCGAACAGTTACGGAAATAGCCGATGGTATATGGGCTCCCATAGTATTTGGGTAAATTCCAAAATAGCTTAGAACCTCATATAGTACGGATGTCTGGTCTAGTTAGATATTCATAGCAAACATTACGATAACGTAAATAAAGCAACTTGTCATCTCGACGAACCTCAATCTTTATTAAAGTTTTCCCGAACATATTTCTAGTAATCTCAATGACTGGGATTAAATAATATTGCATTTTGAGATATTTACCTTTTAAAATGTAAAAATATTTAACGTTCCGCCGAGTTGTTATATAAAAGTGTTTGTACAATATGTTTCACTTAGTTGACTTGAGATCCTTAGCCCAATCATATTTGGGCTTCTATGGTTTCTAAAAAGCCCAATCATAGGACAAATTTACCTACATGAATAAATACACTTAAAACATAGTTTATTTTGTGTAGTTTATTATTTTTATCATTATTTATTTGTATTTATAAAATGAAAAACCGTATAATTAGAATAAAATTTATTTATTAGACTTTGAAAAAACAACTATTACTTATTAATACAAAAATTTGTGACAAAATGAGATTCCTTCGGTTTGATTCTTTGAAACTAAAAATATTTAAAAAAAATCCAAACCAAATCTTCTTTTTTCTACTAACCCATAAATGTATTATGACAATTAAAAAGTTTTACATAATTATTTTTTCTTTTAAACACTTTTCACACACATTTTAAAATTACAAAATGCCTAAACATAAGTTAAATTGACCTACAACAGTACTGTGGCGTTCATACAACTATTTTTCGCCACTCTAGAATTTGCGAGAAGGAACTACCGCCGCAAAGTGCTTGCAAATTCACACTACGCGCAGGCACCTACGTATGCACGTATCGGCAGACAATGTACTCGTGAGACTGGCTGCCGACGAATAATAATATGCACCACCTTCGCAAAAGGTCTAGACTCAAGCGTGCATTCACGACTGCAGTGACGAGTACATTCTAGCACCTTCCAGCGCACGTATTGCCAGCGAGTGGAAAGCTACTCGGCCGCTCGCTCTTATATAAAGCGGCGCACTAAACTACAAACTTGTTCAGTTCTAGTCAGTCTCGCGGCGCGCTAATCAACACTTCAGTGCAATCTCAACGGTCTCGCCTCTCTACAGCGAACCATCGTAACATCCAGTGCCCGTGCATCAGCTCTCTCCTCCCAGGGCAGCTTCCTTCGTGGACGTCACAAGGACTATCTGCCGGTGGCTCCACTCACCGAGTCACCGCCGCTTATCTCCGCAACGCGCGTCGAGCAGCGGCCTGGAAGACGAGGTCATCCTACACCGCCACGGTGTCAAGCATCACGCTGGTGACTCCACTCACCGAGTCACCGCCGTTCATCACTCCAGGGCAGCTTCCTACGTAGACGTCTCCGTTCCCTCAGTACGATTACTCCAATATGAAGGGATTACCAAGGTAACACCGCCGCCGTCGCCTGTACCTTGGCGGGTACCAAGTTCGTTCGATCAATCAGGGCAATCGAAAGAAGTGTGCGAAAGAGAAAGCAGATATTTGTTTGCGTATAGGTAAAAATGACTTTGATTGGGCTTCTAGGATCAAGAAACCTTTTTTTAAAATCTGTTCAATATAATTTTTCCCATCAAAACTTTCTGCTATTTCTTCCAAACATAATAATTTTGTTCTAAAAAATAAGTAAAAACTAATAGTGGTGTAAACAAAGTTATTTGTTTTCATTAAATTAAAAACTAATTTATTTATTTTCCCGTATTTTTTTGTTAAAAAAGCAAACATGATGAACACATAATAAATAAAAATGTCATCAACTTCAATCTTATTGCTAAAATTATTTCTAATATCAGAAAGAAAGTAAGTACAATGTTAGCTAACTAATAAACAACAACAACCTCCCTATTAACTTTCACCAACCATCCCACCACACGAAGAAGAATAATAAATATAATAATAAGATAAATTCAATATAAGAGAATATATCTTTTGAAGATTTATAAGTAATCGTGATATCTAGCAGAGCCATGACACTAAAGCAATATCTATTCTAGGAATAAGAATTTAATTCACTTACTTCTTCAAGAGAGAGAACTCAAAAAATGTTTATTTTTCACCCTGAGGCGAAAGCATCTCAGCGTTGACCTCTGGCATCCATAATTAATTTTATTAAGTCAGTACCTACCGAGTCTTCTCTTGGAGACTAACGCTAACCTAGCTTGAAAAGGACTGAATTATACCATGTATATATATACAGTATTACAAACGGTTATATTGGGTCTATTGGAAAACCGTTGAACATTGGTTTTTTGGTTCAAATAAAGCGTTTTCATCTATTTTTACATCTTAAAATAAAATCTGTAAATATGAAGCTTTTTTAACAGGGGTAGGCATATATGATGGAACACCAGAAAAATCTATCTTGACCTCAAATCGTAGTGATATACGCAACTCATTCACATTTATACACGGTCTCGTACAGACTCCTCTTTTATACTTTCAATTATGCCTTTAACGGTACAGTAATTATAAAAATGACGGAGGCCAAGGACTTAGGAAAAGTGTTAAATTCAAAATTACTTTTTGACCGCCACATCGAAAAGTGGTGTCAAAGGCTTCCAAGGATTAGGCTTTGTACTTAGAACCTACAAAGATTAAAAAAAAAACAAATACCATGAAAACTCTTTACTTTGCGTATGTGCGTAGTTCTTTGAAGTACGCCTCTCAAACCTGGAATCCCAAGTATACTCTCTTAGAAAGGATTAAGAAAGTGCAAAACCGATTTCTATGATACCTTGATTTTCGGAGCTGTCGTCTTCATCCGAGCCAGAGTTAGCCGCGTTCTTCAAGATATCATCATTGGAAAGTCGAAGAAATTCTTGCAGACGTACTATTCTTACAAAAAATAGCTATCTCTATGATAGATTGCCCGGAATTACTAGAAATAATTCAATTAAGAGTGCCCATCAGACAAACCAGACAAAACCACGCATTAAACATTCCTCAATGCACCACTAACTCTAAACAAAATACATTCATACACCGCGCTACACATACGTTTAACAATTCATACAGCCAATTCGATGTATTTAACACAGTACCTAACATTTTCAAACCTAAAATGAATAAATAACATTTACACATACACATTACAACTATTTACACAGAATAGATCCATCCCTTTCTCTTCCCTCCCGCCATCCCATCTGCATAGCTTTTTAAACTTCTGTTCTCTTTATATTCACTAAGTAATTTAAAACACGTCAGTGAAAACCTATTATTGGCAAAATACTAAACACATGTTTGTCATACATTATAAATAATTGTAAAACTGTTGGTTTTCAAAATAAAATAAAATAAAAAATACCGACTCTCGGCTAACCTATCTCAATAAAGGTGTTCGATCTAATATGTTTTTTCTATGGATTAAAACACCTTCACCCAGTCTAAAAATGCCCTTTATGAAATGAAACTGCAGTCATAAATTTAAAAAAAAAAAAGTTGAAGAAAGTTAAATGCTGATTTTTGATAAATCCACAAAAGTGCAAATTAAGCTTCAAAAAATTAAAAATTAATGTATCAAAATTATTAAAAAAAAAGTATTCGATCAAATCTTAAATCTTACTAGCATATTATGTAACTTTTACATTATGACATAAACTGCATTTTAGCAGAAAATCTATTTGTTTGACGTCCGGTGTCCGGTATGAAATTGGTAAAGCTTTTACTGCACGGAACTTTTAGGTTATCGCAAATATTCAACAATTCGAAACGTAATTTCATTTAAGATGAGCTTTGAACTAGTTTAGTCTGTAAATCAATAATAATTGAATACGGAGAAAAATAATTAGTGTTGAAAATCGGTTGAAGCCGATTTTTTAAATTTTTTTTTTTTTTAATACCTATGTATATAAAAAAATTTATGTGTTTGGAAGTTGGTGGGATGTCTATGTATTGCTATTTTAAGCACAGGAAATGTTTGAAACTTTCAAAATACTTTCTTTAAACCCTTGCAAATGTTTCTGGATTATTATAACCACATGACAGTTTATCTGAAAAGTTTTTTAATCATCACAAAAATCTTGCGAAACCGTCAAAAATTTGAGAATGACATTTTGCGAAACAATGATTGTTAAGTCAAAATTCAATATTCAATACATTTTAAATTAATTAATTAATTAAGTACTTATATAATAATTTGAATCGAATCAAGAATTAAAGATATTTGAAATTAGTACCTGTGTTAGGGACCAAATTCGATTAATTGTTTTATAATATACAAAAATTAATTTTTGTAATATACGAAAATTGAATATTTGAATTAAAAAAAATTGTAATAGGTGGCACGCGAGCTATTTGAAAACTATTATTGAATGTACTGGGACTGAATATATGGAACGCGGGAAGGAGGTTGGCGGGACGTGGGAGTGGGAGAGGGGAGAGGGATGGCAGGGAAGGGGAAAGGACATACAGTGAGAAACAATTTATTTCTGTGAATATGGTATTGCAACGCATGCCGGGAACCAGCTTGTATTATATAAAATCTATTAATTTATTCTTAGCTAGAATAATTTATGTTCTTAGCCTGAAATTAGGAAATTCGCTCGAATTCAGCAAAACACTGAACTATTATTTAGCTTAGTCCCTCGTCCTCTGTAACGAGTTTTAATGTGAATACGCCAAACTAAAAGGAGGTTGTGTTTGAGGCAAACGTTTTAAGTCTTAGCAAATTACGCAAATACTGAGAATATACGTAATTCAAGTGGGCGGAACGAACAGGGGTGGACCTGCATATTTTAGGCCCTCACCACCGAAGTAATCGACCAACAGAAGTATGTTGTGGGCGTGCCGCTGTGCCCGATATAAGACCAATTTTAGATTAGGGGTATTTCACCATCTTGATAGCTGTCAAAAGTATTTTTTGCATTAACCTTCCGTCGGACGTAACTAATCTGTCAGATGAAGTGATCTGTTAATTTTGTGACAAAGGGTAAATACCGCTAATCTAGGGGCATGGCCTCCTGAGTTTTCTTCCTCCCCTACCACTCACAGAGGGCCAGTTTCCGTTCGTCCGGTTCGTTCATGTGCTGTGTCGCTGCTAGGTATGCAATAATCTGTCAGATGAATTGCGCCCGTTTGTCTAAGTAAATGTTTCAATACTGCATTTGATGATGGGCGTGGTCCAGCGGTAAGGCTCTTGACTCGCATTCCAAAAGTCGCGGGATCAAATTCCGGCGTTTATTAATTTGTGTTATTTCACTCATTCATTAAAAATAATATTCATTAAAAAGAAAATAAAGTATATTTGCGGCACGTTCCAGAGTGGAAGATACTTTCAGTATCGCCCTGGTGTAAGACCACCGTTCAGAATTGAAGCGTTGCTTGAAATGGCTTTTGCCGTGCTTGGTGACCAGATCTAAATAGCCAGGTCCTTCCCACCTTCCCATTTCCCACCTCCTTCCATTCCCCACTACCTTCAGCCTCACAACATTGGCGATGGCATAGTCTCACTGGCTCCAGACGGGAGCAGTTGGGATTCTTGTACGGTATTAAAATAAAAATAGAATAAAATAAAAATTCCACTGCAAAATATCTGTTTATTAGTTTTTTTTGTTCTTGACCAGTCACAATATTATTTAATGGTTTTATGTTATGTTACTTACCGATTTAAATTTAAAAAGTGTTACCTCACAAAGTCATGAATCTTTTTTATATACAATTATTTTTGCTGATTTTATTTACGTTACATGATTTTTATATAGATAGCTTTATTCTTCGTTATATGTTTTTATATTTCTTTCATATGATTTTGGAACGCAAATACAATTAAATTGAGCAAACAATCTATTTTGATCGGTTTTTCTGTGATTTAATCTCACAGATGAATTGCGCCCAATCATGTTCGAATTGCATTGCGCTTGACGGAAGGTTAACCCCACACAGGAGGCTCTGAAAAAAATTATTTCCCTCATCATTACGTCATATTTGGGGATGTTGAGTGGAGGGTCTTTCTAAGGAAGGAAAGGAGAAAAAAGGAATCTAGGGGTCAGTATGTCCAGGAATGACAGACGTGTGAATCTATCCCTACCGATGAGGTGCAAGGCATTGCGCGATAGGTCGTGAGACCAGCTGGAGAAGGTCTCCTTAAACCAGCCTCTCCCGAGCCAGCCTACCACGCACCTAATGGGCAGGAGCATCCTCCGCCAAGACCTGAACACACCTTACCCGATGACTCACTATTCATGTGATAACGCATATTTTCGATTTATTTATTTATAACATCCGAGTTTACCATTCGGTAATTGCATAACAAATAATATAATTATATTACAAATAATTACATTACAAATAATTGCATAACAAATAATTACGTAACAAATAATCACATAACAAATGATTGCATAACAAATAATTGCATTGCAAATAATTACATTACAAATAATTGCATTACAAATAATTACATTACAAAATAATTACAATACAAATACTTACATTATTGCAAAACCATCGTTGATTTTACTATCACAATGCACAATATTATGCTCATAGAACGGAGTACCCCAGAAAGAAAGCATTTTTCTTTCTTTCCTTTTTTAAATTTGTAAACTAATAAATAAACTAGAATCAATAAAACGTGCCCTTGTTACAACTAATAATGTTCCATCTGACTCGGCAATATCATACGATAATGGGCTCTAGAGAATACTACGCTGAGTTTATCATCGCACGACGTTACCGAGTCAGATGAATCCTTGTTGTTCCAAGTGAATGAAAAAGGTTCGTATTACGACTTCTATACACGTATACGTAGCAACCAACATTATTTGTCAAGAGATCTATTCTATTCGTCCACTTGTTGAGTCTTAGAGAGCAGCAACCCGTTGAAAGCCAAAGCTTTGATTGTGGCTTACAACAAACGTCGTCTGTTTGTCTCGTTCGTTCAGCTACCTTCATAAAATTTAATATCGGCTTACCGGAGATATTTTCGAAGTCTGGTCCTTGAAAAAGGGGTTGGAAACATACATAAAAAGGGAAGGGAGTGTTGTGAAAGGATGGCACCATTAACCGGGTGCTCTAAGCCTTCCATTCCGTAAGCAAAACCAGAATAAAATAACGGAAATATTCATGTGCAGTGAATAAATATGGTAAAACGGCTGGAATGCACGCTTTTAATAGGCACGCGAAATAAAATAAACGATTTGTGGCGAGAGAATTTAGGTGGGTACAGTTTGCGCAGGAAATGCAAATACTGCGCACTGAAATATAAATAAAAATGCGAAAATATTTGAACACTGTAAAGGCATTTTCATTTTTTTGTTTGTTTGTCGTTCGTACAACTCACAACTCAAATAAGCAAATGTTAGATGCGAATATTTACCTTTCGTCTCAGTGAGCACTCAGTAGGCTTGTAACTTGAAAAGCCAATGATATAAAATGCTTTATGTTTTACTAGCTTTTTTGCCCGCGGCTTCGCTCTCATGGTATTAAAGAAATTACTGTAGTGCTTGCACTTATCAATTATCCCCCCTCACGCATTCCATACATTCATTTCCAGTATATTCAGTTTTCAAACAGCTCGCGTGCCACCTAAATTTCATAATGCCAGAACTCACCAGCAGTAAAAAAAGAATTATCCAATTTGGTTCAGTCGTTCGGAAGTTACGCGCGTAGTTACCAACATTTCGAAGATTCGTGTTTATTTATATAGATAAATAGATATTAACTACGACGCCTGAAATTAAAAAAAATCGATATCGTTTCCACGGCAACAATTTGTTTTCTGACGTTAGCAATAACTCGCTTTTGTTAGCGACAGAAAACGTAAAATAAATAAAATATATTCATATTTATAATTTCATAACGCCAGAGCTTACCATTATATGCAGTCTAACTCGCATATAATGTATCGTTCTATTGGTGAAAGAATTTTTAAAATGTTTTTATTGGTTAATGCGTGAAAGCGTAACAAACAAACTCGAGCAGTTTCGCATTTATAATACAAGTATAGATCAGAGGTTCCCAAACCTTTTTTCCTCATGATCCCCATTTCTTTATCGCGCCTACGTGGACCTCTTTGGGAATAACTGGTATAGATGAACAAGTTTGTAGTTAAATAAATTCTTATTTTGAATTTTGAAACCTTTTTATTTCATGGTGGAATTCCATTTTATTGTGACTTTTTTTAATAATTAAAACACCTTTATAACTTTCTTCCGCTATTTATATTACAAAAGGTATTTTCCATAAAAATATAATATCAGGTCATCTTACAGGAAATCTTTTACTCTTTACTGCTTTCTTTGACAAAAATTCACTCGACTAAAGTAACAACAGAAATGTGCAATCATGCGTTTAAATTTATTTTTCTTGCTAGAGTTGCAAATTGTAACATTGTGTAGTTTGTTATCGTATATTTGACGTCAAAGCACATTGAAGTTTTAATTTAATCTTTGTTGTGTATAAATAACAGTGTATAAATCAATATTTTAAATATTAATTAAATTCAAAAATAACATTCTTTTTTTAACTTAATGAGTAATGCTGCAAATTATAATATTTAATTAATGAAGACAATGTAAGCGAAACTCAATCGAAAATCTGCAACAGAAAAATCAGATCCTTTTATTAAGTTTCGCTGTAATTTGCAGCATTACTCATTTTAACTTAATGAGTAATGCTGCAAATTATAATATTTAATTAATGAAGACAATATAAGCGAAACTCAATCGAAAATCTGCAACAGAAAAATCATATCCTTTTATTAAGTTTCGCTAAATCGTCTAAAAGATGTTCTTATTATCCCCTGGTGAAAGGCCACCAACCATAACCAAAAAGTTGTGCTTTGCTTTAAATGATTTAAGCTGTCTTTTGTGACCTGATCTGAATAACTAAGTACATTCCAACCCACCTCTCTCTCATCCTTTTCCCACTCCCTTCATCATCCCCAACCGGGGATGCCCTAGTCCCACAGGGGAGCGGTTGAGACTCTTGCGCCGTATTTGCGATAAAATGTCTAACAACAGAAAGGCAATTTCAATGTCCATCTAACTACCAATAAAAAGGATCTAGGTAAATTGACCGAATCGCAATTTTCGAATTCAATTGTTCGAAATGCAATTTTTCGAACATCAATTGACCGAAACACTAGTTTCGAATTGATATGTATACAATACGTACAACCTAACCTAACCTAATATAACCTAACCTTACCTAACCTGACCTGATCTGACCTGACCTGACTATAATTGGTACGTCTGACAGTATCTCTTTAGTTATAAAGAAGTGAAATATATGTTTCAAAAGTTGATTAACAAATTCGAAAAATATGTCTTTTGGCCAATAGAGAACTCCAGTCCAATTTTTTAATTTTTTTTTATGAATGAATGACCTTCTAACTTAAATAACTGTTTATTTATTTTTATTTTTATAGTTAGTTTTAATAGTTAAAATAAATGTCAAAGTTTTAATTTTTCAAGATCCCCCGAAAACCACCGAATCTAGTGTGACGTCATCATGACTAACCGAAATATGAATTCAGTAGGAATTCATATGGAAACAGCTGATCGTCGCCCGCCATTTTGAATTTCAGCATTGGAGCGTTTTACTGGGCATTATGATAGTTTTTTGTACAGTTAGAGTTTTTGAATATTTTAAATAATATATATAAACTAATAGAGATACTTTATTTTTGATACGGAATTATTTAAGCCTAAATAATGTTTCAAAAAAAAACAAAAACTTTTATATTTCCAATCTCTATACACCAATAACACTCAAATGTCGAACGACTTGCGCCTTAAATTTATTGATTTCTATACAACTTTGACCCAGGTGACGCGGCGCGGTGACGTCACGCCGCCAAAATCCAGCAATACCAACTTGACAGGGTGTTTTAATGACACGTTTTAAAATGGACTTTTTAATATTTTTTTAAAAAATCTACGTTAAATATTATGTAATAAAACTTATATATTCAGAATCAGCGTATATAGGTCTATATGAACATATTTTTTTAAAGCCATAATATTTTTCACTGGACTTCCTTATTGCTGTTAGAAAAATTAGTCTTTCGAAAAACAGAAAATCGAACAATTTATTTCGAAAAATTGAATTCGAAAAATATGTCTGCTCCCGATTTAAACACCTCTATTGAAGTGCAGTGGCTTTGCAGAACGCAAATATTTTATATACAAATAATGGTTACATCGTGTATAACTAACTATCTACGTTTAAATCCACACTCTATTCTAGTGGAACAAACTTTTACTTTGTGAACACAATACCTCATTTTACATGTCCAAACAACCATGCAGCACCTGCTTTCTACCTTCTGTTTCCTTGTTAACTTCATGCGCGAGACCCATCTTAACTACTTCATTTTCTTTTGTTCTCCTGGTAGGTCCCTGGCATATCATATTATTTCTTTACCTTCATAATAAGTTTAATGGCATGTGTTCATAATGTAATTTCTTGGAATGGTGAAAATATTTTTAAATACACTTTGTTATTTTTATTATTTTATTTTATTTTTATGTATTTACGGACCAATAGTCCATTAATAATATGAAAACAAGAATAAAAAAGAGAGGACAATGAAAAGAAAGTACATATAAATGAAGAGCATTGATAAATTATAATATAAAATAACATTTAGACTTTAAAAATTACACATTTCGTATAGACTGTCGAAAGTCATTTACGCTAACACCAGAAAATGCAATGCTTTGACTTGCGTTAATAAGTCTCGCATTCTGGATAAAGGAGAATGATATCCATAATTAGTAGAATGTTGATTGAAGAACAGCAATTCATAATTTCGGCGTCTACGGGAAGGGATGTTAAACTGGATGATTTGTAACAAAGCAGGTGAGTCAGTAATACTGTTGATAATTTTAAATATGCAAATTAGTTCAGTGTCCTTTTTACGTTTTTCTAAAGAAGAAATGTTTAAAGTTTGTTCAATTTCATCATACGAGTACTCGCCTCTTTCAAATCCTAAGTTATTGTTGAATCACACCTAAAATTATAAGAATACGAATATATTTGATATTTATCTATATCTGAATTCAAATTTCAATCATTTGTAATGAATTTAGAGTTTTCATAACTTTCTACACCGACTACCTTCGGATTTCCAATTAAGGAGGAGGGTATGGGTACTGCCGTCCCGGGATCCATTTATTGGATAACCAACACCTCTATCGTAGGTCACAATAAGTGGTTCGCCACGTTTGACGACGTAGAGGGGTGCTCGGGTTCATGGGGTGACGTTTGTGTAGGTCTTGGTGATAGATGCATCTACCCACTTACTGCATGGTGGGCTGCATCGGAAAAGACTGGTTGAGGGAAACCATTTGATCTTTTGATTTGATTTTAGCAGGGGTGCCCGGGTTGATGAGGTGAGGTTTGTCTCGGTCTTGGAGGTGGATGACCAGGACACACTAAACCCCAGATTCCTATCCACCCCTTAAACCCCTTTCCTTCCTAGAACTCTCTTCCCCTTCCTTTCCTTAAAAAAAAACCCACACAGCATCCTTAAAGATGACATGGACCACTGATCAAATTATATTCTTCTAGGCCTGTTGTGTTGTGTTAATGTAAAGAAAGTACTTAACATTTATTTCTAAAATTGTAAAATGGTTTTCATAAATTTTAAAAAGTGCAAATAATAGCCACTACTTAATTAAATCATTATTTATATGGGATCTGCTGGCGCAGGGGTTTCAATTTTCATTTTATCGAATACCAAACAGTACAATTTATTATCATTGGACCAGCAGCTATTATCTGCAACTCATTATCATAAATAATAATGACAATAGATTTTCACGCTCCAATGGGAATTATTGTCGAAGAAATCATTTTTAAACATTTTAATACTACGCGAGTTCAACTATCCGGAGTTAATGGCTTCACAGCACCCTCGACATTAGGAAACAATGTTCCGTGGAAGGAAACGTGTAAAGAGATGGATAGGGGAAATAATATGTAAGGATCGATACTTAAATTTTATAAAAGAAATAGCAGCAAAAAAATCAGTAGGTGTCACTCTAATTTTCCTCAGGGAAAAATTTAAAATTTTCATTAGATCTCAATTTATTACTTTTCTCTGTGTTTTATATAAACTAACCAGAAGAGAACTCTTGACCCAAATCAGACCGTCTTCTGCTCTACAATGGATGTCGTAATTCAAATATTAACCGCCAAATATAATGTACTAGTCGATATACGAGTATTTTTTTAAAATCGCCTTGGCTTTGTGAATGAAAGCAGTGGGTTTAATCTTTAAGAGGGAATAAATAACCAAACACATCAGAAAATATATCATTTTAAAATCAAATTCTAAACTAATTGACTCCTTTCTACAAAAAAAAATAAAATGATTTTGAAAGATTGTTATTTTCCCTAGTGTTTTAAATTTTAAAAATATATGTTGATAAGTTTTTCATTTTGATAAGTTTTTTCCGCTTGATCGATTAATTGGTCGTTGGCAGATTTGTTAAATTTTCAAACAAAATATTGTATTATGCAACACTCATTTCAAATCATACAATTATAAAGGAAAGCTACTATTCAAAATTTTAATCATCAGTATCATCAGTCAGTATATTAATACGTGAAGCCAAAACTTTGTATCCCTTTTTACAAAAATTGCGCAGACGGAGGAGTATGAAATTTTGCACACTTTTGCAATTTTTTTTTTATATAGAGAAGGAGTGCAGAACGCATTTTTTTTTAAATTATGCATAAAAAATACTTTACAAAAAAAAACATTACAATTATGGTCGAATTTCGACCATTGGGCGACTACTAGTTAAAAAAAATACGCGCTCGTGTTTTGTGACAAAAAGGCTTAAATTTATCTGTTTATTTACCGATTTACAAACTAATTAATTTCAGATGTTTTGTGCACACTTATTTTGCTTAGACATTATTGAAAAATTATAAATATTTATGATCTAAAAATAATAACAAAAAGTATAAATTTTTAATAATTTTATCTTCACGCATTTGAGCATTTTTATTGCTAAATTGAGTGTAGGTTTATATTAAAGCGAATTTTAAATGAAATAAAAGAGATATTGAGTTTTTAATTGAAAGTGCCGCCCTAAACAGTTGCAAATGAACGATCGCAAGACCATCTTTCGAAGAATTTTAAACTCTCGGCGGCAGGTTAATTGGCCTTTACCATGGCGTCAAAAGGTTAAAAAAATATATTTCCGTTTTCGCTTTTTCGAATTTGTTTTTGTTTTTAAAATATATTTCACAGTTTGCAGCATAATTAGTTTCGGAGACTGAATATTTTAGATTCTTTGTACATCAGTTGAAAATGTTCTATTTCTATTATACATAACTTTGATAATATAATTTTCAGTTATTTGTAAAGGTTTTATAAATGCAACAAGTACACCCCCTTATTATCATATCCCCTTAACTTATCGGGTAGATATTCGCAATACGCCCCGAGAGAAGAGTTGCAAGGTAACGCATATGCGGTTCGTGTAAATCGCATTCAATCAATAACAAAAAAACGACAGTTTTGATATTGGATTGATTGATTGAGAAATAACAAGAATTTGGATATTTGATTGATTGATAATTGCTTAATAATTTTTCCCTGAATGTAGAGCCCTTAAAACAATTTTATTTCGAAGTAATTTGTCTTTTATGCTTGTATTATTATGCATCTGTATTAGTTACTCCACTTTAACCCCAAACACTTTTAATAAGTGACCGTTCGGAGATTACCGAACAGATAAACTACTTTAATCTCCGCATTCTTCTCTAAGGGCGCATCAGAAATAATTAAATGTCTTTCTACCTAGCTCAATTTTAATTTGACTCTCAGTTGTCGTGAAAATTAAATGTGATGAAGTACCGCTGGTATAATGGTTCAATTAATTCTTCCGACTTGAAAAATTTCAAAATTACGAGATTAAACTTTGAAATCGTAAAGTTGGAAGTTGAAATGGTTCTTTTATTTAAGATCTTTTGTGCTGGGACGAAAAAGTTTTTAATAATACGACCTATTTTCGTTACAATTTTGATTTGTTTCACCAGAGTATTTAAAAGTTAATGCTGTATTTAAGGAGTTTTAAAAAGTACTTACATCTTAATATTTAAATGTTTTATGCTTGAAAACAATAAAATAACATCGTAAAAATAAGCACGTACAGACATAATCGTGAAGGCAGCGAATCAAAAGCATTGAATCCAATTTGACCGCACATTTAAATTATTAACAATAGAAACATAATAAAATCTAATTTTAATTGCCCAATAATAACAGAACATCAAAAAATACGCACCTGTGATGTGGGTTTGGAATTTGAATGAAACAAATAGAATTGGCAATAAAAACACATAAATTTGTTATAGACCACTTGTATTTTATTGCACTCTACCGGTTTCGGAAGGCCCTTTCTTTGTCAGGAGATTATTGTAACTATTCTACATAGACATAGAATATTGTCAGACATACAAATTTTAGGTGTGTGAGTGGGAGGTAAGCGAGTTAATGCTTTTTACAAATATGAAATAGAATAACTCCAAGCAACCATCTGAAGATGCCCACACCTGACTAATAATAATAATTATAATATTTGGATGATTTATATAGCGCCGTTTTTGTGAAAAATCACCTCAAGGGCGCTGTAAAAACTTACAATATATTTCTTAAATCTAGAAAAACTACAAACTAGACAAACAATTAAAAACAACTTATGACTAAAAATTGCATCCACCGGTTCACACTTAAATATATGTACAATGTCTCGACCAATGAACGCGATGATTTTTAAAAATGCATACAGGACCATACTTATCTGGGAGGTCGCTTGAAATTAACACTTGTTTATTGTCTATTAAGAAACTTAAATAGAGTTTGCACGCAGAGGACATTATTGTGAACACTTGTTACGTGTATTTAATTCTGAAATATATTTTAATATTAGTATTTAATACATTCTTTAATGAGTGTATTTTGGAAATCAAAAGCAATATTTTATAGTGGGCGGTACAGTAGTACAAGGATTTCATCTTCTAAATGTGATTCGTCAAGAGACAGATCGATGTGTAAAGATTCAAGTAATTTTAAACTAACTACCTATCTATGACGCCATTTCCCCATGGGTAGGCAGAAAGGAAGGACCACCACACAAATCAGTCTTGGCACACATTTCTTTGCTTCATTAACATTCATACATGCATCATAGACACTCTTCTATTATTCTGATTATTTTCATGATCATGAACCGACATAAACGTTATTCGATTTACTTGATCTTACAATGTTTCTCGGACGTCTCCGACTTTATCTTTATCCACTTTCTCGTCACAATGTGATATTCTTCTTACACACATTTCTTTCTAAACCATCACTTTATTTATCTTAATTATTAAATTCAGATTAAAAATTTTCCGAATGGACAAAAATAAATACGTGAAACAAAAATTTAGATTATTTCTTGGCAGTAAAAGTATGCCAATGTCTGAAAAAGATAATAACTTGTAAGGGATGGGATATTGAAAAGGAGAATTTTTTGTTGCGTAGTTTCATCATTCTTGCACAGTTAAAAAAATTTCATCCTAGCCCCCAAATGCTTCGACAATAATATGAACGTTAACAAACAAAACGTTTTTTCAAGACTCGTTGAATTTTTTTTGTGGTGACTGGTTTTTCTGATCCCATAAATAGTTAAAATAAACTACTGGCTGTGTGGTAGAGAAAACAGACATGTAACTGAACGAAACACAATTTCTGGCTGTGAATGTTTTGTAAATTTTTAATAATGAAATAACAATCATTACTGTTCGATTTTTTTTTATATGAGCTCCACACAGGAGGCCCTGAGGTAAATAATTTCCCTTAGGGCCTTTGTCATCTTTGGGGATGCTGTGGAGGGTTTTTTTTAAGGAAAGGAAGGAAAGAAGAGTACTGGGAAGGAAAATGGTATAAGAGGTGGGTAGGAATCTGGGGTTCAGTGTGTCCTGGTCATCCGCCTCCTAGACCTAGACAAACCTCGGCCCGGGCAATCTGCTAAATCACCAAACGTGGCGAACCACTTGGAGTGACCTATGGCAGAGGTGTTGGTTATTCGATAAAGGCTCCCGGGGCGGCGGCACCCATTACCACCTCCCAAATTGAAATAATTAATAAATGAGATCCTTTATAATTTAAGTGTTGATTATCGACAAATTTTTGTTCCAAAAAGTACTTAGTTGTGTTTTGTTGATTTTTTTAATTTTGGTTTTTTTTTGCAGCAGGAATATAAAAAAAAAAAATTTCACAGACTTCAATTATTGTTTCTTATTTTATTTAACACGTGTTAACTCTCTGTATGAGTGTAAAAAATAAGCAAAATTTTAGTAAACAATAGATTGCTATTACGTCTAAAAATGTTTCGGTTTCGGCCAAAAATGAGACAGATACCGAAGAATCGGTTTTGGTTTCGGTAGAAAGTCCTGTTTCGGTCGGACACTAAATATTATACTAAGCCCTGTCTTCAGAAAAGATTCCCTCAAGTCATGGCAAATAAATTTTTAAAAAAATATATTTTGTAACAAATGGGATATTCTTCCGTTTAAAAGTTCCAGCATTTTTCATTGCCGAAATCACTGCCATAGAATTTTATTGTAGGTATATCTCCATTTCTGACATTTCATTAACTTTTAATGTTCTGTAAAATAATGTGTTCAGCAGTCAGCTTAGTTGTTGAGGGAATTTATAATGCGACTTATTTTACGGAAATTTTTCTACCTCTTATAAAACTCCTCTTTGAGGAAAAGAGATCTAAAGAAGACGTGAAAATATTGCCCGTGCAATTATGTAAAAAAAATTAATAATTAAAAACCTTCTTATGTAGACTGTTTTAATTTTTGTAATCATAATTAAAATACTCAAAAATACCCTTTGGTAAAACTCTGAAACCGTCCAATAAAATTTCGTAAGGTTCAAATTGCATACCGTTGTACCTACAGTTCTTTTGAAAGTTAACGAACGTTAAGTAGCTTCTTTTTTAAGTAGCGTCTGCGTGGTTGAATTTCAGAACCCGGCTTCAAGTGCAGGTCTGACGCCACTCCGTACGCGCCGCGTAACAATTTACATCTGTGTACGTGAAATTTTACAAAAAGCTACCATGGTATTTCGATTTAGAATTCAATAATTTGTCAAAAGATGTCGCTACTTCCGTTAGCAGGTCGCACGGGGACCTGCCCCTGGTAAGTGTAAGTACTACGAATTTGTGAATTTGTAGTACCTCTTCGGATTCGGAAAGATTGACGGTAATACTTAGTTGTGAATAATAGTATCAAGCGACTTTATATTACATATGACGTCATTGCCTGTCCCGGTTACTTTGTTATGGTGACTAGCTACCACTGAATGATAGTGGATCCGAGGAACGGGCTATTTTTGGAATCAGTTTTTATCGGATTTATAAAATGGTCACCAACACTAACTGGGCGAAGCCGAACCAAAAGCCGCCCGCAGAGCCTAGCAGCAAAAACCTGCGGATCGGGTTTTCAACTGCATTTTAATTAATCTTTCCTCCTCCCGCAATAACCATATTAACTCCAGGGCTAATCATTCGATATATGCGCACAACAACTCACCAAAGTTTCATTACAATTTGATAAATTGTATCGGAGATATTTTCATAATGTCAGAGCTCAACATTATATATAGAAACGATTGCGAGCATGCGTACAACAAATCACCAAAGTTTCAACGCAATCGGATGAACCGTGTGGTAGCGCATAAAAGTAGCAGACATTTACTGATTTGTATAATAAGATTTTATAATCCATACTAATATTATAAATGTGAAACTGCTCGAGTTTGTTTATGACCTTTTCACGCATAACACAATGTAAAGACTTTAATAATTCTTTCACCAATATAAAGCTAAATTATATGCGCAGACTACAGCTCTGGCGTTATGAAATTATAAACATTAATATATTATATTTGTTATACGTTTTCTGTCGCTAACAAAAGCGAGTTTTTGCTAACGTCAGAAAAAAATCTTTTCCATGGAAACAATGTTGATATATTTTTGGGCTCTATGCTGGTAGGTACTCAGTCTACTGGTCAGCTACTACTGCAGAAAATTCAAATATTAAAATTCGTTTTTTTTTTTGGACAAGCTTGGAACAAATGTCAGATTTGAGTTCCTATATTAAAAATATAATTCGTAACGATTATAAAGACTGAATGATAAAAAGAGTATTTTTTTTATTATATTAACGAGCTTCCAAATATTTAAATAAAAATAAACTTCCAAAATGTTTGTAAGCGCATAAATTCCGAACGAATGAACAAAATTGGATAAGTAATTCTTTTTTTCTTTGAGCTATAGCATTATGAAATTTAGGTGGTAGGCGAGATATTTGAAAACTGAATGTAAGGGAATGAATATATGGAATGCAGGAGGGGATGGGGGTGGGGTGGGGGGGGGCGAGATAATTGATATGTGCAAGCGCTACAGTAATTTCCCGTAATACCATGCGAGCGAAGCCGCGGGGAAAAGCTAGTTGAATATATAGGAAAGGCAAAATCAATAACCTACAACATTTTGAAAAGGTTTTAATCAGATTTAACGTCAATTAATTTAATTTAATTAATACCGGTAATTAATCTGTAGACACGGATTACTCCATCATTTTGATTAACAACCAAAAAGCCATTTTTCTAAATTGCGAATAATTCAAAAATACTTCAAATGTAAATTTTTTTAAGCAATAAAAAAATGTATCGAGAAAAGTTTCACTGGGTATTAATCAATACTGTGCCCCTGAAAACCCTTGGAAACCCGCTAAATGGTAGTAAATGTTAGGTAGGAATGGATTATATGTATCTGGTTAGGTTCGAAGCTAAACAAAGGACCACACAATACTAGCAAAATCTCCACAATCCAACATCCAGTGAAACTAGGCTTGTGGCAGGTTAGACGGATGTCAGATTCAAGAATCATTTGGCGTCGTTGCTTTGGAAAAAATTGAATTAAAGAGGTTTGCACAGATATGCTGATTAGATTTATTGTAAGATATTTTGGTTTCTGATGGGTTTGGGTAACTAAAAACATAACAAAACAACGACGATAAAGAAGAACAGTAGAATATTGGAGAAGTTTTTGGTCCGGTTGAGTCATTGGCACAAAGTTCTATCGTAGAGAAAGTTAAATACCATCTATAAAGATCGAAGTGGAATTAACCGTGTTCAGACTTAATTAAATTGAGACTGGAATATGCATTATATTTGGCATTCAATGTGTACATTTGTTTACATTAGCTTCGCACAGGAGGCACTGATGAAAAAATCCCTTAGGGCCTATAACATCTTTGGGGATGCTGTGAGGTGGGTACTATTAGGTAAAGGAAGAAGAGGATTTTCTGGGAAAGAAAAAGGTATGAGGGGGAGTAGGAATCTGGGGGACAACGTGCCCACTCAACGCATGAATTCCTTTCACTGCGGTGCAAGGCAGTGTCGAAAAAGCCCGGCTGGAGAGGTCTAGGTAAGTTCTTCCTCAATCACTTGGGGGTGACCAGTGGTGTTTGTTATCCAATAAATAGTTCCCTGAGCGGCGGTACCCATACCCGCTTCCCAAACTGCTTACAGTTTTTGAGTGTAAGTAAATATTTTTTCCTATTATATTTTTCCCTCATAACGTCCTTCAGCCTCACAACTTATTTTCTGGATACTACATCTATAGTGCGGTAATCAGAAAAAAAAGAAAACGTAATTTTTTATTTTATTCAAAACAACTACATCTTAAATTGCTAATCACTTTTCATTGAAAATAAAATGCAAAACTTTTGCATTGTAAATACATAAAATTCATTTTAAAATATATTTTGCACACTGTGATGGTCTGCATCTCACCACTTATGCACTAACAAAACCCAATTTAGAAAACATAGAAGAATCTAAGCATCAAATACCTTCGAGATTTCATTCCATTCTGAGATAAATAAACACCCCTTTAGTTTCTAATATTACCTACGTCTAGAGTTCTAGAGAACTCTAAGAGCACGAGTAAGGTAATACTAGAAGTTGGAAGCTCCACGTCGATCGGAAAACTATTGGGTTGATTTTGATGTCTGGTAAGTTTACGGTGTACTTAAAACCCAATTACCTCCTCACGTAACTTAACAGCATTTACGTGGACTTAACTCTAATTTCCATCACGAACATTTCTATTAAATACTTAAGGGTCGTTGTTTAAACTATTAGAATATATTATGATATGCTAGCTAGAGATATCTATCCACCGGATTTGAAAGACAATATTTTATTTTAATAATGAGAGTTACCACGAATGATTGTTGTTTAATAAAAATATCGACAATTTGCGACAAATATATGTACAGCCGAGAAATAACTAAAATTTCATCGTAAACGTTAAACGAACTCGTAATTTTATCACGTTACTTTATAGAAATTATTGCTAAACCTTACCCTACATTATTTAATTTCCTTTCTAATATTCTAATCAGAATCGCCTTAAGAAAGAGTTAACAAAAAGGAACATTCTTTGATCTTTTTGCTTAGGCATTACAGCATTACTTTAGGAAAAATCAAAGGGAAATTTTTGGAAACAAATTTTACAACAAAGGAACAGTTGTTAGCATAAAAAACGAAACACTTGTTCATTTTTTGTATTTTTACGAAAACATATTTTTAATGTGAGTGAAATCGGGGTAAAGATTGCATAGAAGCAAAGGCAACACTCTTCGCCAACCTGTTCGCGCGTCCCATTTTTACCCGTTTCATACAAATCTCAATTTTGGATTTGAGATCGAAATTGAGCTCCAAACCCAATCAAACTGAAAAATTATTTTTTTAATCAAAAGGCGTATCAAATACTTAATACGGATGTGAGCTATTTTATTTATATTTGCTTTCTCAATTATTTGTAAGTATATGAAAAAAAATAAAAAAAATAATTCTACTGTATTTATCAAAGAAATATGACGAAATTTAAAATTACTAAAATTAGTTATTTTGAGGGGTGTAAATATAAAATACAAATTACCTGTTTACGGCGAAACAAAAATTTGTCATTTACGTATTAAAATTACTAGCCAAAAAATGTATTTTTAATTTGTTATAAAATTTGTTTTTCATTTACTCACAAATAATAATTATTGTCCATTTGCCTCTAAAATCACAAAACACAAAAATTTTTAATAACCAATATCTTATAATTTAAAAGAAAAATAAATTAAGTAGCTCTCATCCGTACTATACTTTTGATAACAAAAATAATTTTTCAGAGTGGTTGGTTATTTCGATCTCAAATACAAAATTAAAATTTGTATGAAACGTGCCGAAACGGGTCGTTCGAAAGTTCCTCTTAAGAATTGAAAACAATGTACTCACTACCTTATAACGCGATGTAGATAAATTTTGAGAACGTTGTGTCAATGAGATCGCTTACAATCAAAATGTAAGCATTTAGACGCTGAAGCTGATCTGCTCGTTTTATTTTTTTTAAGCGAACAATTAAATATTACCACAAAAATATTTTGGTTTACCTATTGCTTTGCGTGTCCACATTTAGTAATAAATAAATAATTATTGTTCCTAGGTGGTGGTGGCTAGGAACAATGCAAAATAGTTCAACGTCGTGTGATGTAAAAGATTTACCTACATTATTAATTAATCTATTTTCACCGCCGAATGGAACTTATTCTGACATGCAAAACATACAGTGTTTAGTAATCATAAAGGGTAGTGAAATATTTTATTCTCTTTTTATCTAGTACCTGCAGCTCTTTTTTTTATATTAACTCCACACAGGAGGCCCTGAAGGAAATAATTTCCCTCAGGGCCTATGTCATCTTTGAAGATGCTGTGTGGAGGGTGCTGTTGAGGAGAGGAAGGAGTGAACACGGGTCTTGAAGAGACCCATGTTGTAGGAGGGAGGAAACACAGAAGCCGGCAAATCGTTCCACAGCCGGGGTGTTGAACTCAAGAACGAGTCGTAGAAACGACCCGTTCTCATGTGACTAATGTCAACCGTGTACAAATGTTGAGCGCGTGTTTGGCGTGTTTCCCGACTATGCACCGGTGCCGAGGGGATCAGTGACGCTAGTTCCTCGGAGCATCTTCCGTTGTAATACCGGTAGAACAAGGAAGCATTCCCACCTGACGCCTGTGCTCTAAAGATTGCAGTCCATTTGTTAAGTTAGGAGAATCTATCAAACGGACCGCCCGTTTCTGCACAGAGTCGAGGGTTTTTTTCAGGTATTTTGGGGCTCCAGACCAGAGGTGGCTGCCAAATTCAACCGTGGGGCGCACTTGCGATTTGTACAGGGTTAGCAGTTGTGTACTATTAAAGTATCTGCGGGCCCTGTACAGTACGCCCAGTTTCTGATAGGCTAACTTAACTCTGGCCTCGATGGAGCCCCCGTACCTGAGCTGGTCACTTAGAGTTACACCAAGCATATCAATGGAAGGCCTGTTCGGGAGATTGCTAGAGGGAAGGAGACTAGATTATCATTCCGATCCCTTTTAGACGTAATCAGATATGATTGGGTCTTTGAAACATTAAATTCGACGAGGTTAATCTTACCCCAAGAGAAAACACTCTCGAGGTAACCGTCCATTCTTTGTTTCAAAGCCCTCCGAGCCATTGGGGTTTGTGAGCCCTTTGGGGGCTTGTCAAACAAAAAACTATCATGGACTGTACTGTCATCCGCGTAACAATGAATCGGTGCACATGTCAAGGGGTCATTGATGTGCAACAGAAACAAGGTTGGAAACAGAACCGATCCCTGTGGGACGCCAGCATTTATCGAATGCGAGGAAGAGATGAAACCATCAGCAACCGCCTGAATCGACCTCTCCCTCAAAAAGTCGGCAATCCACGTACACAAGGAAGCGGGAAGTCCGTAAGAAGGCAGTTTGTTGACAAGCCCTCGGTGCCAAACCCGGTCAAAGGCCTTTTAGGTCCTTTATTGAATTACAAAGCCAAGGAGCAACCTCCCGTGAGGTTAACTTTTGGCAAGGGGATTTGCAAACCATTCTACGGATGAATTGTTATAAATTATAAACAAACATGATTCGAGCTACGGACGTAGCTGCAAAATTCACATATGAGGGAGCCCCACCTGGTGGGCGGGGTTTCGATTCTGGAGGGGGGCAAGAGAGAAGTGGCGGGGGGTGGAAAATGTATTAGAAAGTTTTTAGGACATCTACGTACCACAACACACTAATTAAATCACATCGATAGATGGTTCAAATAATATTGTTGTGTTTTACAGAAATCTACGACTGCTAATGTCCTTTTTTCCTATGCAAGGTCCTAAGTTTCCTAAGGTCAATTTAAACCCCATAAACCTCACTTATGTATGCCCTTAGTTCAAACCATTAAATATGTTCATTACACGGTTTTTGTAAAATATTGAATAATTTGAATTATAATACATTATATACATATGGATGTATCAACATATCTGTATGGATCAACAAACGCAAACGGATCAACATAATATTGGTGTACCGTCGGCGTATTTGCTTTTCCGTGTTCAATAGGAGGCAACCATGCCTCGAAACCAACACGGTTTTGTAAAGCTATTTACCTTCCAAACCCGTTTTCAAAAGAAGGCAAGCGGAATCCAATCGTGCACGGGTTTGTAACGCCAATTCTCTTCCAAACCCGTGTTCAATTCGAGGCACGCGTCCTCGGCGATGCATGGAACATAACCACAAAGTTCGCACGCTTACTTCACACTGCAAGCGTTTTATCCGTCAGTCACATTTTTTTCATTGTGCATAATGCAGTATGCAGCGTTTGACGTTAGAGCGGGCTTTTAAATTAATACTAAAAAGTACTTTAGTATTGAAAGATATCGTTATTGTGCACTAAATGCAATTATTTACATATGTATTGTTTTCTTACAATTAAATTTTTTCTATTAAAAGTCCACTTGGGCGTTAATAAAAAATAAATAATAAAAAAATATAACATAAAATACTTTTTATATTAAACTTACTTTTTTATATTATACTTACTTTTTATATTTTAAAGTGTTTTTTTTATTAGATACACAACCCAGGTTTTGAATGATTTGTTTGGCAAGCACGGTTTGTCTAACGGGCTTGTGTAATTATTCTAATACCTAGAACAAAAATAAATAAAAGAACGCGCACGCGTTTTTCTTTTAAACTAGATATACATCCAAGGTTTTGAATGGTTTGTTTGGCAAGCAGGGTTTGTCTAACGGGTATGTTAAGTATTAAAATAATTTACACATAATACATATGATAATAATAGCATGCAGCTTGAACTTCATACAAGTAGTAATTATAAACCCTTGCATGATTGCAGGACTCGTGCCTCGTATTGAACATGGGTTTGGAAAGCAAATTGGCGTTACAAACCCGTGCACGATTGGATGCCGCTTGCCTTCTATTGAACACGGGTTTGGAATAGCGTTACAAATGTAAATAGCGTTACAAATCCGTGTTGGTTTCGAGGCATGCTTGCCTCGTATTGAACACGGAAAAGGAAATACGCGTACCGTCGCACAAGATCAAAAAAGTACGAGAGGTGATAAATATATGTAAATATAAATATATTCCTTCTTCAGTGACGGTACTATTTAGGAAAAAAATTACAGCTCCCAAGGTATAAAAAACCTCAATTTTAAAAAACTGTTGAACCGCGGATTTATCGTTTTATATTGGATCCGAGTACCTGTAAAAAAATAAATATTTTATTGCTTTCTCATCCTCTCGCAGGCTAAATCCTGTAGATATATGTCTTTGTCTCTTTTTAGTCTCGTTTCCTTTCATCGAGTTTCAAATCACAACGATGCTAAAGAAGATTTCGCTTCAAAACAACTCTTCAGCCGGTGTCATTACACATATGTGGACAAAATTGAAAACCCCATTCGAAGATTCATATTATGATTCGAAGAACTTTAAATAGTTCAGTTTTCCCAACACCCGTCATGAGAATAATTAAGAATGTATGCATCTAATGTGATGTTCCATGGACTGTCAATGCTTTTGCTGAGTTTTGGAGGAGTGGAATGGTTTATCATTATGTAATTAATATATTTATTTATTTTTCATGGTCTTCATAAAACAGTTATACACTATTGAAATATATTTTACACTATTGAGGGAAAATTTGGGGTGTAATGCAAATTATTATTAAAAGCAACAATTTTCAAGCTTATTTTATTTCACACCTAATATAATATATTATATTATAATGTATCGATAAAAACTTTAGTATGACAAATATTTCTCTTTGATTGTCATCAAATTTGAGAAATGGAATAACTGCACAGTATTTTCTTTAATGACCTTTATAATAGTAATAGTAATAGAATTGGAAAACATTCCTCCTGCTTTGGGTTTGTTCGCGAGATTGTGAGATCGTGAGAATATTTTTGCTGTTTCTGTATGCAGATGCAGCCAACGGGAGAGCTTTGCAAGTTTCATCTCCGTCGAATAGCGCCTTAAATAAGCTTCAATTAAAAATAACATTTTCCTTTGTTCTTTGCATTGGCTTAACTTGTCCAGGAAGCAACTTAATTAAAATGCTTGCCGTACCTGCATCTTGATTTAAATCTATAGTTAAATAGTATTTTTAACTCATCTTTTGGATACGTACAGCAGATCTTTCAAATATCGAGGCGGGTATGGGTACCGCCGCTCATGGGACTATTTACTGGACAACCAACACCCCTGCCATGGGTCATCCCAAGTGATTCGCTACGTTTGGTGACTTACTATTAATTTAGTGAGCAGGGATGCCCGAGTTCATGCGAGGTTTGTCAAGGTCTTGACACAGGCGAATTCGTTTGCTCACCTATTCTTTGGTGGACTGGATCGGGAAAGACTGGTTGAGGGAGACCTAATCTAGCATACGGACCCTCTCAACTCATCGCCTTGCACCTCAGTGAGAGTTTTATACGTCCGGGCGTCCGTCACTTCTTCCGCTTTGAATGTAGATAGTAGAAGTTTTTCAAAAATTATTTTCAGGTTTTGTATTTCTTAAAATAAAAACTATGGCTTGTACAATTGATCAATTATGGTAGGTCATGAGGTTAATAAAAGAAATGGAGAAGAGAAAGATTCAAAAGTTTATATTTGGCTTTTGAGATCTGGTCACCAATCATGGCTAAAGCCATTTCAAGCAGCAACATTTAGGTACTGAATGGTGGTATTTTACAAGGGTATTACTGAAACAATCTATCACTCTTGATGCATCTATAACTGCCTGATATTTTTTTTCTAAACCTAGGAAAAATAATTTCTTTGAACAATTATGGGAGGTGCATATCGGTACCGACGCCCGGGGACCATTTACAAATTGCGATAACCATCTGCCATATGTCACCCACAGGTGGTTCGCTATGTATGATAACTTAGCAGGGGTGCCCGGATTCATGGGGTGAGTCCATGGGGTGAGGTCCTGGCGGCGAATGCCTCCGCATATCGTGAGGCCTTTTGACTCTCTAGGAATATCGCCTTGCACTCAGTGGGACGGATTTATACGTCCGATCCCGATTTATAGACCCTCCACACAGCATCCCCAAAGATGAGATAGGCCCTTGGGGAAAATAATTTTTCTCCGGGCCCCATACGTGAAGCTAATGCAAAAAAATCATAGTGTACAATTCACACGCGGTAGAAGCGAAACCTTCAGAAAACTAAAGTAACTAAAAGTGGGAAGGCTACGAAGCACCGCACAAAGAGGAGACCGATTATACTATCTCATTCTCTCGCAGGTTTAATCCTATAGATGTATGTATTTGTCAGGTACGGTCCGTGAGTTTTCAGTGCGCTAGAGTGCTAAGATTGAAAAATACGACGTTATTGATATTGTTGTAGCTGAAAACGATGATTTTTTTTTCAAAATTTCAACTTTTTGTAAGAAAATATACTAAAATATGGATGCGCCGCATCCGAAATCTTCAGAAATCATCCGCCAAAAATCTTCATACAAAACATCGAAATTTTGAAAAAAAAAAATCATTTTCAGCTACAACAACATCAATAACGTCGTATTTTTCAATCTTAGCAAACTTTGTCTCTTTTTAGTGTCGCTATTTTTCGTTTCATCGAGTTGCAAAACACAGCGGTGGTTAATAAGTTTTCACTTCAAAAAATCTAAAAAAACTAACGGGAAGTTTTTTTTTTCTTATTTTGCTGATAAAATAGTGTTTTATTTATCCAAGTTCTACGCACTTGACTTGGCATAGTACAGTCATTATAGTGAAACTATCGCTGGAACACGGAGAAGTAATCAATCTTCTGGGTCCCTAATAAGCCGCGACTAGCTTTAAACCTAGATTAGAGTCGATTACTTTGCATTCCTCAAAGAGAGTTCTCTGAAAGATATTTTGTGATTTTATATCAAACCGTAGACGTGAGTCAAAGTCTGTCTCAAATAAAGGTGTGTAAATTTGGTGAAAATAAGAGATGTTAGTGAAATTTCAAAAGAATTTCAGAATTTATTATGAAAAGTGCGAATAATTCATTATGTTATAATGACGCAACCATGAGATCAACGGCTTAAAATTTAAATTTTTGATACAATTTCACAATTCGTGGTGGAAATCCATTATAATATTTTAATTAACAAAAATATTTTATTTTTATTTTAATGAAAACAAATAACTATGTGTACACCACTATTTAATTAACAATATCAACATGTTTCGAAAACTATGTTTTCTTCGTCAGGATAACAAGTTAATAAAAAATAACAAAAGACAAACAAGTATAGACTAATTAGAACATAGACAAAATATTAGAAAGGAGAGGTGATTAATTACTTAAAATATCATAAAAACAATAATATAAAATAAAATATATAAATTATTTTAGGATGGGTGATGCCACAAAGTGAATTTGCGAATTTTGAAGAAACAAAAATAAACTTTATTTCCACTTAACTTATTTTTTGACCGTAAGAGCGTGTTCACACACAGCTATAAAAGATGTAGCTTGGTCTATTTCAGCATATCGCTCGCCATACATTCCCAACGGGAATATATATAGCTATGTGCGAACACGCTCTAATAGCTTGTTAAAGCCATCTTCATACTGATACAAATTATTCTTAATCTAGAGTTTATATACATAAAATATCGAGGAGAGGGAAGGGGGTAATCAATAAGGATTTTTATCAATGTGTATTATTTTTCCATATTTGTTGTCATGTCAAGATAACGCTTGGATTTTCAGTTATTAGGCTATAAGTAGTAGATATAATTATTTCGGGTTTATAGGTTACTTTAATATTTTCTGAATTAAATTAAATATGAATTATTAACAACCCCCTATTATTGCTAACACCTTTTATTATCGACTTACGAGAATAGCTTGATCATATATTATATTTAAGTAAACAGTTGTTGTAGTTAACCTCTGTAATTTAATCATACTGGTTTTTTAAACACGTATATTTTTGAAATGGTAACAGTTGCATAATAAGTAAACTGACTAAATATTACGGCTTTCTATCATATTTTGGTAATATATCTTAACACGCTCGATAACACGAATTTTAATTTTCGCAAGTCATTTAAAAACTGCTATCCTACATTATTCATTACAGGAAAAGTTTAGAAATGTATTGCTAACGCGTAAATACGTGTACTGCAGAAATGACACAAGTTTAATTTGTGCGTTTATTTTGAAACAACTCTCCCTTTAACGAGCGTCCAAAAGTTGTATTACGGAGCATTTAATACGGTTGGGCTGAACACAAGACAGTGGAATACTAAGCGACTTGAAGAATGAACTAGGTCATTTTTTGAAGTCCAATGTTGGTTTTTAAATGACAGTTATTAGGGTCGTTACTTTCCCGAGACGAAAAAGTCAAATAAAGGGATAGAAATAACTCGATTTTTATCATCGCCTCCTTTTCCTTAATATTCTTACCAAAGTTTCTGCGAAAAATAGGATTTGCGATCCATAAATAATGAATTACAAAAATCAGTATTTCAAATGTAGTCGAAATTAGACATACTTTTCAATACTTAAAAAGAATCACATTATACCTGGATATATTGATTCGTTATATGGAAAGTCTTAAAAATAACACATCCAATGTAATTTGTGGATATACCTATATGGATATATGCATCCCTAGGTTGGGGTGGGTGTGCAAAAACTGTTTTGGACAAATAAGAAAAAGCTCAAAAATCGCTACTAAGGGTAATCCTCAAAAAACCATTTAGATATCACAGCGATGCACTATTTGAAGAGTTACGAGTTCTGGATGTTAGACAACTATACATGAGAAAATTAATTTTAAACACCCATAAACAACGCCACCTCTACCCATCTATTAACCACTCTCACGGCACCCGACACTCACGGAGAAATCCAATTGTACCACTCACAACCAAAACATCTCTTGCTCAAAGACACTTCTCATTCTTAGGTCCAAAACTATACAACTTAATGCCTGATGCTTGGAAAAACGAAAGCACAAGGGTTCTTCGCAGATTGACCACTACTTGGTTTCATCAATTAGGGAGAAAGGAGAGTGAACTTTTACTACACAAAAAATAAACTGTGCAAAAGATACCTTTTATATTCTAATTGTTTATATTATGTGCAGGTATGTACGTACCTATTACTTTTAAATTAGAATTCTACAAGGCAGCAGTTAATCTTATGTTTTAATTGGATATTTTATTTTATTCTATCACTTCTCTTTTTTTATTTCATATTCATACAAAATGTATATGTAAGCCTATTATTTTGTAATGCAAACGCCATTTATAAGTAAACTTATTTTATTATTATTTTGATAGCTATGCAAAGCATACAACAGTAATAATCATACCTTAATTGTTTATTTTATTTTATTATTTCTGTTCTCTTTATAGTTCTCATTAATAGGACTACATTATGAAATGCAAACACCAGTTCCCTTTATGTTTAAGGGTAAAAATATTTTCATTCCTTTTATTTATTATTATTATCATTTTAATAACTGTTGTATGCCATGAATACACAAGTGAACTATATGTTTAAGCCCTTTTTTCAAGAACCTATACATATAAACCTTTTTTTAAAGTAATATGTTAATACGCTTTTAACTTTCCAATTTTATGTTTTATTCTTTCTCTTCTTTTCATTTCCTCAATTTTCCCTCTTTTTGTATAAATCATGGTCCATATATATTCACACTTATCCTAATTTGAGTGTCCTAAAACGGGAATCATCCTAGTTGGACAGTCAAAACATTTTATAAATAATGTACATAAATGTGTAAAAATTTTACTAAAAAAAAAAAAAATTAAATAACATAATCATCATATGGTCATTTAATCAACTAGTTTTAAGTCAACCTGTAAACACGCAAAGAAAATATGGACAAAAGTGGAACGAAGACAAAATTACGCATGATGATGCGATGTACGATCAAGTTCAGTACACGATTCGATAATCATAAAGATTAACCCATTGATAAACGTATGGATAATAATAATAATAACCCAGAAAATCATTGTGATTTTTATTTTTAAATACATATTTATGAAAAAACCTATTTAAAAAATAATCAAAAATTCTAATTTAAGTTGCCTTGTTTCAGGTATGCGCTAGAAATACAATATTTTTAACCCTCCGTGCACCAGGTGGGGTGTGGCGTACCCCCGTTCTTCAAAAATCGCAATAATTTCAAAACTGCGATAGTGCCGAAGTTAGATATCTAAGTAGTTGGAATTGCAACGTTGCCGCTCCAATCAGAGTTGCTAAGTCAGTTCGGCGGCGACCGCCAAGTGAGTTATGAGTACATGCCTCTAAAGTGCTTTTGGGTATCACACACCCCACTTCCTACGGCGCGTTGATAAAAATGTTTATATCTTTCCTATGTTTTATTATTAAAAAATATATTGTAGTTTGTTAAATTAAAACGCTCGTGATAAGTAAAAATGCCATTTAAAACTAGTACATAAGAAAATGATTGTTTAGTTACAAAGATTACAGAAGTTGTGGTTTTTTTGTTCTTTTATAATAAAAGTGTTTTAATGCACACTTTCAACTCAAATTTTTACTTAAGGTTAAACGCAACGTACGTTATAATCTACGCATTCACAGATGGCGCCAATAAAATAATTTTAGGTTTTAAATACTTTTGCAAATTATGCTTTAAAATATTAATAATAATTAATTGTTCGCGCCCGTACATACGCAATATGAATATGAAAAAATAGTTTTGTCCATAAAAAAAATCAAATCTTTCAAGAGAGGCTGACAAATACAATATTGCATCGGTGATTCAATCCAATATTGTATTTGTCAGCCTCTCTTGAAAGATTTGAGTTATTTTATGGACAAAACTATTTATTCATTTTCATATTGCGTATGTATGGGCGCGAACAATTAATTATTCTTAATATTTTAAAGCATAACTTGCAAAAGTGTTTAAAACCTAAAATAATTTTATTGGCGCCATCTGTGAATGCGTAGATTATAACGTACGTTGCGTTTAACCTTAAACCTAATTATTACTCTGTATTTATAAATACCAAATGTTGAATTCCGCCGTAAAAATTAAAAATGATAATTTTATCACTTTTATATTTTGGGGTATGTACCCCACACCCACCTAGTTTGGGACGAGATTTTTAGTCATCCAGTGCATGGAGGGTTAAAAGAAAATTACTTTAGTGGTCAACTTTGAAAATCGGAATTACATACGGGTAATCCAGTGATTATTTAATATAAAAAAGAAATCTAACATCTTAAACATAAGGTATGTTTTTAGGTTTTCACGGCCAAAAATTATTTTTGTTATTGTTTTTGGGGTGTTATGCCGTGTTTCGCTACCTCCTTCTTTAGCCAACGTTTCGGACAGCGTTACAGTGTCCATCATCAGGTCATCTGTCCATCATCAGGGCAGATGACCTGATGATGGACACTGTAACGCTGTCATCTGCCCTGATGATGACCTGATGATGGACACTGTAACGCTGTCATCTGCCCTGATGATGGACACTGTAACGCTGTCCGAAACGTTGGCTAAAGAAGGAGGTAGCGAAACACGGCATAACACCCCAAAAACAATAACAAAAATCTTTAACATAAAATTGGTTACAAGTTTTCCAACAGTTAAACTAGCTAAGCTTGTGTGAATTAGGGGTTATGTTATTTGAATGTGGTTTTTATTATGTTTATTTAAATTATTCCGTTTATATTTTCAGTGTTTCTTATTGCGAAATTAATTTGAAATGTTATGTTTATTTTTTTTTTTAAATTAATTTAAAATAAAAAATGTTTTTTTTTGTAATTGTAGAATTGATGGTTGTTAAGGTTTCAATAAAACGTTGCAGTATTATTTGGAATATTAATTTGTACTAATACTGGTCTGTACGAGTGAAGGATCACGGGTTAGTATATTTTTAATTTTGAAAAAGATAACTAAAATAATTTTGTTTCTTCAAAAATTATATCAAAGGTACTTTATCGCTTATATGATTTCTACACACAATCAGTTACTCAAACTAACTTCTTTTAAATTTCACTACAAATTTGAGTTCATTGAACGAGATTTCACGCAGGACTAAAGCACAGAACAGACAACTGAAATTAGTATGTTCATTTATCTTTTTAACTTTGCAATGTTACGGTCTGATTTAGCTTTATTTTTATGACTTTAATTTCTTGAAATGGAAGTTTTGATTAATACCTTTGTAATATACCGTTGAAAAATATAAAATAATAAATCTAAATGAAACATAAAACAGAAAAATAAAAAGAGAAGCGTAACGTATGTAATAGTTAAGGGGGGGGGGGGTAGGGTTTCAAAAGCCATTTTTAATATTATTTTTAATTCTAAATGTACAACATGTCGAGAGTATTGTGTCCAAATTTCAAGTAAATCGGAGCAAAACTAACGAAGATACAGCGTTTCAAGCGACCGCTCCTCTTGCTCAATTCAAGTATATTTCAAGTATAAAAAAACTTTAAATCGATTTTCTCGCAAATTTTTTTAAAAAGTTCGTAAACATCATAACTCAAAATCTACTTGACCGATCCTTTTGAAATTTTGTACACTATTTGTTCACATAAATTAACAGGTAGTGACGAAGAGTTTTTTTTTACTATTTTTTTTTTCATTTTATAATAACGGAAAATTTTAGCAAAAATCACATTTTTGACTTCAACATGCTGCAAAAAAAAAGAATAAAAAAACGCTTCATCACTACCTAGAAAAACATATCACCTTTTCAAAAAAATTTGATTTTTTTGTTTAAAATTATTTGTTAACGAGTTATGATGTTCACCGCATTTTTTTAAAGGTACTTCAGATGTCATACTATAACTTGTATATAAAATAAATAAACCAACATTATTAATATCTCCAAAAAAAATCATGAAAACATGCTTTTTTTAGTCTTTAAAACCTTACCCCCCCCCCCCTAATTTAGAATTGATTTTTATATGAATTTTTGTGCGTTGTTAACTGGTTGTGTGAGTGTTCCCCCCCATCATATAATGCCATATTGTATTATGGCATTATAATATGATGATATAATTACAATTGTGTCGGCATTTAGAATCCTTATTTTTTTAAGACTTATTCTATATTGTTTAGTTTTCGTTACAAGCCAAGTAAAGCTGGTGGAAGGATTGTAAGTGATTCATGTTCTAACAACTTTTATTGTACGAGGATTTTATTGTTTTATTTTGCTGAATCAAACAGGTAAAAATAAATGTGACGTCGTAAAACCTAACCCGTATCGTTATCCCGTCGTTCATCGACCCGACAAATCCTCGAAGGAATTCATATCATTATATCAGGCTTTGGTGGATTATTGATGCGAAAAATAGGTTTAACGACATTTTGTAATATGTGCACGATGTGGTGTAATGATCCAAACGCAATTCACGAGGGTCGCAGATTTCAACATTGATTTATTTATTTATTTAATTTGGGAGGCGGGTTTTCAATTTGGGAGGCGGGTATGGGTACCGGCGCCCCTGGAACCATTTATTGGATAACCAAAATCTCTGCCATAGATCACCCCAAGCAGTTCGCTACGCTGGGTGACTTTGCAGGGGTGCCCGGGTTCATGGGGTTAGATTTGTCTGGGTGTTGGCGGCGGATTCGTCTGCCCACCTTTGCGTGGCGGGCCGGATAAAGAGGACTGGTCAAGGGAGGGCTTTTATCCTCTCCAGCCAGATTCTCTCAACCACTACAGTTGGAGGGATGGATTCATATGTCGGTCACTCCTGGATACACTGACCTCCAGATTCCTACCCACCCCTCAAACATTTTCCCTTCCCAGAACATCCTCTCCTTCGTTTCCCTCCCTTTAGATCCTCCACACAGCATCCCCAAAGATGGATTTTCGTTCTTCAGGGCCTCCTGTGTGAAGCTAATATAAAATAAAGTTGGACAAGTAATTGAAACTACCTCAAAAACTTTCTTTTTAAAGACTAATTCTTAGTAGCGTCAAATCAAAGTTTAATAATGGCTGTTTTACCTTCTGAAGTCAAGTGACATCGGCAGAGAACTTTTAAAATCAAATATATTTTTGGATAACCAGCACCTGAGCCACAGGTCACCCCAAGTGGTTCTATACGTTTGGTGACTTCGCAAGGGTGCCCAGGTTTATGGGGTTAGGTTTGTCCAGGTTTTGGCGGGAAATGCATCCACCTAACGTGTGGCGCGCCGGATTTCAAGAGACTCGTTGAGGGAGATCTCTTTACTTCTCCAGCCAGACTCTCGTGACCCATCGCAAAGAACTTTTAAAATCAAATAAATTTATTGGATTACCAGTACCTATGCCACAGGTCCATCACAAGTGGTTTGCTAGGTTTGGCGACTTAGCAGGTATGCCCGGATAAAAAAAAAATATTTCCAAAGTTTAAATATTCAAAAATATCTCCTCAAAAGGATTTTTCGAAACTCGCATTATTTTAAAAGTTATAATCATTTTAATGTGGCGGTTTAGACGGAATTTAACCAAAATCTTAATATAACAAATTTTTCTCAAAACTTCTTCTTTCAAGACGGTTGACACGATGTCTCTAGTTCTACGAAACCAATTTGCTTGAAATTTGGTTTGAGTTTTCTTCATATATTACTCTATGGCGGGAACTAAAACCATAACAAAATTTCAATTTTTACTATTTTAAAAAAATTTGGAAATTCAAAAAAACTGGAAAAAACATGTCTTTTTTTTCAGACAGCCGTCATTTTGCGAAAAATATTTTTTCTTTACTTTTCCTTAGTTCGGGCCATAGCCGCATTTGTTTGAATTATTTTTTTTTTTTTTTTTAGATAACTTCATAGGAGGGTTGCAATCATATCAACCAGTGCGCGCCATTTTTATTAGACTTCCCACTTCAACACCCTGTAACTTTTTGAATTTTTACGTTTGATTTTTTTTAATGTGTTTTTTAAAGTTTAATCAATATTTTGTAAAATAATGGCTTGTAAAAATTTTTTTTTTATTGCACCTGAAAAAATACCTACAATTCATGCTGCTAGATTAGAATACCCACTTAAATTTCAGAATTTTACGCAACCATTTCAGGAAAATGCTTCAAAATACCGATTTTCAGGCTTTTACAGTAACATACATACATTCGTGACCCATTTTCAAAAAACCTGCGTGACATAAAATTTATTGGATGCAAGATAAAACTAACGCTGTTCTTCGGTTCAACGCAAAGAAACAGCTTTATTTATTTTTGTCAATTTATTGTTTTCCCCTACAAGGTATTTCCGCACATGAAAAAGATAGAAAGAACTGCTAAGGTTTGTTAACAAAATCAGATTTAACTTGTAAGATAACATTGTGTTTTGGCCTTACAAGAAATAATATTGGAATGTTTGAAATAACGGAAGGTTAAAACACGATGTGAATATATCTTAGTACTTGGCAAGCAAAGAAAACTCGTGTAATGAAAACGTTGCTGACGGATAAGTTCCTTGCGTAAATAAAGTCGGATTTCCTCCGATTTACAACTAAAATAAAACTACCTTTTGGCTTACCTTTGTAAACAAGAAGGTATAAGTCAAAACCATGTTGGCTAGTGATGGGACTTCGAGAGTGTCGATTTGATAATCGAGGTATTTCGTTATTAAAATAGCAAAATGTTTAAGAATCGAAGGGTGACTACCTGCGGAATGGAAAATATTCTAAATATCGACCGAGAGGAAACATTGAGCATTGTTGGATACGGCACATTTGTTTTTAGTGATCTGATTTGAATATCCGGGTGCTACCCAATCTTCATCTTCCCCAGATCCTTTCTTTCTCCCACTTATATCAAGATCACAACATTATGCAAACGGTGATGCCACCACGATCCGGACATTTTTTTAATTAAGTTAACTTTTCGAATAACTTACTAATTTTCAAAAATTCTTCCTACTTTATTTAAAAATAGCTAATTTTGATGAAATAAAAGAGAATTTTGACACCTGGGCTATTATGAAATTTGTCGAAGGTATTTGATAATCTGAATCCCAAACGTATTTAATTCTGAGAATTCCATCGCTTTTGAAAGGTTATAAAAATTTTCTGCTTGTTTATTACATTAGCTTCGGGAGCTTTTTAAGTGTTTTTTTATTACTTTAACTTCATTACACAGGAGGCCCTGGAGAAAATAATTCACCTTAGGATCTATGTCATCTTTGGGGGTGCTGACTGGAGGGCCTTTTTAGGAAAGAAAGTAGAGGAAATTCTTGAAAGGAAAAAGGTGTGAGGAGCGGGTAGGAATCTGGGGGTCAGTGTGTCCAGGAGTGGCGGACGAATCTTTCCCTCCCACTGCAGTAAAAGGCGACGTTCCATGAGAGTCCTGCTGGAGAGGTTAAAAGGTCTTCCTTCACCAGTCTCTCCTGATCCGGCCTGCCACGCATTGGTAGTTGGACGCATCCGCCACCAAGATCCGAACAAACTCATCCCATGAACCCGGGCACCCCTGCTAAGTCACCACACTAGTGAACCACTTGAGGTTACCTATGGCAGAGGTGTTGGTTATCCATTAAATGATTTCCGACGGCGATACCCAAACTCGCCTTCCAAATTGAAAATATTTGATTCATTTAAAAAAATGTTTCGATTATTTTAATGTTTCCTAAAAAGGTATTTCGATTATGCACATCACTGTGTGTAGGATGAAATTCAATCAGTTAAAACAACTTTTATTTCACTTATTTAACGATATCGTTCATCGGAAATCAAATCACATACCTACTCAAAGACGTCCCTTTTCTATTTCTTAAGGATTTATTCACCTTCAAAATTCAAAAGATCGGGAAAACGAAAAGCCTAAAGGTTTCTACAACTTCAGAAAAGAGCAAAATAAGTGTTTGGTACAATTATTATTAGAGCCCCATTCACGTTGGCAACTATTTCATAAAGTATTAGGTATAAAATTCTGTTATATTGAAAGTGAATAATATTTTCATATGTGTGGCTGGATTTGATTATTAAACAAATCTATAGTTTTATTCCCGGATTGATTCAATTCTGCACGCTTGACCTTTAAAACGAGGAACGAAAACCTGTCCCATTGTCTATATTTTGTCATACTAACACATATCGTATCTTGTATACTGCTTACAAACAACGTATGCAGGGACACTGGAGGTCTAGATTCGTTTTAAATTAAATGTAGTTTCGTTCTTTTAAAAAAGTTAGAGTCTTTGCGAGAGCCTTGAAGGAGTAAGCATCTGTTACTTATACCAGGGCGGGATAGTAAGTGGTGGATAACCTCCAATGTATATGTGAGATTTTTAAAAACAATCTCCGACCCATTTTCCCATCCCAAGTAGAATTTTGATAATTCTTGATGAAATTTTGCACGTTCAAAATAAGAGGAAAATAACTGTCTACATCTGATTTCACAAAAACTCTGCAGCAGGAAAACGCCGAGACTTTTAGCCAGTATGTGATATAAATACAATTATTTCAATATTACGCTCTGCAAAATATCCAAAATATTTTCCTTCAAAAGAATTATGCTAAAAATTGTACCTAGATGTATTTGCATTAGAGAAAATGTATTTATTATTTACACTTTTGGTATAGGATGTGAAAGAAAATGACTGATTACTTATTATTATTAAAGTATTCAAAATTATCGTTTTCAATTCTATTATCGCACCAAAATTCCAAATATCAGGTTTGGACTACGTCATAACAAATAGCTTTATGCTTAGTTCACACTGAGCTATATATCTGCGAGCAGATATCTGTTGATTCGCGAGCGCTTATCTTTTGTCCTTTCACACGAGGCAATCAAATATTTCTTCCTGTGGTAGGAGAGGGGGTCAGTCGAATTAGGAAGCGGCAACGGAACGCATATTTTTTGTACTGAAATCTGTCAACTTGAAATCTGTCATCCACGGGTCTAGACAGCTCCGTAATTACAATGACCCCTTCTCCTATTTTAGTCGGAGAAGGGGAGAGTTATCTTCTGGGATATCGCGTCTGGAGCGGTTAAGTCTGAGATGTGTATTGTCTATGATTGATCTGCGCTTAAAAACGCTTAGGTGTGAACGGTCTGAAGGGATTGTATGGAGAGCGTTATTTGGCGTGCTATGATCTTTTATATTTGATAGCTGTGTGAACCAGCTCTTATTGTATTTAAATATTACCTGTCCATTTTCGTACGTATCTTCTGTGCTTATATCTTAAATTTATATTTTTCCAATTTGTACTTTAGTTTATATTATTTTGAAGTAGATTTATAACTTGTAGATTTTTTTGTATAATTAAAAACATCTTTTATATTTAGTTGTCGTTTTGAAACATTTACAAAGCATTAACATGTCTTTATACAGTAAATAATGAAGTCGCTCCCGCTGTCTGTAAGCTTAATGCGGTTTTCACCAATAGGAAGGTTTTTAGGTATGCAATTTTTCAATGGTTTTTGTAAATTGGTTGAAAATATAAATAAAGGGAGTGGGCTGGCAAGCGGGCAGTGGGCAGCGGGCTAGCAAGCGGGTGGTGTGGATTCGATATGAATGCAAATTAACAGATGGAGTTGGTTATAAAGGTTGGGTAATGGCTTTATAACTATAACTAGCAGACACGCCCACAGCAACGTCTGGCCTGGTCTGCTAGTTATAGTTATAAAATTAGATTTGGGAAGTGCGTAAGTTTCGATAATCCAGTAAAAAATATTCTCAGAATACATAGTTTACGATTTATCTTACAGTATATAGGAATGCTAAACAATAATGAGAAATAAAAAAAAAACCTAACGAAAAAGAAGAAAAATAAAACATAAAGAATGAATAAGATATGAAAAGAGAATAAAAAATAAATTAAATTAGCAATTCACATTTTATGAAAAGCTTAGTGTCACAGTCAAAGGTTTCAGTCGATTATTACGCCGTAATGTCATTTTCAACAACGATGATAGGATGAATAAATGTTCACCGAAATGAAATTATTACCATTGTAACGACTTTGTCAGGAAAAATAAATTGTAATTTTGAAGTCTGAAAAAAAACAGAAAACCGATCCCCACCATTATGGGTAGACTAGTAGCGACCATAATTTAGCTTGATAGGCGTTATTCTTGGAAACCCAATGTTCTAGCAGTTAGTTCAAAGGATATTGGTTTACCAATAATAACGTTACAAGGATTGAGAAATTAGTCTTTTAGAAGTCAGATCATTCATCTCTTAGGTGGATTGCAATCATTCGCTTAGTCGTGTCAATCGCTTTACACGTTGGCCGCACGAAAGCCTGACTTCTGTCGTCACCTAATTTGTTGAAGTGAAAATTATTTAGCCCCATTGTGATTTGAAACTCGGATGAAACGGAAATGGCACTAAAAAGAGATAAACATATAATCCTCTTAATTTAGCCAGTGAGAGAATAAGATAGTAATAATAATAATAAAACCTTACTCAAGTCAAGCTGCGCCCGTTGTTCGCTTTGATTGTGATCTCACTTTTCAAGGCTCCTATTGGTTGAGATTTTATTGGTGATGTTTCGCTTCCACCGCGCGTGAACGTGCTAACGTAAAAAAGACGATATATTTATATTGCTTGTGTATTCTGTATTGTTCGGTACTTGCTTATAATATTTTTCACGCTGAAGTTACTCGCGTAGGGGTAGATCTGTAAGTGCACAAGTCTGCTCTTTACCACTTTACAAAAAAATGCTTTGTCGTAGGTGAAAATTATTGTTATCGTTGTTGGTAAAACGGGATCAAATTTATAACACACATATTGTTATACCCACTATATACACGAATCACCTCCCATAATTGTAACGTCGGGTGTACCTCAAGGGTCCAATCTTGGCCCTCTGCTTTTTTTAATCTTCATTAATGACCTTGGCCCCATGTTACGCTGTGATTTTGTTCTATTTGCTGACGACCTTAAAATTTATCGCAAAATTTCCTCTGATTCTGACCATGTTATGCTTCAAAATGACCTTTGCACATTACATAACTGGTGTATTCAAAACGATATGTTTTTAAATATTGAAAAATGTTACATTATTACCTTTACCCGTAACAGAAGACCAAAGGATAATGCATATTTCATTTATAATGTTCGATTAAATGCAGTCACCACTATAAGAGATCTAGGAATTACTCTTGATTCGAAGTTTACTTTTAATGAACACATCAGTGATATCACGAGTAAATCTTTGAAAATGATGGGATTCATACATAGAATATCGAAACCTTTCAAAAATCCCCAATCCATTATAACCTCATACAACTCGTTGGTCAGAAGCAAATTGGAATATGGGAGTGTTATTTGGAATCCACATTATTTAAAATATTCAAAAGCCATTGAATCAGTACAAAAAAATTCCTAAGACTTTTATCATTTAAACTTGGATTAAATGCCTTACTCCTATCTTATGAGGAACGACTCCAACAATTTCATTTTACAACCCTGGTAAAAAGAAGACAATTTGCTGACTTAATATGTTTATATAAAATTATTCATGATAAGCTTCGAACCATTCATTGTCTGAGCAATATTAATATAAAAGTTCCTAATAGGCGCAATTTAAGGAGTCATAATACATTCCATCTTGAATTATTTAATAACAATATTGCATACTTCAATCCACTGTCTCGAATGTGTCGCCTATATAATACCATCGAATGTGACCATGTAGATATTTATGCAAACAGTCTTACATATTTCAAAAGGCAAACAGTCTTACATATTACAATCTTCTACCATGATATATCATGGAGAACAATTATGTGACTGCTCTATCTTATCATTTTATTTTTATTATCTTTCTTTTCTTTCTCTGCATTTCTGTTTTATATTTGAAATTACTATGTTTTATATTTTCTTTTGTACCTAGTAACAAGTAAACACTGATTATGCATGCTGTGAACATTTATAATTGGAGTGTTAATACCTATGTACTTCTCAATGGCAATTTTATAACTATAATAATTGTTAACATTCTGTAAATGTTTCCAACAATAAATAAATATATTTGAGCCGAAAGCTTAGTTACTTAGAATTTCACACCCATGCATGGTTTGTATGGTTTAAGCGTCACCAAATTAACTTTCCCCGAATCGAGATATTTCAATTCCCCAACAATTGATTAATGCCTGCGAAAGTTTTCGCTCTCATAACGTATAACGTGGGGTGAAGAAGAAATAAATCTCCTTACAGCAGGCTTTGCAAAAGAAGGGTCGCGGCGCTAGGACACGGAACCAACTAAAGCCAAGAGCCGGGTGATTAATAACGTGAAGTTAGCAATTAGCTCTGCGTGGGGTACGCGCCATACCTGCTCTTGTCGGTTGGTTTGGTGGCCCTGTCACTCCGACAAAGTTTAAGCATGCTTTTTTAAATGATCAAGGTTTAAAAATGGTTTACTTCAGAAACATAATTCGCCGTGGCACTTTGGAAAAGGGTTCTAAGTGACAGATGCTTTTGGGATAGTTCTTGTGAAGGAAGATCAATAAAAAATAAGAGGTGGGCAAAATAACGTGTAACAGTTTTTTCGTAACTGTTTAATGTACGAAATGGTTGCAACGGTTTCGCAGATTTTGGAGTAACCACTTAATAATCCCACCATAAAATCGTTCGAAATGATTCCAATAGTGTATACAAATAGTTCGAGAATTCCGCGCTAATATAATAATAATATTAATAACTTAGTATTTATATAGCGCAGTTTTGTGTTATTTCACTTCAAGTGCGCGTAGCTATAATAAATTAAGAGTAATCCTATAGTGTTCCGTGCGAGTCCTTACAAAAATTGATCAGAAATATGAAACAAAGAATATATAGTATATACAAAGCAATGCCATGAGAACAAAATTAACAACAACGGTGTTGTTTGGCACAGGACAATAGATAATTATTTAAAACAACTCATAAGCCACACTTAATAAGCAAACTTTACACGTCATAAATCATTAAAAATAAAGTATCTAATGCCTACGAAAAGCTTTTGAAAAAATTTAAAGGCCGTAAGATTGGACTTAAAACGCCGTAACCCAATGCGTCGAAACAATTTCGTCGCAACCGTTCACCGAGAAAATGTTCAGTGTAATAAATACTAAAATAAGGTATCCTATTTATACGTATCCTATTTAACCAATTTTACATTAAAAAATTTCATCAATTTAATTACTTTTCAAAGGAGGTTCTGAGTTGATTTCTTTCTTATTGATAAAGGTATATTAGTACATTTTACAATAATTTGAGCACAGTTTGCGTTACATGTAAAACTTAGTTGAGTATGCAACTGTGATTAAAACATAAGAATTAAAATTAAAAAAACAAAAAAAACGGTTTCGTGTAATCGTTTAGCTTGGGAAATCTAAACGGTTTCGGTTATTTTGAAAAAATAAATTGAACCGCCCACCTCTAATCTAAATCGAAATGTCAAACCGTAATCGGTTATTTGGTAAACTATTATCGTAAGGTAAACTTTCTTTTTCACATCTCCTGCCTTTCCCCACTGAATTCAATCTCTAATTAAGATATTCCATGAAAACACCGGTGATTTGTGCTATAACAACTTTAAAAGGATAGGAATTCTTCTTAATGTTAAAACCGTGCTATCTTGATTGAAAATTAATTTAGACATGTTAAGTATCATTTTAATTCCTATTGTCTATGCTTAAAAGTACGGTCATCTCCAAATAAATTTAATTTCCACTAAAAATCTCATAAACACGTACATACCTCTCATAAAACAAAAAACAAGATTTACACAAAGCTCCTAAAACCCAAAGTACAATTATATTTTCCTCATTGTACTCAATGTATTAAATGCCCTACTACGGAATCACACATAGGTATGACGTAAAATTTTAAACACTATTCACTCTATAAATGTACACCACAAACTGAACAATAAAATGTTTATAATTCTCTTTGTCCTTTCTCTTTACAGGTATCTGGTGTTTATTTTATTTGTAAGGATATTTGTTGAGATATTTATTGAAATGAAAACATCTTTAGCACCGTTGTGATTTAAAACTTGATGAAACGAAAAAGCGACACTAAAAAGAGACAAACACATATGTTTATAGGACTTGCCTAGATGTAATGAGATAGTATAATCGGTCTCCTCTTTGTGTGGTGCTTCGTAGCCTATCGGTCTCCTTTTTGTGCCATGCATCTTAGCCTTCCCACTCTTGTCTACTTTATTTTTCTGAAGGTTTCACTTCTACCGCATGTGAATTGCACACTCTGATATTTTATCTGCGTGCTTTCTAAACTCTAAATGCCTCATGGAGAAGCTGAAAAGAAACCAGTTCTCAATGCAAATGCAATCAACCTCCTTAACAAAATCGATATTTTTCTAATCTGACAAGTCAAAACTTGACAGTTCGTGAGTCGCTACCAGGCAACCTGTCAACAATGCAACTGAAAACAATGCAACTGAAAAACTAGCTGGTCGCCGCGGCAGTGGAGTTTCAGTTGCATTGTTGACAGGTTGCCGTGACAGCAGCTCACGAACTGTCAAGTTTTGACATGGCGGATCAGAAAAATATTGATTTTGTTAAGGAGGTTGATTGCAATTGCGTTGAGAACTGGTTTCTTTTCAGTTTATTCTTGAGCGGAGGCAAAGATATTGAAATACAAAAGAGATGTGCTATGATGTCCGCGCGACTGTCGGCAGAGCCACCTGACCGGAGTACTTTTCATACAAAAAGAATTTGTTCATTTCGTTGATTTTTTCAAGGTGTGCATTAGTATTGGTTGACAATATAGTTTGAATACGGGAAAAAAACCGTTAATTTAGTTTAATGTTTGTTTAGTTTATTCGTTAATTGGTAAACAATATCGGCGACACCCGGAAGCGCAGTCCCACCCAGTAAAAACTGCGGATCGACATCTTTTATATTTCAATATCTTTGAGTGGAGGTCCTAAGGCTTTAGGGCAGGTAACTATGTAGGTTATTTAATTTTCTTTTAACAATTGTTATGTGTTTTTTTAACTATTATTCTATCATGTAGGTATATCTTTATTTTTAGCTGACTGAATTTGCGGTCTATTTCTCTTCAGCTTAGCAGCAAAAATACATATTAATGAATCCTCAACAAGTTTTCAAAATTTTTTTGTGTTTCATAATTTCAAATGCTCATTTTTTTCTGCAGCAGTTTAATGCCTATTCACTTCGGGTATCGCACATTTGGATCTGGCAGATTCCTTCAGGTCGTCAGCCCATCTCAGGCAACCCCTACTGTATCTCATCCCCAACTATGAGCTCTAATGTTACGTGAATTCCGACTGTCATCCGTTATCTGTGCCGCATGCCCAGCATATTCCTATTTGAATGCAGAGACTGCCTAAAGCCAATTTAATCTACCGAAGTGAAATAATTTGAAATTAAGGGCTAAGTACTTTTTAGTATTGTACTAACGACGCTCTTGGTACCGAAATACTTGATACCGCATAAGCCAACCCGAAAACATATTCGGTACTTTCAGTTTAAGAGATTAAACCAAATCTACCATTTTATGAGATTTAATAATATTACTTTAAGCATTAGATTGTCCTCCTAAGATGCGGCTAGAAAGGTTATACATTTTTGGTTTGTCTAACAGTTAATAACAGCTTCATAATATGTCATTTAGATACCTACTTTCTTTATCTAAATTGCACCGTATAGATACGTATCATAACAGTTGATCCGCTGACGGTTGCCCCCCCTGGCATACAATACAATATGCACTCGATTTAGGAAAAATACGGTATAGGTACCCGGCGCCGTCCGTTCATACATACTGTGGATGCGGCGTTTCCCTTCCTTTTGAGGCATATAATAAATATAATAAAAATTGTAATATATTTATTATTCAGCATTAAAAAAAGCTTTGACATTATTCTTTCTAGCCATAAACAGCAATAAACACTACAATTAAACGACACCGTCCCAACCTCAGTAAAAACAACAAAATGCGACGCGCGGACCGGGCCGAAATACATAATAACAACACCATTCTCGATGCTAGTGTGTCGAATGTCGCGTAAACGCACCAATACCAGCAACAGTGGATTCTCTGCTCCATTCCGCATCCACGGTGTTAAAAAAAGTTTGATATTTGCGCATGCGCGTTTAGCTTTGCCTGTCAAGTTTTGCCTGAAGCAGTATACGCATTCGGTGGGACCATCCAACGCTCAGAAAACGACTTCGCGTAGGCACAGTGCACAGAATAGCATTACAAAGCGCGTGGATTAATACTTGAATAACGGATCCCGATTGATACGTCAAATATCTTTTGAATTTATATTTATTAAATTAATTTTAGAACTGTAATAATTAATGTGAAGCATAAAGTATTTATAGAGCTAATTTGATATACTATTTTTGCCAGTAATCGCATCTTATTCGTTGGTTAGTCTGTAGGTATTTATATTTGATATGAGTAGGATATACTTCAGCATCCCTTATACAAAAAGTCACCGACCGCCACTGATAGGTACCTACTTACAATAATATAGAATATATTCAATAACCACCGTATTATTATTTCTATCCATATGTACCCTCTAAAAAGATCGTTTATAAATAAACTGTTTTGATAATGTAATCTCTTACGCATAAATTAAATCCAAAAATCTTTTTCTGTTGCCGCATGGGGTCAATATCAACATTTCGGCGCCTCGGTTCTTATTTATCCAACAGATCATTTTAGTTTTTGTTCAATATCCACTTTAAAATTAACAATAGAGTACTTAAAAGTATAGTTAATCACACTTAACTAAGAATTATTTAAACAAATAAGATCTTTAACTTTTCGGAAAAAGCTTTATCTTAAACAACTTTCATAATGCTTCATTGAAATAATGAAAGAAAACCTTCTCCTCCCGTAAAATTTTCTAATGGTCGGTTGGACAAATATGAACTAAGGCGACCATTTAAAAAAATAGATGATTAAAATGTACACTTCCTGTGTGGAAATCCAAATACTGTAGCTCCCTTTATAAAATTCCAGCGCAAAATTCTGAAAAGTAAAGAGGCCCTGCTCGACAAACGTACACGTATAACGTACACCGTGTTCTGATGTAGTTCAAAAGGCTACCAGCACGTGGCGTTGCATACCGAGGGCCGTGCAATATTTCACGCGGGAAATGTATACGCCATTGACGTGACGTTTGGCGCTTCAGTTTCGCGGGCAAAGCGGGAAATTCCTGGTACTGGCTAGGGACGGGGAGAGACGCCAGGAATTATTAGATAACAAAAAATGGCCGCTTCGCTGCGGGCACTCGACGGAAAATTACTAGAAGTGTGATGAGTTTTTCAATTTGAAAGAAAACTGCTTACATGATGGAATGACCCTTTGATTCCTAAGCCAATGAACTAAACATTTTTGAGGTTAAACTTCTTTAGCGGCGTTAGTGATTCGGAATTTGGATGAAACGGAAATTACGCATTAGCACCTACAAAGCATCACAGATTTGATAATGATATCATCACTTTTAAAGCTTCCTATTGGTTGAGATATAAAATCGAAATAACTCTAGGTCCTAGGTCTGCGCTCATTGGCTGCTTTGATTATGACCTCACTTTTTAAAGCTTGAGAATGTTTTAGTAAAGTTTTGCTTCTACCGTGTGTGAACTGCACTCGTATTTTTTTTTACATTAAACCCACACAAGGGGCCCCGAAGAAAATAATTTCCCTCAGGGCCTATGTCATCTTTGGGGATGCTGTGTGGAGGGTAATTTTAAGTAAATGAAGGTGAGGTAGTTCTGCGAAGGAAAAAGGTAAGAGGGTTGGGTAGGAATTTAGGTAAAATTAAATTTGATAGTTTTATTATCAAGTTCTGCGAGTATTTTAGTATGTACTTTTGTTACAGCTGTTTTGGTTTAAAAGACCATTTTTAAACTGGTCAAATGGTCTTGTAAACCGAAACAGCTGTAATAAAAATACATACTAAAATACTTGCAGAACTTGATAATAAAACTATCAAATTTAATTTTCATTAAATATAAAAACAAAATAAATGTTGTTTTACGAATTAAACACAAAAACAATTTAAAGGAATTTAGTGTTCAACGTGACTAGGAGTGACGGACGTATAAATCCATCCCTCCAGAATTATTTTCCACAGAGTCTCCTCTACGGAGCTAATGTAAAAAATACTTTATTTTCAACAAAAACTGAACACACCGAAATTATTGTTTATCGTGCAATGTAAATCTTAGTGCTTAAATATTTATACAAATCGTTTAAATGCCAAAAATATCTAAATGGCCCTGATAAATGATAATTATTAAATTCATCTATACTAATTAATATTATAAATACGAAACTGCGTGTGTTCGTTTGTTACGTTTTCACGCATAAACCAATTAAAAAAATTCTTTCACCAATAGAAAGCTACATTATATGCGAGTAATATAAGCTATATATAATGGTAAGCTCTGGCGAGATGAAATCAGAAATATTTATTGTCTGTTTTCTGTCGCTAACAAAAGCGAGTTATTGCTAACGTCAGAAAACAAATCATTGCCGTGTAAACAATGTTGATATATTTGCGGGAAATCATAGTTAATATCTATATATCTATATAAATAAAAATGAATATCCGAAATGTTTGTACGCGCAAACTTCCAAACGACTGTCCCAAATTGGATAATTCTTTTTTTTACTACTGGTGAGGTCTGAATTTGAAATTTTTCTGAGGTCTGATTATGAAATTTAGGTGGCACGCGAGCTGTTTGAAAACTGAATGTATCGGGAATGAATGTATGGAATGCAGGATAGGGGAGGGAGGGGGAGAGGGGGGGGGGGGGGATAATTGATAAGTGCAAGCGCTTCAATAATTTCCCCCCTAATGCGAGCGAAATCGCGAGAAAAAGCTAGTATTCAATAAATGTGGAATACCCACAATAAAAATATGCATTTCAAATTGACCCAACGTAATAAATTTCACAAGGAAAAATTGACCTTACTTCATGTACACTATAGACACTTCCTTCGATTATGTCTTCATTGGTTGCGGCCAAGAGGAATTCCAAACTCCCGTTGATTAATAAACCTAAGACGTGAGTTTTGCTGAAGTCAGTTAGCGTCATATCAAATTCAAAACTTATACCTACATCAAGCATTGATTTCGTTTCGAGGAATTTTCATTTACGCGGTGAACAATGAATTATCTGACAATAAATTTCAAAGAAACAATACTTCAAACGCTAGGGAATATGAATTTGATGCGGAAAATTATTACGGTGTTCTTATAATTCTCAGCTTATTAATGGCTAATTAATTTCTTTGTAATTTTTTGCTAAAATTGTTAAAATTGACAAAATAGAGAACAAATTTTTAGCTTTGAACAGCTGTATCTCAAACACTCATAAGTTTGCAGATAATTTTAAAATTTATGTAAAGAAAATGAAGTCTACTTTAAAAGGTTATAAAATTCAATTGTTAAAAACATAGTCCTTCTGGGTGAAAATTGGCAAAAACTTTTTGGAAAAAAGTAAAAAATTCCTAGGTTTTAAGGGTTTTTATTAAATTTCCATATGTCTAGAGAGTTCAAAAACTTTTTTTTTCATTAGGCTACCGTCATGAGCAATACGCCAAAAATTCATAACTACCCCTTCTGATGCTAAGCAGACCTCTCTTAAGTGATAAATTTTCTGTATTAAACACATTATTATTATTCTGATTTTCCTAAGCAGATTACTAGACCATTTCTAGCAATCAGGAGTTACGGGGATTTAAATTATATAAATAATATATCAGGCGGATTCCGAAGATATTCCCGGAATCAGATCCCGGTAAGATATTGGAACTAACCGGATATTGGAATGTTAGAATCCCATCAGATCTACCTACCAGTAAATTTATTTAAACCACCGAGACTCGTTTGTCAGTGGCGGGTCTGCTTACTTTATTACTTTCCCAAACCCACCACTATCTTTCCAGAAAACCAATCTCTGAGGTTGGTCTATTTTATAATTTATGTACCTAAGTGAAAGCGAAATCTTTGGTAATAATGAGAAATTTTCTGCGTGAATAATGGCTATTTTTTTCCTAATGAGAATTAAAGTCCTTAATGAGAATTTGCTGTGTTTGTCAAATTGAAAGATTATAAGGGTGCGTCATTATAACTTAGTCTTTTAAAATGCGCGCCATTCAGTCGGTTGATGTCGTAACGGAGCACTGGTGATCTCGTTCGAGAGGCGAAACTATAAAGTTTTGTTCCGACACAGTTCAGTCGCCATCATACGTTGGAACAGTGAGGAGCGTGCGTTTGCCGTTGGGGCCTACTTTTCTATCGGATGTTCTGTGATCGCAACCCAGCGCGTCTTTAGGGTGCGGCAGCATAACTTCCATTTTTCAAAACTTAATAAAACCCATTTTATGAATCAGAATTTTTTAATCTTATAATATATGACACACCTAAAGTTTTGTTTTACTTAGTTTTTGAAGATCAAATCAGGTAGGTGACATAATAGGCGCACGTCGTAGGCGCGCTGGGTTGCGATCACAGAACATCCGTTCGTAAAATAGGCCTCAACGGCAAACGCACGCTCCTCACTTTTCCAACGCATTATGGCGACTAAACTGTGTCGCGACAAAACTTTAGAGTTTCGCCTATCGACCGAGATCACTGCGCTCCGCTACGACATCAACCGACTGAATGGCGCGCATTTTAAAAAAGGAAGTTATGCTGCCGCACCCTTTATTAGTGAATGTAAATACGGAAACAATGATACTCAAGTTTATCTCTGAAGGAAGTCTCACTATTCTTAGTAGGTTCCTTAATAATACAGTACTGTTAACATTACAGGAAAATACCATTAAATATTTTTATTCTTTATTGCAAAACCCGCTAAAGTGCCGCTGCAGTTTGTCAGCGAGAAGTTCTTACTGAATTTACCCACAAAACTTCAATAACTGCAATTTAAGATATACGAACCCCGAGCCTCTTTAGCTCAGTGGTAGAGCACTGGTCTCGTAAACCAGGGGTCGTGAGTTCAATCCTCACAGGAGGCATCATAGTAGATATTTATTTTAAATCCGGGCCTTATGTTTTTTTTTTAATTGGCAAATAAATCTATGCAAATAGCATTAAAACGTTGAATAAAAGCAACAATTTAAAATAGGTATCTCTGAAACTGATTATTTTTGCGAGGTAAATTGTGGCATTATGGACCAAGAGTTTGGTACCAAATGTAATATTTATTACAAACGATAATGCAAAAAAGAATATTTCATTTTAGAGATTTTAGTTGTATGAGCGTAACGAAGTCCTGTTTTAATTCAATCATTTGGCATGAAATAAAATATTTCAATTTTATATTGCGTTCCTTTTAAAGATGTTGGCCGTTTATTATGTTCGAATTAATTAAACAAATTTTAATATTTAAATAAATGAAGACAATATTAGCGAAACTCAATCAAAAATCTGAAAACAGAAAAATCAGAAAAAGATACGGTCACATCCAGGGGCTCGAAGCCAGAACCTTAATTACATATTACAATTAAGTAAAAATAAACATAAATATTCATCCTAGACTTCATAGTTCATAGATGTCGCATATTAAAAATAAAAATGGATAAACGCTTGTCTAAGACACTATTTAGATAGCATTTAGTTCGGGTTTGAATCTCGCAATCGTACATAAAAGATAGCAGCCAATAAAAATATGCGTTAAGAAAATGAAGTTGATAGTTCTTAGTTGATGTTGGTAGTTCTTAGTTGATACAGTTAGACCGAATCGGATAGGGACACATTAGCTCAGTTGGTAGAGTTGCAAGGCGAGTTTCAGATGTGACTTTTATGTTTTCAGATTTTTGATTGATTTTCGCTAATATTGTCTTCGTCTAACTTAATATTAGAATTTGGGGTTTTATTCATAAAAAATTTTATAAGCACTACTTCTTTTTATAACTTTTGAATGTTATTCCCATCAATGTAATATATCATTGAAGAAGAAGAAAACACTAATAATCTAAACGAAAATATGAAAGAGAACAAAACACAGAAAAATATAATTGTCGCAACCCGTCCCGCTTATACAAGAGGTTTTGGGTTCGTGTCCCAGTTGCGACCATCATATTTTTATATTTTTCTGTGTCTTGTTCTCTTTCATATTTTAGTTTAGATTTTTAGTGTTATCTTCTTCTTCAATGATATTTTATTCATGAGATTAAAAATAAATCAATAAAATTTCTTAGTTCAAATGTGAAATCGTCATGTTTAATTCAGTCGTCACGATCACAAAGTATTTATCTGTCAAATAAGAGTAGAAAATATTAAATGTGGAACTACAAAATTTGTAGGCTGGTAACATCAAATTAACTGTCTAATAATCTTTTAAAGTACAATGACACTGAATGTACAGAGCAAAGTAAATCACATTTTAAAAAACATTTTTTGTTCTTAAAGAAAAAAAATTACAATCGAAGCACTGTTGTTAAGGTACCTATTAATGACATACATTTGATTGAACGGTGTTTTACGAAGTGATTTTCTTTAATTTAATTTAACACTAACTTCAAATTATTTGAAGTTACAGGTAGATAAAAAGGAATAATTACTAGTGGTGAGTTTAGTTACACTACTTTTAGATCTGAATGAGTTAAATATATTCAGATCTAAACTTAGAGACACGATCTAAGCCCGAGCAACGCTAGCTACTTAAGCTAGTATTAAATAAATGTGAGTAATTTCTTGACTGTACTTAATATTTTATTACAATATCGTTATTCTACATTATGTTAACACAAAATTGCAAAGGTATAATAATAATACACGTATGCGAAATTCTAATTTTGAGATCAGTGATTATCTATATGCAAATTTTTTTTTTCACTTTTATGATTTTTTAATTTTTTTATAAAAATGTAGGCAACACAGCTTTACATTAACACCATGAGATAAATGTTTATTATTGCCATTTGATCAACAGTGGCGCCCTCCTATGTGTCTACTCTTATTTGGCAGACAATAGACAGGTGTTTGTATTTAAGAATTTTTAGGGGCCATCCATAAATTACGTCACACGAATTTCATTATTTTTTACCCCCCTCGGCCCTTTCTCACGTCGTCACATTTGTGAGACCCCCTTCCTCAAGTGTGACGTCACATATTTTGCAAATCTTCCTTCTAAAAATAATCAAAATTCCGATTTTTATGTGTGACGTTACAGAGCTGATGTCCCCCCATACCCCTTGTCACACAATGTCACTCTTCTCTACCCCCCTCCCCCCCTTTGAGGTGTGACTTTATTTATGGATGGCACTTTATTTGAGTATTCGTTTGTTGGTATAATAATAAAATCAAATTCCTTTTTAAAATCACAATGGTTCTTTTAACAAACACAATAAACACTGAGCGAAATGTGATCTTAGTAATTTTATCATTTAACATGCTTACCTGAGTAAATATCTACTTGATAATTAATTATTTGGAAAGCTTTTGCTTGTATTATTTATGTGCTGTAGTAGACGCCGTGACCTTTTTAGGATACCGCAAGACAAAACTAATATTTAAACAAAGCTTTCTCCAAAGCTCCACGCAAGAGGCCTTTAGGAAAATATTTCCCCTCGGGGCTTATGTCAACTTTGGTGTGGAACATAAAGGAAGGAGAGGAAGTTCTGGGAAGGAAAAGGGTATAAGGAGAGGGTTGGAATCTGAAGGCTAGTGTATCCAGGAGTGACGGAATGAATCGATCCCTCCCACTGCCATGCAAGGCAAAGTTCCGAGAGAATACGGCTGGAGAAGTCAAAGGGCATTTATCAACTATTCTCTACCGATCCGGCCTGTCACGCAGCTGATGGGCAGACGCATCCGCCGCCAAGACCCGGACAAACCTCACTCCATGAACCCGGACACCCCTGCTTAGTCACCAAACGTAGCGAACCACTTGGGATGACCTTTGGCAGAGTATTGGTTATCAAATAAATTATTCCCGAGGCTGCGGTATCCATACTCGCCTCCTAAATTAAACTACTACTTCAAAGAAAACTGCTGATGAATGCCGTATTTTATTAACTCCTCAGGCCTCGGGCATTTTCTGTCAGACGGTCAAAATATTCCCGCTCTGCAATAAAATCTAAATAAACGGAACATTTCTGAACATATCCAAAAACCTCAAAATGAATAACAAACTTTATCGTCACTTCACTTTTTTGTTGTTTCAAGTAAAAATAATTCATAAAATAATCACAAAATTTCATATTTTTTTGGATAAGGCGCCGTATTCCCGCTCAAAAAGAAAAAGATGGAGAGATATGTAATGTTGGAGAGAGCGCATTAATATTTAAAACGATAAAATTGAATCGAAAATTATGAAAATGTTTAATAAAACGACTGGTTTAAAATAGAGCAAAAATCTCGTGGGAACATCTAAAATAGCATTTAAAGAAACACTGTGAATTTTTTCATGTAAAACTTCTAAAATAAGTGAAATGAACGTGTTTATAATAAGTTTCAAAGCATACTTTGCAATTTTTTTCTATCGAGGGAATTTCATATAATTTGCGTTTCAGCGTGGAACACGTCTATATATTATCTTCAATAATAACATAAATTTTTTTAAGAGCTTTAAGAACTTCAAATGTTTAAGTGGGGTATGTAAGAAATCAGTAGAAATTCGGGTAGCCGCGGCTTAACTTTTAGATTCGAACATACAAGGTGTTTTTTTCTCTTTCTAACACCGTTTAAATCAATTTTTCACTATTATAGTAAGGGAGACACAACGATTTCTATGATTCCTTGTTGTTCCTAAAAGCGAACAAATAAGTATAAAAGAGTAACCTATTCGTTTTTTCCAATAATTTATTTAGTGCATACGTTTTATTTTTTCCAGGTGTCAGAATTCGAGTATTTTAGTGTTTTAACTGGAAACCAATCTGTTGTCGAACGACAAAATAAATATGAAAAGAGTCTATTAAAACACTGTACATTTTCAACGAAATGAACCAATGAAATAAAAGCGATTCAGTTCTCGGTGAATGACAGTATTGCCGATGGCGTGAATTTTGTTACTTGCTTTTTGTTTTTTTTTTGGCACCCGAGGCAGAAGCATGCCATGAAAACTTTTATGTAACGTGATACACTCGTAATCCCACTTAAAATTAATATTTTTTTTACATTAGCTCCGCACAGGAGATTCAGAAGAAAAAAAAAATCTCAGGGCCTATGTCATCTTTGAGGAAGCTGTATGGTGGGTCTATGTATGGAAAGGAAGTAGCGGAAATTCTGGGAAGGATAAAGATATGGGGTGGCGAGTAGGAATCTGGGTTTCAATGTGTCAAGGAGAGACGGACGTATGAATCGATCCTTCCCACTGCGGTGTAAGGCGATGGGTGGAGAGAGTCCAGCTGAACAGGTTAAAAGGTCTCCTCAAGTCATTCCATCTCAAAGTCTTTCCCGCTCCGGCTCGCCACACGCATTTGCCACCAAAACCTAGATAAACCTCATCCCGTGAACCCGGGCACTCTTTCTAAGTCCTATGGCAGGGATGTTGGTTATCCAATAAACGGATCTCAGGGCGGCGGAATCCATACCCGCCTACTAAATTGAGTCAAATAATAAGTAAGTAGTTTTAAATATAAAAATATTATCTTTTGAAGGAAGCAATGGCTGTTCGATTCGACATTATTTTTATTCCTTTTATAAAAATATATATATATATATATTTTTTTTTACATGAGCTCCACACAGGAGGCCCTGAGGAAAATAATTTCCTTCAGGGCCTATGTCATCTTTGGGGATGCTGTGTGGAGGGTTTTTTAAATGAAAGGAAGGGGAGGAGAGTTCTGGTAAGGAAAAGGGTTTAAGGGGTGGGTAGGAATCTGGGGTTCAGTGTGTCCTGGTCATCCACCTCCAAGACCTAAACAAACCTCACCCCATGAAACATTACATAAACTTAACATTCGTTGATAAAAATGCACAAATTATTCATATCGTTACATAAAATCTTGTTGGATTTATTACTCGTTCAATAGACGTCTTCACATTCAAGCGGCTATTTGCTCACGAGCCAAATGAACACACGTTAAAGGCCCGCTCGCTACCGACGCCACCGCTCGTTTGGCCTTCTGGTAGCGCCATCTTGGCTGTTTCACCTCTATAATTGATTCATCTGTCATAAAGTTTCCCGCTTCGAACCGAGCCGAGGCAAATTCGCCTCTGGTGGCTGCAGAGGAAACTATTTTATCAAATTCTGAGGTTGTGCTGGCTGGAAATGATTTTCGTAGACCTGCCTCAATTGTTGAGATGTTTGTGATAAAATTATTCTAGGTGATTGCAATTTTTTTTTACATTAACTCCACACATAATTTCCTTCAGGGCCTGTGTTATCTTATGGATGTTGTATGGAGGGTATTCTTGTGGAAAGGAAGGAGTGAACCGGATGCTTGAAGAGACCAATTGGGTAGGAGGAAGGAAACACAAGAGTCCGGCAAATCAACCCAAGAACAAGTCTTACAAACATCCTGTTCTTTTGTGACAAATTTCAACTATTTTATAAATGTTAGGCGCGCGTTTGGCGTGTTTCCCGATTGTGCACCGGTTCGGAAGGAATAAATGACTTTAGTCCCTCGGAGTATCTTTCATCGAAATACCGGTGTAAAAAGGACAGCATTCCCCCCCGACGCCTGTGCTCCAAATATTGCAATCCATTTGATAAGATTGTAGAATCCATCAAACGAACCGCCCGTTTATTTTTTTAATTTTATTTTTTTATACGAATACTTCACAAGAGTTCCAGCTGCTCCCGTCTTAAGCCAGTGAGACCACGGTGAGGAGAATGAGATGGGAAAGAGGAAGGTGGGGAAGTAAAGTCAGATCTGGTCACCAAACACAGCTAAAGCCATTTCAAGCAACATTTCAATTCTGAGTGGTGGTCTTATACCAGGGCGATACTGAAAGTATCTTCCACTCTGGAACGTGTCGCAAATATACTGCGACAGTTTTTTTTTCAGTTATTTTGGGGCTCCCGACCAGAAATGACTGCCAAATTCACCCGTGGAAACATTTGCGATTTTAACAGTGTTAGCAGTTGTGTACTTTTAAAGTATCTGCAGGCCCTGTACAGTACGCCCAGCTTCTGAGAGGCTAACTTAACTTTGCTTCGATGGAGCCCAATACCTGAGCGGATCACTTAGAGTTACACCAAGCATATCAAAGTACCGATGCAGAAATATTTCAAAATCATCTTCCTAATAAGTTACAATAAACTTATTTCGTGAAGGATAATTAAAGGACATTAAATTTATTATTATTAAAAATAATATGCGCACATCGGATTCCCTCCCTGGCGTATTGGGTTCCATCCTCTGCCAAGCTGAGTACTCCACTATCACTCGAGCAAAATTTTCTGGTTATTAAGATGGCCGTAGTGGAAAATTCAATATGCTGTCTGGTTATTCGTAACCAGGGAATATTTGTCTTACTTTAAAAAATTATAAAAAAAAATTTAAGATTTTTTTCATTTTTTGTAATGCCTTAATGAGTTAAACCTGAAAACCTTTCTAATATTTAACCATTGCAGACAATATTCAGAGACAACAACTCTCAAAAAAATGTTTAAGATCTCAAATTGCAATATTTAAAATAAATGTAACGTGATTAAACAATTAAGACGTTACAACATTTTGTTGTTCACGTGTTGTAATACAAATATAATTACTTCGCTTAAAAAAATATTTAAATTACGATCGAATACATTTTTCATATAATACGCGGCTGATTTGTATGTCACCGTTTTGTAAAAAAATCGCCTCGAGAGCGCTGCTTGTTTAAAAACACTTATAAATATGTATGAGAAAAATGAATGCATTTTATAAATAAATTTTGACATCTGTTTAGTATTGTTACAGCTTTTTGATTCTTCATAGGGGATAGTTGCACAACTTTTCAAAAAAACTCTATTATTAAAAACTATGTACCTACTAAGAATAATGCATCATGTATATATATGTCTTTAATCTTTTATAGTAGCCTATTTTTTTAAACATTATTAATGTAGGTTTTGAGTTAATCCCGTTTTATTTGACCTCTCAAAAAAGGGGGAATAAATGTCTCGTGCTGTGATAGACACCTCAATATGATTTTTTTAGATAGAAACAAATTTATATCAATTCAAGTAATTAGTCGTTATTATTTACTGAGGTCCTTCATTAGCTATTAATCAAAACATAATCAACATTAAACCGCCGCCCCGCAAACCATTTATTAGATAACTAACACCTTGTTTGGCGACTTAGCAGGGGTGCCCGGGTTCATGAGGTCGCAATGACCCTCAGAGTCCTACCCACTCCTCTTACCCTTTTCCTTTCCAAAACTTTCGCTCCTTTTTTTATAAAAAGACCCTCCACACAGTATCCCCAAATATGACCTACGCCCTGGCGAATCATTTTCCTCGGAACTTTTTGTGTGGAACTAATGAATAAAAAAATTGGGAACGATAATATGATAAAGCCGTATTCTAAAAGGTTTCGGGTTCAATTAATCTTGACTCCGACGCGAATTTTGTATTTTGAATGTGATTTATGAATAATAAATTTTTTAAATTTACTAAAACCCTGCGTCATTTAAGTTGGCGAAACGTAAATAAATTCCAACGAAAGGCAGCCCCAGAAAAACAATAAACAAAAACATTAATTTCGCAAATTTATTAAAGCGCCGCCTTAACTTTCAAAACTACTACATACATTTGCGCAAAAATACCCGGGGGGCTATGTATTATTTCTCGGTGCAGCGCAGAGCAGAAAGCCAGGTGATTTACGGCCGCCCCTCACTATCAGCGCCCGCGTGCTAAACACCCTTAAACGCCTGCAATTTGCAAGCCCACTTGCATTACTAGCGAGCAGCAACCAGCCGGCATTGTGTTCATCTTAAGCTAAGGCTTATTATTTATTACCACGCTCAAGACTGCTAATGAAGTTTGCCGAATTACGAGGCGACGACTGTTGGGTGTGCAGTTTTTGCTTTTATTTGTAGCTCTTAATTAGGCAGTCGTTTTTACTATAATAGCTTCGATTTGGCATTTTTGGTAAAGGGTTTACTTAATTAATGAACATGCTTTATTAATTGGTTCAACTTAATTATTTACTATAAAAGACAGCTCTTTATGTAAGGGAGATGGAAAATAATGCATTTTAACAGCTATTTCGTTTAAAATACAGATAATTTGACGTATTTTAATTCACGACATGTTTTGACATAATAAGTGTGTAAAAAAGTTTTTTTTTTCTTTTAATTAAATCCAAACTAAGAACCGAAGAACTTTAAAGGTTCTTAAAACTGTTACTTCAAAAGTAATGGCCGCCAAGTGAACGAACAGTTTTAAATATTAACGAATATTATTTTATTGAAGAAGAAGATAACACTTATAATCTAAATGAAAATATGAAAGAAAACAAGACACAGAAAAATAGAAAAAGACAATGGTCGCAACTGGGACTCGAACTCAGACCTCTCGTCTAACCGGGACGTGCGCGTTATCCAATTTTGCTAGTTGAAGATAATATTGTTGATTTTAAATATTTGAAATATGAGATTGACAAATATGACGGTTTGACAGAAGGTGGCAATAGCGGAATTGGATAATGCGCACGTCCCGGTAGACGAGAGGTCTGGGTTCGAGTCCCAGTTGCGACCATTGTCTTTTTCTATTTTTCTGTGTCTTGTTTTCTTTCATATTTTCATTTAGATTATAAGTGTTATCTTCTTCTTCAATGATATATCCGTTGATGGGAATAACCTTCAAAAGTTATAAAAAGAGAGTTTTTTTTATAAAATTTGAATATTATTTTATTTTTGTTGTCATTAAATCATTAAAAGAATATTAAAATGCTTTATTTTCCATCTTCCCTTCGTAAATAGTTGTTTTTTTTTAAAACTATTATTATGTTGTACAGAAGTGTTCATACAAAAAATATTTATTTTACTCGGGTCCAGTAAATCTAAAACTTTACTGCATATATTTTTTTGTTTATATTTAGAATTTTTTGCCAATTTTTTAACTTGCTTTACATTACTTCATTTCACATTTACATTACTTTATATTCCTTTACTTTATACATTTGTAATTTCGCGATCATAATTAAAATTTATAATTCTTTACGCAAGATTAATACAGATATGGTAATAAAATGAACTGAAAATCATAACAAAACGCCTTGTACTTTTTTGGTCGGTTTCGTAAAGCAAGCAAGTTGGGAAATTATATTTTGACGTACAAATGGATTGAAAAAGACATCGAGATCTATCTATTTAATAAATAAAAAAAATAAATAATAAATTTATTGTTTGAGTTGTACGTATTAATGTGGGTGAAAAAAGGAGCGCACCAATACAGAGGTGTATGGTATATTATATCTTCGCTCGCAAGGAATTGGCAAGGTAGTTAGATAGCAAGTTAGAACCTCAAAGCAACCAGTCGTTTACTATTATCACATGAAACATGATAGTATGGAAATGGATTCTCCAGACCGGGATATAAATAAGGGATTGTAGCCACGAGCAACTGGTTCCATGCAAACATAGAATATAATGCATTTGTATGCATTTAGCTTCCTTGATAGAAAATCTTACAGGTAAGGTTACATAAAAATAAACAATGCATATATTTTATTTTATTTTGTTTTGTTCCTTCATCAGGGTAGTTTTTATTATATTAAATAATGGAACCTTAGTTCTGAAACACATAAATATTTTTTATTAAAGTAATGGTCAACTATGAAGTACAGCAAAATCAAGAAAGGTTTGAAATTATATTTATTTATTTATTTACGGACAAATAGTCCATTCACAATAAAACAATACCTACAATTAGACAATTAAAGAAAATGCTCCGCGACGCCTATAAATTACAATAAAAAATTATTATTAAGAGCTTCTTAGCTAATGATAGAAATGACGTTGCGAACTAAAAAAAATTGAGAAGGCTGAACATTTTTCAACTAAAAAGCTGTTCAAGTTTTATGACGCCCGAACTCACCGTTTGAGAGATTTTATTAAATTCAGTATTTTATATATTTTGGTAGAAAAAAAAACAGCTTTTATTAAATTTTCTTTAAAATAAAAAGAGTCATTTATTTGATTACTAATCTGCCACAGGTCACCCCAAGTGGTTTGCTTGGTGACTTAGCAGGACTGCCGGGATTCATGGGTATGCGTGGCAGGTTGGATCTGCGTGGCAGGTTGGATCGGGAGAGATCTTTTGATCTCTCCAGCAGAACTCTTTCGGAACATTGCCTTGCACCTCAGTGGAAGGGTTGGATTCACACGTCCGATTCCTACACCCCTTTTGTCTTTTTCCTTTCCAGAACTTAATTTCCATCCTTTTCTGGAAAAAACCTTCACACAGCATCCCCAAAGAAATAAAATTTTGCCTGAAGGAAATTTTGAAGCTTATAGCTATTGCAAGTAAAACATAAATATTGAATTGTAACCTAAAGATGTTCTCGGAAAAAAACATTTTATTTATTCTAAGCTTTGTAGATTTTTTTGCCTGATGCTATGATTTATTGCAAGTTTTCAAAGGTTTCCAAAAGGAATATGAAATGCATTTTATAGTACCTTCTCCTGAGAAACATGTAAGGCCACGTTTTTCTCAAATGAGGTCAGCTTTCAGTTATGAAATAACAAGCTTAATGTGCATTATGTGCTCGCCGGAGTAAAGAAAATTGTAGTACATTGCGATAATGGAGCTTGCAACCTCACTGCAACCTCAACGTATATCACTGTAGATGAAATAACACATTTTCACAGTGGGTTAGTTAAGAGGGGAGTCTGGGCCAGCCGATCCAAAAAATTGAAATTTTTTGATGCCTAAAAATCTTTCTGTAGGTAAGAGCCGGATAGTTGCCTCAGTGGGATACATACCCCGGTTTTGAATATACTATTTTAGAGATTTTGGTGGAATAAGCGCTTTACTATAATTAGAAGTGCCCCTCTCGCAGGTCTCAGTGACATGTAAACCATCAGAGTAGGCGTACATGTTTTGTTTGTATGAAAGAAAATCTCTGCGGCGATTATATTGGCAAGTAATTTTTATTACTGATTGTGGTTTCGATCAACTTTTTGTTTCGATTCAAACATTAGAGTTTAGATTACGCTAAGCGGGTCGACAAGTTACAAGCGAAAATTTTAAATGCGTTTTTCTCTAAACCACGTTTTTCAAGTTGGCAATCTTAGCTCATCGAGTCTTCAACCGATTCACTTCACATTGAAAGTTTAAATTTAATAAAATAATTTTTTATTGTAAAATTAAAGCCAACTTTATTCGTCAATTTTCTATTTTATCCGACATTTCTGCAATCAACATTTTTTGCAAACTGATGATCATGTTATAATGTGACATTCATACCACAGTAGAATCCGTTTATTATGACTCCGCCTATGATTATTATATCCACCTATATTAATATGACGTAATTACACAGCGTAGTTCGGTTTTTATATAAAATTCTTTATAACAAAGTCGGATAAAATGACTTCGCTTATAGTGACACGTCGCTTATTATGACCCATTTATGTCCTAATTTCATGGATAATTATGTCGGTTATAGTGACCGACATGATTCCTAACACCTTTGGCAATTCAAAAAGGTTCACGTGACGCCCGACGACGTTAATATGCTGTGTTTCTCTCTAATAAAATAAATATATACATTTATATCTAACAAAAACATGAGGTTGTGTATTTTCAACAAAATGCTTTGTATGACGTCCGCTTAGTGTGACATGTTTTTCATTTCCCTTCAATGTAATTATAAACGGATTCCACTGTGCAACGATTTTTTTTTTAATTTCATGTTTCAGATAATTTCAAAGGTCTCCAGAATTTTAGCGGATTTGGTCAGATCCTCCGCTTGCGACCACTATATCTAGTGAGATATATAGAGGCTCAAGTAAAATTTTCAATTGTGTTTTTTCTTGTTAAAATGTACCCTTATAAGTAGAAAGGTAACAATGTAAATAAATTACCTCTTTGAAAAAAAACGCATTGAAAAACACTCGGCTGGACCAGACTCCTCTTTACGTATGAAAACCATAATGCATCTTGTTTATGGCGAAGCAGCCTATTCCACGTGCTTTGAATAAGAAGGTTTAAAATAATATTGTGATTTATTTTCCTTTTAATTTTCTTTCACGGTTTTCGTGGTCGAGGGGTAGTTTTATCGACTAGCCTTCCAAAGACCACGGGTTAAAATTTTGTTCTTACTTTAGCGTAAGCCCACACAGTCAAGACAAGTGACAAGTTACATTTAAAATAGGGTTGCAATTTTTTTTTTTTCAGAATAAAATTTTTTTTCTCATTTTTAGTATAAGTGGACTCTCGACTCACAATCCGAAGGTCGCGGGTTCGAACCCGGCGTGCGCATATAAATTTTAATTGATTAATTGGTGTTTTTACACAATTGTGTTTTTTAATAATATAGTGGAAGATTCTCTCAGTAACGCCCTGGTGTTAGACCACTATTCCGAATTGAAAAGTTGCTTGAATTGGTTGTAGCCGTGTTTGGTGACCAGATCTGAATAGACAGGTATCTCCCCATTTTCTTCTTTCCCATCTCCTTCTCCTCCCCACTACCTCACAATATCGCAATGGCATTAACCCTCATTATGTAACATTATAGAATCAATTAGCATTAATCCACATTATGTAACATTATTGAATCAAAAGCATTAATCCTCATTATGTAACATTATAGAATCAATTAGCATTAATCCCCATTATGTAACATTATTTATTTATTATATTACATTATATACAATTAAATAGCAAAATAACATAATAACATAATAATATATTTCAAGATAACTGTAAATATTAAAAATGTGTACAAGTGCTATTATGTCTTGTAGGTCAACATAGTTCCTAGCTAGGCAGATTGCCTGTTCTAAGGAACCAATTGCTGATGAAAAAGTCAGACATGTGTTTTGTAATAAAATGTTGTTTTTATTTATTTTTTCTAATAAAATATGTACTAAGTTTATATTTATTGTGCCATTTTTAGGTAACCGTGTAAAACTTTAAGTGACATTATTCAATAGTTTTTCAGACTCCATTCTACCCAAGTCAATCAACCATTTAGTATTTAATTATTTAATTATTGAATCAAAAGCTTAAATCCTCATTATGTAGCATTAGAGAATCAATTAGCATTAATCCCCATTATGTCACATTATTGAATCAAAAGCATTTATCCTCATTATGTAACATTATTGAATCAATGAGAACTAATCCTCATTATATAACATTATTGAATCAATTAGCGTTAATCCTCATAAAGTAGCATTATTCATCATTATATTTCATTATTAAATCAATTTGCATTAATCCTCATAAGGTAGCATTAATCTTCATTACGTAGCATTAATCCTCATTATGCAACGTTAATGAATCGATTTGCATTAATCCTCAGGTAGCATTAATCCTCATTATGTAACATTATCTAGCATTATTCCTCATTACGCAACATTATTGAATCAATTAGCATTATTCATCATTATATAACATTATTGAAACAATTAGCATTTATCAATAACGCTTCTCGATTTTTACTATTCATATAATAATTATTTAATTTGCGAACCTATTTTTTTTTTTAAATAAATTTAAAAATAATTAAGAAATGCTTTTGAGCATACATAGTAAAAGTTACCTTCATCCAGTGTTGGTGGTGAATATTTTTTCTTAAAGGTTTTATGTTTCTTTAACAAAATATTTATTTATTTATTTATTTATTTACGCCCTAGTGGGCTTTTACAAGAAAAGTAAATATGCAATACAGTTGTGTTAGGTACATACAGTAAACAATATATAATAGCAATACAGTTGTGTTAGGTACAAACAGTGTACAATATATAATGACTTATGATTAAATCATGGCAAATTAAAATTAATATTATGTTCTAAAGAAAGCAAATATGTTTAAATAAATATAAAATAAAAAAAAAGTGTATTCACAAAGGAGTCGTGAAATCATACATCTCGGTCAAATGATTATGAAGACTTCGTTTTAAAACTAACATTGAATCTTTAAACACGTCTACAACATTCCCAAATTTATTTCCAAAATGATGTATTCTGTTTATAGGTGTATGAGCTTCATAGTTAGTTTTAAAATTGTCACAGAAAAAGGTAGCACTTTGCCTCGTGTTTCTGGTCGGTACATACAATTTTATTTTGGCGAGAATTTCAGGGTTGTCGATGCAATTATTGATAATTGTATTTAACAGTACCAGGTCAGAGATGATTCGCCTATCTGACAGCGTTATTAAGTTCAATTGTTTCATCAAAACGACATAGTTTATTTTTTTTATTGGAATATTCAGTTTGAAGTTGATGAATCTTAGAAATTTGTGCTGTACCCTTTCTATATTGTCGGAATGTACCTTATACAATGGGGACCAAATAGGCGAATTATACTCTACCTGGCTTCTTACTAAAGAAGTGTACAATGTTTTCAAACATTCTAGAGACTTGAAATCACTTGCTGTTCTGCATATGAAACCAAGCATTTTTAAAGCTTTCTTTGTTATTTCATTTATATGCAGAGTAAATGTTAACTTTTCATCAAATATAACATCCAAGTCCCTGATCTGAGCGACTGGTGTCAATTGTACATGGTTTAAAGAGAATAAGAGAGAGAAAAATATGTGATGTAAATGTAAATTTTGGAGGCGGGTACGGTAACCACCGCCCCGGGAACCATTCATTGGATAACCAACACCTCTACCATAGGTTGACCCCAGTAAAATATCGATTCGCTACGTATGGAGACTTAGCAAGGGTTCATGTCTCAATGACGGATGTGTCTGTCCACCAGCTGCCTGGCGGATCGGATCGGGTTTAGGGAAATCCTTCGACTTCTCGAGCTGCACTCTCTCCGTCGCCTTGCTTTGCAGAAGGAGGGAAAGATGAATAAACCACTAATACCAACCACTCCTTTATTCCTTTCCAAAACTTCCTCTTCTTCCTTTTGAAGTGAAAACTTCTTCAGCACCGTTGTGATTTGAAACTCGATGCAACGAAAACAAACGACACTAAAAAAATACAAACAAATACATCTATAGGATCTAGCCTGCGACAGAATGAGATAGACTTATTTGTATTTGTGCGGTGTAACGCAGTCTGTCGGCTTTCTCTTTGTGCGGTGCTTGAAGAATCAAATATAAAATAATTTTTTTTAACTTAGTAACAATATTATAATAAATAAACCCTACAATTGTCCTCCTCCTGATTTTTTTCCGTGATGTGATTTTCTTAGTCATCGATTCAAAGTGGGTTTTTTGGGGTAAAAAATTGTGTTTTATTTTCTACTATTTCAAATGTTTGAATGGTCTTAATTAATATCTATTTTTTAATTCAGTTTTTTATGTTTATAATTCTTTATTTTATTCTAATACGATAAGATCGAGCAATATTAGCAAATTCTAATAATAAAATAGGTTATTCGTTTGAGTCCTTACTCTCGTGCCTTCAATGAAGGAATTTGAGATCAAACGTTCCCACTTCAAGGCTACCCTGAGAACAATCTTAGTCAACAACTTGAATATTAAAAAGGTGGGAAGATTCGAAGGAATTTCCTAATTCCGTGCATTTCTATACGATGGATGATATTGCTCAATGGATTAAATTGCTAAATCCATGGTTTAATTTATATATCTCTTTGAATTGTGACACAGTTTGCTACCGTTTGACTATTGGTACTTATACCGATATTCATCAAATTCCGTAAGGATTCTTTGGAGGTCTTCGGTGATCGAAAAACATTCTTCGGGGATGAAATTGGTGGGTGATCGGTTGAACGCGTCTTGTTTGGCAAGGGGGTCTGCGTTTCATTTCCTGAAATGCCAGTTTATCCTGGAAACCAAATGATTGATTTTCTGAGGCTTAAAAGGGGTGGATATAAAAATTCGAATAAATTATTGAAATTGGTCACCAGGATCGAGAAGATGGTGAGGTAGAAATGTTTAAAGAGAACTGACAATCAGGAAGGTCTGTGTCGAATATTTTTAATGGTGTATCAGAGATCATTCAAAGATTTCAATGCATACGGCAAATTTAAAAAAAAAATGGAATTAGATTTTTTTTTTAAATCTGCGATGCAAAATAAGACCATTATCAGATAATTTTGGTGTGACGAGATTTATGTTCTGGTGCATTATGTTCGCACCAACAGGGAAGATTTCCAGAGCGGAAGATACTCTCAGTATCGCTGTGTTGAATGAACACCATTCAAAATTAAAAATTGCTTGAATTGGCCTTAGCTGTGTTTAGTGGCCAGATTTGAACAGCCAGTTACTCGTCAACCTATTTAAACCCCGTCTCCTTCACAATACCTTCAGCGCTTCAGCATCATAACATGTCCCAATTAGGGATGCCATAGTCCCACTGATTCCAGTGGGAAGTCGGAACTCTATTGCGGTATTCACATAAAATAGCAAAATATTTTAATTCCGTCGCTATTTTTTATTTTTTTCTTACCAAAACTCTACATATTTATACCACGATTATTTGAGGCGTTCAGCGGAAGAGTGGCCCAACCCACAAAAATTCGTAATCATCATTTTGTTATACATTTTTGTCATATCGTCGCCTCAGCTCTTGTATGTTCAACAGACCATTTTAGTTTTTGTTCAATCTCCACTTTAAAATTAAAAATAGAGTATAAAAAAGTAAAGTTAATCACTCAACTAAGAATTATTTAAATTAAGGCGACCTTTACCTTTATGAAAATAGCTTTATCTTAAACAGCTTTCATAATGTTTCATTGAAATAATGAAAGAAAACCTCTTCCCGTAAAATTTTCTAATGGTCTATTGAACATACAAGAACTGAGGCGATGATATCTATGAAGCCAAAATGGCCTAATTTTAGTTTTCACTTAATCAAAGATTCTTTAAAATCAGTGAAAACTAAAATTGGGCCACTATGGCTTCATTGATATGATAGAAATATAAAACAAATTATGTCTTCACTGAAAACGATAGTTGGGCCACTCTTCCACTGAGCGCCTCTTTCATCAATAATATTTAAATTTTTCATTCACACAAAATTTTTAAATTTACTTATTTATTGTTTTAAACGTTTACAGAGTGTTAACAATTATTATAGTTATAAAATTGCCATTGGGATGTACATAAGTATTAACACTCCAATTATAAATGTTCAGAGCATGCAAAATGAATGCTTAGTTGTTACTACAAAATGAAATATAAAACACAGTAGTGTCAAATACAAACATAACCTGCATAGACAAAAAAGAAAGATAATAAAATTAAAATTATAATAGAGCAATCACATAATTGTTGCAATCTTCTACCATGACATTTCATGGTAGAAGATTGTTATTTTGCTTTTTGAAATATTTTATAATACGTTTGCATAGATATCTATTTTAATTTTTCTTTTACTGTTTTAACCAACGGTAATGTTTTATACCAGCGTCGACATTTATAAAAGGTGCTTGAATATCGTAACTCATATACTATTTTAATCATGCATAAAATATTCAATATTTAAGTGGTTCCCATTTTCGTAGCCTCGTTTGGTTGGTAAAAATGCAATATAATCAGTCCACCTTTATATCACCAAGTAATAAAAGGTATAGAAAGTGATCTCAAAAAATGAGAAATTAAAATACCTTTATGATTCTTTTCACAAAGCATGTAATTTTGGTTCAAAATCTTTATCTCAAATGACAAGCTCAGTTCATGGAGCTTATTTTTACCCCACAAATAAGCGCAAACAAGTTTAATATAAGTACGGCGAGCTTTGTGGTGCAGTTGGCATGTTACGGTCTGACCTGCTTGTGCGCATGAAGCTTAGCTTAGCACGACCGCTGCTTAACTGGCGGCCGCGGTAGGGCGAAACGGCCACGGGGCTAAGGGCAAGCAAGTGTGAATAGGAGGTTATATACAGTGCCGGATCTGTCGTACGTTTAAAAATGTGCATAAAAACCTGGCGCCAACTTCGAAGGGGCGTCGTGGGAAAATAAAGATTGTTTTAATGTTTACAATATTTCCTGAATCATTTAGAAATTACCCATAAAACAGGAAATTATTATTTATTAGCATTAACCACCTTTCAACTTGTATCCATATGTTCTGCTCGCGTATTGTCTGCATTTAACGTGTTCAGATTTTCAAATTTGTCTCGGAATTTTTTCACAAGTTTCTTATATTTAATTCCATTAACCGGATTCAACCGGAAACAGATCCTTTTTAAATCGAATTCTTCAAAAATTCAAGAATTGATTTCGAAAGATTTTTATTTTATTTGGAAAAGTTGTGTTTTAAATTTTGAAAAATACGTTATTTTAATTTTAATAAGGTAAATTTTCAAAAGTTGTACCACACACATTTCAATTCATATAATCAGTTTCAAATACCACACACATTTCAAGTCATAAAATCATATAGTAAAATAAATCAATAAATTATCTGAGAAAGCTAGCATACAGTAAAATAAATGTAAACATCATTTAATATTATGTTCTACAAAAAACAACAACTACCTAATGTGAACTAAACCAGGAAATTTGACTGTCCTAAAACGGGAAATCTCCTAGTTGGACAGTCAAAATATTTTTTTTTATAATGTATATGTATTTTTGTTTCAATAAATAAATAAAAAAATAAAATAAATAAATTTTAAAAAAATCAATAAATCATTTGAGAAAGCTAGCAAATAATCATTCATATTATTATTTATTATTTTAACTTTATGAGTAAAACCTCAAACTGTAATATTTAATTAAATGAAGACATTATGAGCGAAACTCAATCGAAAATGTGGAAACAGAAAAATCAGAAAAAGATATTGGCACCTCTGGGACTCGAACCCAGGACCTCCCTACTTTCCGGGTTGGGAAAGTTCCCCAACCCGGAAAGTAGGGAGGTCCTGGGTTCGAGTCCCAGAGGTGCCAATATCTTTTTCTGATTTTTCTGTTTCCACATTTTCGATTGAGTTTCGCTCATAATGTCTTCATTTAATTAAATAATCATTCATATACTTCAGTTTGATTATTTATTTGCGGTCTTATAAACAAACATATTTCCGGTTTTTTTTACACACTTATTTTGCTAAGATATTATCAAAAAATTATAAATACTTATAAACAAAACAATATTATAAAATTGCATAATTTTATTAATTTTAGCATCTCGCGTTTGAGCATTTTAATTGTTAGGTTTGAGCATTTTAATTATTAATGTAAATTTTGAATGAAATAAAATCGATTTTGTGTAATTGGTTTAAAATGCTGAAATAGAGAATAATCAATCATTCTCAACGGAACCGTCCTGAACAGTTTCAAGGGTACGATTGCAGGACTATCTTTAAACGAAATTTGAATTCTCGGCCGTTGATTAATTAAATTCACAAGTCTTTTTTTAATATTAACTCCACAAACGTGGCTCTAAGAAAAATAATTTTTTCTTCTTTTTTGCTTCTGGACCTACGTCATCTTAGGGTTGAGTGTTTTTTTAAGGAAAAGAGGAAAAGAAGTTTCTACAAAGGAAAAAGGGTATGAGGGATGGGTAGGAATCTGGGGTCAGTGCGTTCATCAATGACGGACGTATAAATCCATTCCTCCAACTGCGGTGCAAAACAACAGATCGAGAGAGAGAGCAGTTGGAATGGTCAAAGGGTCTCCCTAAACCGACCTCTACCGATCCGATCCATCATGCAGCAGGTGAGCAGGCTCATCCGCCGCCAAGACCTGAACATACCTCACCCGATGCACCCGGAGCACTCCAGCTAAGTCGCCAAACGTAGCGAACCACTTGGTGGAAGTGTTGGTTATCCATTAAATGGTTCCCGGGGCGGCGGTACCCAAACCAGATGCTTTCTAAATTCAGTAACCAAACACAATGCCTATTGTTTGTTCCCGCTTGTGCGATGGAACGAAACCGTATTCAATATGCAGGGAATATAAAGTATAACGTTTGTAACAATGACATTGAAGCTAAAATGAAGGCAGCCATCTTGTATGACAAATTTTGAAATGATTTATATGCAAACTGACTTCAAAGTTACTTTTTCAGTTTTATTGTTAATGGCCCACGTTGTGCCGTGTGTATGGAAATAAATAAATTAATTAATTACTATTGCAGTTAAAACGAGTTGATTTTTTGGGTATTTGAAAAGACAGGGAATCGGACATCTCATTAAAAAAATTGAGTAGGTAAATTATCACGTATCCTCTCCTTCCCAACCCAGACAAAGACAAATACAAATTCAACAAATAATATTGAATATTATTTTAATTTTTATATATTATATAAATATTAAATTATTAATAATTATTTATTTTTTTACATTGTGCCTTTTACGTTTTAAATTCCCATGTTAGTTAGTTTATTTAGTTTTAGTTTGTGCCTTGATTGAAGTGTTTTTGAGTCAGCTAACTGTCAACCACTTAGGTAGGTTTTTGAAAATCTGTTAGGTACCAAAATACAAGGAGGTGAATTTGTTGATTTGGGTGAAAGGACAAGTCAGAATGAAACTAACTCAGAACCACCTCAGAAAAGTCATTAAAAGTGACGAAAAAAAATTATAAAAAAATGGTAAAATAGGTAACGTTAGGTTGGGGTTATGGGCTATTTAAAAAAACATAGCTTCATGGCTTTTAATGACTTTTCAAAGAGGTGTTGGGTTGACTTTATTCTCAGTTGGCATGGAACCGTTAATTTGAATATTAAAAAAAATGTGGGACGGGCGCCGTCGTATTTACCGCACAGGGCGCCATATTTCGTTGATCCAGCACTGTTTATATACTTATGTTATACAAATGTTTGCATGTAACTTCAAAGTGAACCGTTAAGTTTACCGGTGGTTGTGTAAGCCTAAATAATATGAGTAACTCTTTGATGTCAAGGGTTACATAATATAAACATGCAAAAATATACATGATCCTGTTTATTGCATGCATCTTTGGACTAAATAGTTCCAGGTCTAACACTTTTTTTTTATTATTATTTATTATTTTAACTTTATGAGTAAAACCTCAAACTGTAATATTTAATTAAATGAAGACATTATGAGCGAAACTCAATAGACAATCTGGAAACAGAAAAATCAGAAAAAGATATTGGCACCTCTGGGACTCGAACCCAGGACCTCCCTACTTTCCGGGTTGGGGGCTCTTATCCACTAAGCTAAGGTGTCGATATCCAATTCGGTCACTTTTAACTGTACCATACTTCGGCTAAGAACCACCCATATTATCTTCATTTTTCTTAACGCATATTTTTATTGGCTGCCATCTTTATGAATGATTGCAAGATTCAACTCGAACTAAATGCAATCTAGATGGTGTCTGGATAAATTATTATCCATTTTATTTAATGTGCGACATCTATTGACTCTTCTGCAAGTCTGGGATGAATATTATTATTTATAATTTTAACTTTATGAGTAAAACCTCAAACTGTAATATTTAATTAAATGAAGACATTATGAGCGAAACTCAATCGAAAATCTGGAAACAGAAAAATCAGAAAAAGATATTGGCACCTCTGGGACTCGAACCCAGGACCTCCCTACTTTCCGGGTTTTTACTTCCCAACCCGGAAAGTAGGGAGGTCCTGGGTTCGAGTCCCAGAGGTGCCAATATCTTTTTCGGATTTTTCTGTTTCCAGATTTTCGATTGAGTTTCGCTCATAATGTCTTCATTTAATTAAATTTTACTTTTTTTTAAATTCAATTAGCATAAATAATAAAAAAATTAGCATGATTTTGTGTTCGCCCAGAAGTCTTGCTATGTGGCGGACACGGGCGGCCTCCGGGGTAGAGGGTTAAGGCTCTCGTCCACGAATCAGAAGACCATGAATCGCGGAACGCGAAGAAAATTTTATTTGATAAATTTGTGTGATTTGTGTTTTTTTACAATCAGTTCAACAAAAAATGTTTCACAATTAATTTTGAAAAAAAGTTCAATATAGTATAATTGCGGCACGTTAAAGTGGAATCGAAGATTCTCTCAGTATCGCTGTATGAAAGACCTCCATTCTGAATTGAAACTGTTCTTGAAATGTCTTTAGGCATGTTTGTTGATCAGAACTGAATGGCCAGGTACTTCCCAACCTTCTTCTTCCCCATCTTCCTCTCCTCATCTTAGTCCCCTTACCAATACCTTCAGCATCACAACATATAAGTGGTTCGCTACGTTTGGTGATTAAGTACCCGGGTTCATGGGGTGAGGTTTGTCTAGGTCTTGGAGGAGGATGATCTGGACACACTGAACCCCAGATTCCTATCCACCCCTTAAACCCTTTTCCTTCCCAGAACTCTCTTCCCCTTAATATTCTTAAAAAAACTCTCCAAACAGCATCCCCAAAGATGACATAGGCCCTGAGGGAAATTATTTTCCTCGAGGCCTCCTGTGTGGAGCTCATGTAAAAAAAGAAAAAATACCCCAATAATTGGGGATGCCGTAGTGGCACTGGCTCCAGACGATTGGGAGCTGAGGAAATCTTGTGAAGTAGGTATTCACATAAAAAATTAAGGGTGAACGTGAAGGTGTTGTAAATGATTTGCTAATTTTATTTCGTATATCAATTCACCAGAGGGACACTAAAAATATTCTATTTTATAAAGGAACGCCATCCTAGATCTTTTTCGTTACGTTTCTCAGAGTTACAGCTAAACTTATTTTTTTTTTACATTCTTTATTTTGACCAGTAAATAATTATTTATTGGCTGGTTTTCTGCTATTACGCAATATTTATTAAAGAATTGAATTAAGTTTTTCTGTAACAATATCTGTATTTCTCCGACCGATATTAAATCAAACAGATAACAGGAAACAAAGGCAAACAATGGAAAGACGTTCCCCCTCATTACATTTTCGTGGTAACCATTATACGAGCTTGCTTCCCGTGATAAACCCTAAACTCGATATTTTCGATAGTTTTTACAAATTCAACTAACAAAACACTTCCTTCTCGAAATCCAAATGTTGTAATAATTTCTCTCATCCGCTTAATACTCACATTTGGATGAGTGCCAAGGAACGTTTCCTTTAAAGTCTTATGGCAGTAGTAAGTAGCCAGTGTATGCATTTAAAGAAGAATGAAAAGCATTAAGGTTTCATTTCCGCATTCCTTATTAGAATCTATCGTACGACTTGCCATCAGAGCTTTCTGGAGCGTGAACTTTCAGTTCACAGCTTTCAGGAAAGTCGAGATCCCCTTTTGACTTTTCACTTATTACATGGTTTACAAGCTAAAATACTGAAAGTTAAACACGCATATTTTGTTAAATTCTTGAAATAAAAGGTCTTGTATTAATTACTAACATGTATATTACAATTCTTAAAATTAAATTTACAAAACATGCGTCATTATTAGAACCAAAATTCATTGCGTGCTTTAGTAAGTACCAAAAGCATTTAAAAATAAAAGACCAAAGTATATTATTTTAATCATTAAGAGGAATCGGTAGATATTTCACCAAACTGTTTCTATCACTGTCGCTCTTATTCCTCCGAATACTGAGCGAAAGGGGCAACTGTTCCTCAGGCTGATTAAAATCCTAATTAAAATCATCAAAATTGAAAAAACTGGACTCCCTCCAAATCACCCCCGATTCTGTACTGATTTTTAATTTTTTTTACTAATTTTATTAAAAGAAAATTTTTATTATTTTTTTTAAAGAAAGACAAACATTCCCGGGTTACGAATAACCCAACAATGTTTGAAAATCTCCTTCTACCACCACAGAAAGCCGAAAATATTGCTTGCTTTGTGATGGAGGTCTTGGCCAGCCGAGGAATCGAACACGGGACGCCCGGTCAAACCCAAGCGCGATGTCCACTCAACCACTAACCATTGAAATACTCTATGACAGTACGTTTTGCTTTTTTGGACAATATATTGTCAAATTTGCGTACTGAACGTCAGTTGATGGCGTGCAATTTTAACCAATGCAATTTCACCATGCAATTTTAACGATTTTTGGAGAGTCCTAACACATATAAAAAAGCAAAACGTTTGTATGGACAAAACGCCGCCCGGTTCCCTCTTATTGGTGAATTGCAAATAGCATGTTCGTTTTTACGCTCCAATACCGAGAACTTCTGCTTATCAGAACGCGCCAATAAACAGAGCGACTCAACTGTCACTTACAGACAAACCAGCAACTATCTTTTGACGCATTTGACAAAATGGTAAAACTGCCCCCATGACCCTACTTACGACTTAATTTGTAATCTTCTCTGTAATAATATAATGGTGTACAACCATTTTATGGAAAACCTGAATAAATCAACTCTTCAATTACAGCAAATGCACTTTGTGGGGTCATTTTAATTAAATGAAAATCAATATCTCCCTTAAAATGTTTACGTACAATTGGTTTACTATTTTCTAAAAGTCAATTTAATATTATTAATAACCCTTTCATTATTTCGTGCTAATGAAAAAAAGTTTTTAATTTACGTAAAATTACCTATTATCAATTTTTTTTTTCTTTTTTATAATAGTTATTTATATTTTTTATAAAAAAATTTTATTTGTTTTATTGTGATTCCTACTAATTAATTAATCACCACTTATTGAAATGTTTTTGTTTACGGATACTTATTTGTCCAAACTTATTCGTCTGTTATTATATTAGTTATTTTTTTTATACGTGTATCCTGATGAAGGAACCATTGGTTTTGAAACATGCCGATTATTTTAATTAAATAGTAGTGTGTACAATAGGGTGGGTCACGTCTGTATGGGGAAAAAAAATCTTGTTTTGATTTGTCTAGTAGTGATAAAAGGGTGTTAAATGGAGATATAAAATCACGTAATTTAAAAAAAAAAAATATTTGGATATCATCTTCTTCCTCCGGATTGACTTTGAAATTTCACATAATAAAGAAAAACCCGCCCTTTTTTATCTTAAAAAAATGTTAGATAAAATATTGAAAATGAAATATTTTTATTAAAACACAAAATGGAGGGAATATTTTCATTTATTTATTAAAAAATATATTTATATATAATTCAAATTATCTCAAGGCAGTGTATTCAAATACCAGCAAAATCCTTCTTACCCTCGAATTTCGGCATTATTTTGCGAGACTCAATTTTGGGACTTTTTGTAAATGATTTCGTCTAAATATACTACATTTGCTATTTGAAAAAATATGGTTTGGTAAAAAAAAATTTTAAAAAATTTAAAAAAATAAAAATTTAAAAAAATATTAAAATTTTCAAAACTTTGAAGTGAATCCGGAGGAAGAAGATCGTATCAGAAAATTGAAAAATTTTAAAAACGTCGTTTTGAACTCATTTGGCACCCTTTTATCGCTCTTAGAATTTAAACATAATTTTTTTTTAAATGACCCTCCTTAGTGTACAATGATATTAATTTTTACCTAATTAAAATAAATAACTTTATTTTCGGGATCTGGGGAGAGTAGTCTAATCCACCGTTTGTCGTGTTAAACATAGGTACGGTTAAAAACATGGTGCAAGCGATCAACAAGCAACTTGATTAGGAGGAACTAGAGTATGTTATGTTTCTTAGTGAGATTTTCACAAATCACAACAAAATACACGTCAACAGTAATTTTATCCACACGATAACCTTACACTCCACGACAATATATTTTTACTGCCGGTGTGTATGTGACCGTGCTTCTTGAAGTAAACGCATTAAAATTGTGTAATAATATATGTACTATTTTGGGTACGCCTAAGACTTCTTCATTATAAATTATGACATTTATCTCTTTCTCACAAATGATACAGATAACATTACAAAAGATGACCACGGCTCTCAAAGACAGTATCACGATAATTAGCTACATTGAATTGTGGATGGTAGATCTTTTAACCGTTTTCATAGACAAATTCTTAGATGTCGAAATATGGAAAACGAATATTGTGCACACCATATTCAACATTACGGCTCTGACAACAACAAAAATTTATTACTAGAACTTCTACGTGAGCATTTGAAAAAAATAAACGTTTTCAAGAATTTAAATCATTGGTATTTTTAGATTTCATAGAAAAAATGTTTTTGTTTTATTTTAATTTTTTTTTTCAATCGAAATGTATTTTTCTGGAATCAAATTTTTTTACGAAACCATCATTCATCTTTCAAAACAACTAGATAATAAATTTTTCTCAAGATTTTGTATTATTTTTCACGGTTTCTGTAAGTTTCATTATATTTTTAACTTTTGAATGCACGCAAATAAGCGTCTTTCTACCGACGTTATTTGTTTTTGGGGTGTTATGCCATGCTGCGCTTCCTCCTTCTTCCTTAATTGTGATTACACATCTGCCTGATGATGGACACTGTAACGCTGTCCGAGACGTTGGCTAAAAAAGGAGGTAGCGCAGCGCGGCATAACACCCCAAAAACAAATAACGAAAATACTTGGCCGTGAAATTGCACAAAGAAACAACACTTTTGCAAAATTACTAATTTTAATAAAAGAAAAAAAAACACCATTTTGTACCATTAAACTTTTCTCAAAACTTTGTTTAATTTCCCACCTTTCGCTAAAACCATGTAATGCCGCAACAGAGCGCATAGACAATTATGTTAATTCAGCCATCTGTTATTCAGTCCCATCGATACATATTAAGTTATCTACAAATAGAGATACCTATTGACTACCAAAAGCAATACATCTAATGTATTTATAACTCAGCTTAACCTCGATTTAACGTCGATTCCAAGTTGCATCCACATGGAAGTTAGGCCACTTGGGACTCTTCTTCGGGCCTGGTTAAGCCACTGCAGTACACAACACTTGCGACCTATACGTACATTATATATCCGGAAAGATTCACTGCTTATGCGGATAAGACTGCAGGTGGAATGAATATTTGATGAACTTCTAGATGAAATATGTCCCATGCAATTTTATCGCGCGATTCAAAAAGCCTTATCACATATTCAAAGGGTAATATCATGTAGTATTACGCCGTAGACATATTGAAAACAGAGAGGAACGATATAAATTGCTTTTGAACTTCTTTGCAACAGTCGACACTCATCTGACTTTTATGATTTCATAAAATGTACATAATTTTATTTAACACTCCCGCATATTTATTTGTGTGATGTTACAAGTGATTTATTAACTGGATAATAACGAATGGCTATTGAAATAGTACTAAGGACATTAAAATAATTAAGACAAACTCGGCATTAACAAGATAGGTAAGCCACAATTAATTTTCAGAGTTAATCAGTTTTCAAAATAATACAATTAATCAAACATCCCAATGTGAATTATCCACAATTCGATAATGAACTGAACATAATAGTAAAAACTTTAATTACTTAAGATATTTTAAATTTTCATTCACATCATCATCTTCTTCTTCCCCTTGTTCTATTTGTGTCGGGCATCTTTTTCTACTGCATCGACAAGGCGCCTCCATTCGTCTCTGTCTTGCGCTGATTGTGCGGCCTCCGTCCATGGTAGTCCCATCTTCTCCTTACACAGTTTTTGAAGTTGTCTCTTTTGAAATCGCTCTCAGTATTTTCCTAGGAATTCGATCATTAGACATTCTTAGTACATGCCAACACACTTCAGTTGTGATTTCTCTATGAAGAGTAACAGTGGTTCAATGTTTAGATCGTCTCGGATCGTCGAGTTTCTTATTTGATCCCATTTCGTAACTCCTGCACCTTGGAATCTAGAGTATGTTTATTTGCTTAGCATCCACATCTGGTGACCGTGCGTAAGCGTCGGGCGGTGTACCGTTTTGAATACTGGCATCTTTGTCTTGATAAGCTCGGCTTTTCTTATCATTTGTTTCACTTATTCTTCGATCAATTTCTCCGTCTTGCCGTCGACCTCGAGGTACTTGAATATGTCCACCTGTTTCATGTACTTATTATTTCAGATCAAGAGTTGATGTATTTAATAAATAAATTCGCTTCACCACGTTGTAGACAATCTTCCAATTCTTTTCTTAGGTCTGACAATAATTGTTTACGTTGTAACAGTTTGATCACATTTGATTTTTATCTCACTTGAAGTCTATTATGAAGGATTAACTTCGCTTGTGACGGTTCTGCAAATTCCATAATTGGTTATACATTTATCCTATCAATTTTGTTATACGATATTTGAATTTACTTCATACTGGAAAATTTTGAAAACGGGAAAATTTTATTTTTCTGAAAATAATTTTCCTTGAAAATCGAAAAATTGATATAGGTCTTAAATTTTTTATGAAAGGCCTTTTTGATATTATGTGAAGTTAGAATTTTTTTCTGTTAACATTTTTTCCGGGAAAAATGAAAAATCGGAAAAATTTTACTCGGAAAATAGGTAGGGGAATTGTATAAAAGTTTTTGATAAGAAAATCATAGTTTTGTAAATTTTCCTTTTGAAATTTTCTCTTCGGGGATACTGTCTGAAAACTTTAACGGTTCTCTTTGAAAATAACAGAGGGCCTCACTTCCGTTTACATTAGTCCAAACTGTACAGTCGTTAAGATGAAGAACTACAAGAACTACTTGATACAAAATTCTTTTAATTACAACAAGAATATCAGGACTCAGTCATTTAGATACTCGCTTATACATAGATTGCATGCAGTTGGCAGTGCTTTCTCAGAAGTAGTAGATATATTCAACTGCACTGTAAATAGTTAATAATAACAAGATAATAATAGCATATCTCAAGCATAATAATCAATGTAAGCATTCTTACATTCTCCTGCACGGTTACTATATCATATTTTAATTCAGATTCTAAACGAATTACTTCCGATATCTTAACTATCAGTCAGAAAAGTTTTAACTAATAAATGTATTGCCTTATTCAAAATTATTAATTTTATTCCAAAATTATTATCTAACTGACAGCCCTGAATTGAGAGAGCTAACTTTCAGAACCATTTCAAACAAATATAATATATAGAATTTTGGAAGTAACAATAATTACAATAGTAAATTACTTTATTTACAAGACAATGCCTTTAACTCAACGATTTGCAAATAACAATGCTAATTTTTGATATTGATGTTGACAATTTTGCACGATTATACCTGCTATCAAGTTATCTTTCTTTACATGTTTTCATAATGTTTATATAAAATGTTCTCTGTTATTATAACTATTACACATTTCTTTTCATGCTTCTATTTTTTGTAAAAAACCAATTGTTGAGTTAAAAAAAAAAAAAAATATTTCTTATATATTATTTGTGTCTCATTCATTTTTATGTTGTCCTTAATACTACTGATACCCTTCCTTTGTGCTGCTGTAACTTATAATCTTATGATTGTAATTTAAAAGCCTTTTAATGGCGTTATATAAATAAATAAAAATGCTCAAATTGCTCATGCACCGATTGTTTGATACGTACAAAATAACGTAATATACCATAAACCATACCATAAATCGACCGATGAGATAGTCCGACCGACCAAATATTGATAACTGGCCGTAGCTTGCGAATGTCAATATCGTATTGATATAAGGTTTTATCGATTGACCATGCTAGACCCCTCTAAGTCACGTTTACACATTTATAAGAATGATTTCTGTTTTATTCACACAAGTGAATAAATTTTTTGTAAAATTTAAATATTTATATTTATTGCGTATTACATTTTAGGTTAGTCCTAAATAGGGTGAGTAATTCTTAAAAAACGTTTACCTTCCTACAATTGCTTTAAAATATTTCCGAGTAGGTCTTTTATGTTTTTAAAAAAAAGTTTGTATTAAAAGCTAATCAAATATTGGAAAGCGTCCACCCGACCCCTGCGAATATAAATCCTACCAAAAAAAACATATTGTCAGAATACTTCTTTTGCCGGAAGAATAATAAATTTTTCACTTTAATTTTGATGTTTTTTGAAAATAAAAGTAATGCCTGTTTGTTTTATCGAAAAATTCATTTCAATAAAAAAGTCTCATATAAAAATAAAATTCCACTATAAAATAATACTAAGGCAGACCTGTGAAAAATTACGGGTTAATATAATTGTGGAATTGGTGAAGCCTTTCAAAAGAAGATTTTTTTTTTCGAATTTTAGAAAACTTTTTTGTTTCAACAACATTTTAAAATATCGTACACATGTCAAATCAAGAATTATTAATTAATAAAAAAATTGGTACCTACTTAATCTCTTATCTGAACTCTCGTCTTCGAATTTTAAAATCGAGCGTCTTATCAGCCTAGGCAAGTAAGCGAAAAAATGGTTTTGAATATTTTGTGCGTAATTTTATAAGAATGAAAAAAGTTAGACCATACAAAATCTCAAAAATAGTCTTAGCCATAAACGGTTATTTTTTAAAAAATAATTCTTATATTACTTCATAGTTAAGTCAAGAAAAACATTTTTTTAGTGGTTTACGCTTATATTTTTTGTTATGTAAATAATAATTTTATTGTAATTCCAATACATAGAAAAGCTAGTAAAAGCTTCAATTTATCATTGACATATTTTTTGATGTTCATTATGTAAACCGATTTGTCGTAAAGATTAATCTAAATAGGATTTCACGTACAGCTTCATCTTAAGGTACACGCACATGTCTTGTGTGTTATAGTGATTTATTTTGGGGGTATTACGCCGTACTGCCCTCCCTCCTTTTTTTGCCAACGTTTTGGACAGCGGTTTGGTTATTCCCAGGACTTCAATCGTTACGAGGATAAACATCAAATTAATCAGATTTAGTTTTTTCATTTTCTCATTTTTATTTTGAATTTTATTCAATTCATTCATATTTTTATAAATATTTTGAATTTGATTGATTAGAGTTAATTGAGTACCAGAACGTATTGAAATTTCTGAAAAATCCGCTTATGAAATTGAATCTGATTATAATTATTATTTTACTTCCAAGCGCTTTAATATTTTTCATTTTCTTATATTTTCAACAAATTTTCACACTCCATCGTTACGTAAGATGATTTCCCAGAATCAATTGCAGAATTCTAGAAAAAGTCAGTCGTGAATGACGTGATGGTGGCATTTCAATGAACCAGGTTGGTCAATCCGTGCAAACTTTACGGCGGTCGGGAAAACTTTCGCAGTTAAGTTGACAGTGATGGTTTCTGACTTTCCAAAGGAAATGCCGCATTGTGCTAGAATATTACTTGTATTACCTTTAACTACGTCAACTATCTTTTCCTCTTTTTTTTAAGAAAATCAAATATTCCCAGGTTACGACTTGACTGATAATATTTGAAAATATCCTAACACAACCACAGTAAGCAAAAAAAATATGCTTATGCCGTGATGGGGGGATTTAACCAGCCCAGGAATTAAACTCACGACGGCTGAGTGCGGACATGACGCTAACTCAGCCACCGACCCGACCTTAGTCTTCAAAATCTTTATATATATTACCAACCAATCAAATAATTTATTTGTTAAAAGCAATAGATGTCATTAACATATATTGTGTGTTTTTTTTGTTGTTGTTGTTGTTGTTATGTATTTCAATTTTTATCATCATTTTTTTATCGTTATTTGCAGTCAACGGTTTTGTTTTTGTTGATATTTTAAAAGTTAGATATAGATGCTAGCATATCTACGTATGTATATCAGATGTATTTTTAAAGTAGTTATAATTTTTTTGTTCTTTTGAAACCTTTTAAAAAAATTCTAATATTTCGAAATAATCCTAAAAGTTACTTTAAAAGGTTAAATATTGAAAAATAGTTCCTGTATAACACACAATACGTTTGTTTACATTTGTTTACGTTTATTTTAAGTTTTAAGTCCCCTCAGGCCTCGAACATATTCTAACGGTATATTTTCGCTTATCGATAAAATCAAAAATAAATATAATATCACAAAAATATAATAATAATTATAATATAAATATAATCATAGTAATATACTATCATTTAAATATAATAAGCAATAAAATCAAAAATAAATATAATATCTATGAACGTATCCTAAAACTAAAAAGTGTTTTTGGATGATGATGAATAGGCTTTCAAATTTTATTATTAATAACTTAAAACAAAAAAAAATAGAAACACTAACATATTTTAATATCGAGATTATTGCTAATATTTTCACCATCTCACCTTTTTGTCATTTCATACAAAAATAATCGATAAAATATACATTAATTTTCTTATTTTTTTCAAATTGCGGTCGGAAACTTTGGTTTCATAAAGGTGTACATTTTTTTATTAATTTGTATAATTTTTAGATTTGAACATAAAGCGTGGTATTTTTTCTTTCGAATACTATTTATATTATATTTCTGGCTATGATAATAAGGGAAACATAACGATTTCTATGAGATAAATATTCTAAGAATTGTTCCGAAAGCGAAAAAAATAGTGTCAGGGGTTAACGCGATTATAAATGTATGTACTTATTAAAACAATAAATAAAAAGAAACATTAATGTATTCTAATACAAAATAGACCCATAGACCCTATGCCACGACTATTTCAACATTGAGAGTAACAATTATGAAGGTTCATCTAACTGTTCTTTCTTTTAATATTTACCAAATATAAAACCCATTCAGCCGCATTTTCCTGAAAAATATTTCAATTATTCTGTTTGCAAAAGAAATGTTTCCATCATTTCAGTGCACGTAATAGCCGGAGACGGAGCTGAGTTAGTTTGCGTCCGTTGCCTCGTCGAGGAGACTTGAAACTTTCCCACGACAAACATCTCTGATTTGTTGTGGGGAAGGATTCCTCTTTGAACCTTCGCCCTCCCCAGACCCACTTCCTCCCGACCAACCCTCGGTAATTTCACGGGGTGCACCTGAAGGATTTATCCCGAGTGCCGGAGATACAACATACAACATACGTAAGCCGATCTCCGTGATTGGGAATTGGACGCTAGGTTGCACGAAGAAGACATGTTGCAAACTGGGCTCTTAAAATAGGACTGTTGTAGTCCCATGAGAAATCACGGATATAATCACTATAATTGTAAAATTTGTGATGCTGTATTAACAAAATATTTGCCTAAGGATGATTGTCAATTTTCTTAACCTCAAAAGCTAATTTGTTCGGTTTTCGAAACAACTATCGTCCTTACTATCATGGTTGATCATGGTGATCATGTAATCTAAACGGTGTTAGAAAGAGAAAATATGCACTTTATATTCAAATTTAAAAATTTACCAAAAACTGGAAACTTAGGGTTTTTTTTATTATTAATTTATTTTAAAATGAAATGACGAACTAGTGAGTTGAAAATAAAATATTTGTGTGTTTTTATGTTTATTTGCTATCAGTAATTTGAGTTTGAGAAAAAACCACTAAGTCACTTTTAAACTTTTTAAAGCCTACATTAAAACATTTTATAAAAATCATATACCTATTTCAAATTATAAAATTTGAATGCGTAATTCATCACCTTTTTAAAACAGTTTTTAGATTTTGGATGCGTTTAGAAATATTCCATTTATTTGAATTTGATTGCAATGGCGAAATATTTTGACTTTCCGAAAAATAGGCCAAGGCCTGACTGGTTTATAAAATAATTATATTTTCGTAGAAAAATTACCGTGGAAAAATTACATGGAAAAGAGGCCCTAATGGGATACACCCCGATACAGGCGAACCCTAGTTGGGTTAATAATTACATGCTAAAAATTAATTTAAATTGTGAAGAAGCAATAAATAAATAAATGATATAAAAAAATCTCTCAGGGGATGATGAGTGAATGAATATGTCAACTTTGGGGATGCTGTATGGAGAGTCTTTTTAGGGAAAGAAAGGAGAGGAAGTTCTGGGAAGGAAAAGGTATGAGTGGGTAGGAATGGGGGGTCAATTTGTCCAGAAGTAACGGACGTATGAATTCATCCCTCCCAATGCGGTGCAAGGCGATGTGTCGAGAGAGTCCAGCTGGAAAGATCTTGGTTAGGTCTCCCTCAATCAGTCTCCCGATCCGGTGCGCCATGCAGTAGGTGATCAAACGCATTTGCAACTAAGACCTAGACAAACCTCACCCCAGGAACCAGGGCACCTCTGCCAAGTCACCATATACAGCGAACTATTTGGAATGATCCGTGACAGGGATGTTGGTTATCCAATAAATGGTTGCGAAGCGGCGGTACCCATTCATGCCTCTCAAATTGAGATGTTATTAATAATCTCGATAATGTTAAGCATATGGGATAAGAGCCGGTGAAATGATCACTCACCCACGGAGGTAGATAGATTTTTATCGTGTTCTTCGAATTCATTTTTAATGTGAACAAATTTGAAAGTTTAAATGTTTAAAAATATCTGGATTTGACAGAACGCGGTAGTATTGATATCAGTCAGCTACAGGGAATGTTTGAATTTTCTCGTATGAACATGTAGGTACATTACACACGTACATAATAAATAAAATTAAACAGAATTTTTCATTTTCCATTCAAAATGATTTTCAGTGAAATTCCGTCGAGTTTTGGAACGCACTCTCTAGAGATTTTTATATTAACAGCGTTGAAAAGTGGCAACAATATTATTTTGACCGAATTCTCCGTACGCCTTCATAAAAAGCTTTCGTTATTTAAAAAAATCCCCGAATATTTTTGTCACATTTTTTTCCAATAATTATTATTTAAAACTTTTGTATTGATGTTAGTAGCTCCTCTTCAATGAAATATTTTGGTCGGTTTATTTTACGGAGATTGAACAATTCATCAAATTTAAAAAATTTCTGAAAGTTCTATTGTTCTGTTATTATTTCATCAGTACTGGATTAATGACAGTTCTTGTTTAAGTCTTTCAAATAAATTTGGTGAATTGTTCAAATCGATTGTCCCGAAGAACAATGTCACATGTGTGATTTTTAGTACAGCTATTTAAAGTTTCTTTTCTGTATTTTTACTGTTTTTGAGATCAAGAAATAAAGTGTTGTTTGATATTTTGCATTTCATTTCATTTCAATCATAATTCCGGAAATTTAGTTTTCTAAATCGTCAAAAGGAAATTAAAATGAGCCAAAAAAACAATTTTCAATTCGTAGTTAATCCGACATTGTTGTTCAAGACCGTCCAAATGCTGTGAAACCGTAGGAGTCAGACCATGACTGTGACTTCAAATATTAAATGATCTAAACTTAAGTCTAATATATTAAAAATTCGTCATCCCACCATTACAGCTAACGGGTTAGGCCTCAGTTGAATTTCAATAATTTAGACCAAACTCCAACGTCTCCAATTGAACTTGCTGCAGTGAAATACATACCTACGAACTCTTGGAAATATCTACGTCCAGGTAATAGACAGCCGCTGGTCGGTTACTCGGTGATATATACGGGTCAGCATATTAGTGGACATAGGCATCTTGGTTTCATGAATTCGGTATAGCAGTGTCTTGCGCAGGGCGCATGCGACGGTGCTCCAAATCTAATAAAAAAAACTTAATTTTCAAAGGTTTCCAAAGCTTTTAATATTTTTTTAAATTCTCGTCAAAGAATCAATCAAAAATACATCTTTCAATCTCACGTTGCAAAGCCTTTAAAATTAATCGAATATTGAAACAACTTTGGGATTTCTCCGTATATTCCATTCCACCCAACGAAGCCAGAGTTAAGTTACCCTCTCAAAAACTGGGCGTACAGTACAGGGCCGCAGATACTTTAACAGTACACAACTGCTTACCCTGTACAAATCACAAGTGCGCCCCACGGTTGAATTTGGCAGCCACCTCTGTTCTGGAGCCCCTAAATACCTGAAAAAAAAACCCTGACTCTGTGCAGAAACGGGCGGTCTGTTTGATAGATTCTCCTAATTTAACGAACGGATTGCAATCTTTAGAGCACAGGCAATCGGGTGGGAATGCTCTCCTTGTTCTACCGGTATTTCAATGGAAGATTCTCCGAAGAACTAACGTCATTGATCCCTTTGGCACCGGTGCATAGTCGGGAAACACGCCAAACGCGTGCCTAACGTATGTACACGGTTGACATTTGTCAAGTGAGAACTTCTTCGACTCGTTCTTATGTTCAACAGCTTGGCTGTGGAATGATTTGCCAGCCTCTGTGTTTCCACTTTCCTACAACATGAGTCTCAACAAGACCAATGTTCATTCCTTCCTCTCCTCAAAAACACCGGGGCCTATGTCATCTATACAGCATCCTAGATGACATAGGCCCCGAGGGAAATTATTTTCCTCAGGGCCTGCTGTGTGGAGTTAATTAATAAAAATATATATATTCAATTCTCTCATATACTTGTTCAATGTATTGTCATCTCCTATTGACCCTCTCCTTTCCTCACAAAGACTTATTTGGGAAGCCGAATATAAGAAGATGACTTCACACTTTTGCCGGTTATAATACGTTACATACATGTATTAAGAAGAATACCTACATATCAGTTGAAATATTGTCGCGATCGTGACTACACCAATTATTTGAAATTCTCCGTAAATCCTCCTCATACACGTTTTATATGATATACTTTATGTGTACCACCGCGTATAACTGTGCCAAGTTTTTTGTTTTTTAGTGTTTTAGAGTCTATTTAAGGGAGGGGGGGGTAAGTTTTTAAATGCGAAATTTTTTTTTGGAGATATGAATAACGTTGGTTTATTTATTTCATACACACGTTTTAGAATAACATCTGAAATATCTTTGGAAAAATTTTCAATTAAAAATATCAATGAATAAGTCCGTGGAAGCGAATATCCGGATGCGTCTCGAAAAAAAATTGTTACCGAATCATTTGAATCAAAAAAATTGAAATGCGTTTACAAGAAGGTGATATGTTTTCCTAGGTAATCAAAGGAAGTTTTTTTTTTATTTTTGACAGCATTTTGAAGATAAAACGCGATTTTAACTTCAAATTTTTGCTAAAAAATTTCGGTGAATTTGTTATTAAATGGAAAAAAAGTGGTAAAAGAAACTCTCATGTTGATTTATGTTTCAAAATAGTGTACAAAATTTTAAAGGGATCCGTCAATTAGATCATTATTTCTGGCTTTCACCCAGCAAGGGTGTTCTAGGCCATCATTTCAAATTGTAGAGAAAGGAAAGGTAAATTGATATATAAATGAAGAAGTAAATTTATATATTAATATTATTTAAATGTGCGAATTTCAGAATTGTTGAAAAATGTTGTTTGCGAGAAAATCGATTTAAAGTTTTTTATACTCGAAATATACTCGAATCGAGTATGAGGGCCGGTCGCTTGAAATGCTAGTTAGTTAGTTTTGCTCCGATTTACTTGAAATTTTGAGTCTCGACATGTTCTACATTCAGAATTTTCCTTACCCCTCCCACCCCATTAAGTTGCCAATCAATGGGTATTAAACAGCCCTCTTTTTTGTCTTTTAATATAATTAAAATAATCAACACGCATTGTATAATAAACATTGAAAATCAATTATTTAATATGAGAAGAAGAAAAATTTGTCCAGTCTTATAAATTATAATCTGTAATGTAAACAAAACGTAATTGCATCAAAAAATTTAATATATTTTAACTTAAAAGCACATATTTTACAACAGCTTTCAAATTAAGATCAGTGGGATATTTCATCCCTGCATTAAAGGGGCCTTCTCGAGCCTTTGGGAACCCCCTCATCCCAGATGTAAATACTTAATATCATACGGTCTCCCTGCTCCTTACGCGAGGCCTCTGAGATAAACGGCTTCGGCAGCTTTACGGTATTAGTTAATGATAAACATTCTAACGCTTCTGGGAGCTTAAAAGCTCCGTGTGAGCGTTTATTGAATGTGAATAATCGTGAATCACAGATCGATTACCGCAGAACAAAATGCCTATAAATCTAAGCTTGCACAAACCGATAAGTATATATAATTTATGAGTGGTAATAATTTTTTTAGTATGAATACCGCCAAGAGCCACCACTGCTCCGCCTGGAGCCAGTGAGACTATGGCATGCCCAATTGAGGTATGTTGTGAGAAGAGAGCGATTTGGAAAAGGAATGTGAGAAGTACGTGGCTAACCAGATCTGGTCACCAAACACGGCTTGTCATTTAAAGCAACATGCCAATTATGAATGGTTGTCTTACACCATGGTGATACTTAGAGTATCTTCCACTCTAGAACGTGCCGCAAAAGCATCACTTATTATTTCATACGATAAATTGTGAAATAAAACAAATTAATCAAATAAAAATTACTTGCGCACGCCAGGATTGTATCTGTAACCTATTGCTTTGTGATTGCTAGTCGCTAGTCGCGATTTGCGATTGCTAGTCGAGGACCCTACCCATTGACGATAGAGGCTCTCAAGGGCTACTAATAAACTGGTTTTTAATTTTACCTGGTTTATAAACAACCATTAATGTATCGTAAATGGTCGTTTTTCAGCTGTGTGAAATTTGAAACATACTTTTAAGTAAGTTAAATTAATTTTATGTATAAGTTTTGTCATATTAATACAATAATTATCTTAACAATACTCGTAACAATACATTAATTACTTCCTCCCGCCGTTTCTTGTTATATTTTTGTCTTTTTTTTTTTATCCTGATGAAGTGAATTTCGGTTCTGGAGATACATGCAGATAGTTTTTTTAATAAAATAGTCGTATAAATGAAAGTAAAAAATATATATATATATATTTTTTTTTTAATGAAAACAAATAACTTTGTATATACCACTATTAACTTATTATCCTGACGAAGAAAACATAGTTTTCGTAACATGTTGATATTGTTAATTAAATAGTGGTGTACACAAAGTTATTTGTTTTCATTAAATTAATAATGACGCCACAAAGTGAATTTGCGAAGTTTGAAGAAATTAAATATTTTTCTTTAATAAGTTAAAACATGTAAATAATTAATATGTTTAAGGTGTGGAAGAGGAGATTATGATAAAATAACCATCAAAATGCAACACTGTGATTATGGTAATCATCGTTAATTTCCAGTCTAAGAATAGTCACAAATATTAAGGGGGTATCCTAGTCTAGAAGCATGAATTGTAGGTGATTTTTCAGGTGCAATAAAAAAAAAACATAATATTTTTGTAGCCATTATTTTACCGAATATTTATTAAACATTAAAGAATACATAAAAAAAAATCAAACAAAAACATTAAAAAATTAAAATGTTACAGGGTGTTGAAGTGGGGGGTTTAAAAAATATAGCGCGCCCTGGTTGACGCGATTGCGACCCTCCTAGTAATCCGAAAAAAAAACAAATTTTATTTTAATTCAGACAAATGTTGCTATAGCATGAACCTCGGAGAAGTCATAAACATTTTTTTTCGCAAAATGGCGGCTTTCTGAAAAAAAAACATTTTTTACCAGTTTTTTTGACTTTCCAAATTTTTTTTTAATAGTAAGAATTAAAAATTTGTTATAGTTCTGATTCATGCGATAAAGTAAGGCTCACACCGAATTTCAAGTAAATTGGTTTAGTAAAACTTGATATATCCTGTCAACCGTCTCGAAAATAGTGGTTTTAAGAAAAATGTGTTCAAAATTTTGTTCTATTTAGATTTTGGTTAGATTCTGTCTAAACCGCGAAATTAAAATGGATATTACTTTTAAAATAATGTGAATTTCGAAAAATCCTTTTACTTTTTTTAGATATTTTTGAATATTTAAACACGAAGAAAAGAATTTTTTTTTTCTAGATCTTCTTAAGTTAAGTATTTTTATTTAATAAGTTAAATCATGTAAATAATTAATATGTTTAAGGTGTGGTGGAGGAGATTATGATAAAATAACCAACAAAATGCAACACTGTGATTATGGTAATCATCGTTAATTTCCAGTCTAAGAATAGTCACAAATATATTTTTATTTAATAAGTTAATAATGTAAATAATTAATAAGTTTAAGGTTTGGTAGAGGAGATTATTATAAAATAACCATTAAAATGTAACATTGTAATTATGGTATTCATCGTTAATTATTAGTCTAAGAATAGTCACAAATATTAAGTTAAGTATTTTTATTAAATAAATTAAATCATGTAAATAATTCATAAGTTTAAGGTGCGGTAGAGAAGATTATGATAAAGTAACCATCAAAATGCAGCACTGTGTTTATGGTATCCGTCGTTAATTTCCAGCCGAAGAATAGTCACACACTTACCTTTAATTCTTTCGACAGGGTATGATGCACACAATATGTATGTATTGAAGAAAACATTTTAAGTAATCGCTTTCTAAAGACTCTGCTTTAGATTTAGCTGCCTTTGCAGCAATGGATGAATAATTATAATATTCATATATCTAGCTAATTTCGGATGTAATTTAAAAAAAATTCTTACCATTTTATATATCCATATTGATTTCCGTATTGGTTTAGTTTTGACGTTCTGTTTGCGTGTTTGTTTTTGCTCAAATATGTATGTCATATTGCGTTTATAATATATTGCACCACTCAGCACATTACCGATCGATCATATGTTTTTTACTGTGCTGGGAAGATAATTAGATACGGCGTAATTGATCGTCTTATCAGGGGATTAGATTCGGACTAAGTTATTGAATCTCAAAGCTGTATATAATTAATTATTGAGAAATACCTTGTCTATATCCTTTGTCTAAAGTTTTCACTGCATGAACATTGATTAAAGTTTGGTAAATGCAAGCAATTTAAATAGCGGGATGAATTTTACATAACTTGACTTTCCCGTGAAACTATATAAAAAAGGACTGAAAAAATGTTTTAAAAATTCACTACCTGAATTTCAATGGAATATGTTCCGAGAAATTAGCGACATTGGTCCCTTTGGCACCGGTGCGTAGACATTTGTACACAGTTGACATTTGTCATATGGAAAAAGGTCATTTCTATGACTCGTTCTTGAATTTACAGCTGTGCAACGATTTGCCGGTCTCTGTATGTCCTCCCTCCTACAACACGGATCTCTTCAGCGCCCAGTTTCACTTCTTCCTTTCCACAAAAAGGCTCTCCATACAGCATCCCCAAAGATGACAAGTCTCTAAGGGAAATTATTTTCCTCAGGGCCTCCTGTGTGGAGTATTTTTTTACAATAGGCCTCAAGGAAAATAGTTTCCCCTCGGTGTTTTGTCATCTTTGGGGATGCTTTGTAGAGAGCCTTTTTTATCAGAAAATTCTGGGAATAAAAATGTATGAGGGGAGGGTAGGAATCTGGGCGTTAATGTGTCCAGAAGTGACGGACGTATGATCCATCCCTCGCACTGCAGTACAAGGCGATAGGTCGAGAGAGTCCGACTGGAAAGGAAAAATGTCTCCATCAACCAGTCTCTTCCGATTTGGCCCGCAGTAGATGGACAAACGCATGTGATAAATCTCTCATCCCATGAACCCGGGCACTCCTGCTAAGTCACTAAACATAGTGAATCACGTAATCTATGGCAGGGATGTTAGTTATCCAATAAATGTTTACCGGAGCGGCCGTTTCCCATATCACCCACAAATTGCTTAATAAGTGTAAAAAAAAACATACGGAAAACTAGGTGATTTTTTTTATAAGGATGTACGGCCAAAAAACATACAAGCAAATGAACACATCCAAATTTATAAGCATAAATTCTTTGGATATCAAATTTTATTTCAGTTTCTCAGAAGGAGCTTAAGAGGGAATAACCAGACAAAACCGGAAATATCATTTTTAAATCAACTTTTAGACGTATTGACTTTTTTCGAAAAAAAATATCAATTGATTTCGAAAGATTGTTTTTTTATCTAGTGAAGCTATTTTTTAAATTTTGAGAAAATATGTTTATTTTTAGTACAATAAGGTTTTACCGTAGGTCGTTGGCAGATTCGTTAAATTTTCAAACAAAATTTTGTATTATACAACGTACATTTCAAATCATAAAATCATGCAATGAAATAAATCAATAAATTTTTGAAAACCTTCTTTTCAGAATTTTAATTTTAGTTCAAATAAAATCATAAAAAAATATCCGCGCCCTTGTTTTGGAACGAAAATACTTCAGGGAGTCTACTTTAAATACGGTCTTACAAACTAATTTATTTAAAAAAAATTACATTCGAATTTTGCTTAGACATTATTGAAAAATTATAAATACTCATGATCAAACAATAATTACATAAAGTTCTTACATAATTTTATCATCACGATTTTGAGCATTTTTGAATGTGGGTATTTATCAAAGCAAATTTGGAATGAAATAAAATCGATATTGAGTCATTTTGTTAAAAAGCTGGTATGGAGAACAATTAATCTTTCTCATCGGAACTCCCTTGTACCGTTGAAAGGGTACAATTGCAAGATCATCGTTCGACGAAATTTAAATTCTCGGCCGCTGGTTAATGGCTCTTAAAATTCTTAACCGAGGTAGAAATCTTAATATTTTAAAAATCCTTTTATTAAAGCGTTCGTCGCCTGACATTTTATTACCTGTCAGTTTTGGCTGCCATTTTTTAAACCGTGCACTTAATTTCTTACCACTTCATAGCCTGTCAAAAAATGTCATAAAGCAAATTGGTAACGGCTGTGGTAGACGCAGCCTCTTTAGATTTAGAAGTAGGTACTTACCGCGGACAGACCAGTCTGGGGGCTTAATTTTCATTACGCTAATGGCATTTTTTTAGTGATTTTTAATGGTCTCATTATGATATATTATAATCTCGCGCTACGGATAAATTCCACAAATGTATGATGAAAATGTGTTTATTTACGTCAAATCATTTTTAAATAATATTGCAATATTTTGAGCTTGTCGTAAAGGCTTGACGATAACAAACAAAACAAGAACGGTCACATTGATTCTTTTTTTACATTAGCTCTACAGAAGACGACTTGAGGAAAACAATTTCCCTCGGGGCCAATGTCTTCTTTGGGGATGCTGTGTGAAGAGTTTTTTTAGGGAAACGAAGTTCTGAGAAGGAAAAAGGTATATATGAGGAGTGGGTATATTGAGGTTTTGAGAAAAACGCGTTTAAGGTTTTCACTTTTAAAAATCATGTTTTTCAATTACGGCTATTTGAAGCTAATCTGCAATTGCTGGAGCAACAGTAGACCTCCGAGCTCCTTGAAGTACTGCTGTTTTTGAATTTTCTGCATTTTTCATGCACATCGATCCTCCTTTGTGCTTTTGAGGCTGCGCCATGCTTGCCAACCGGACCACTCCGTTCTTCGCCTAGCGCGAACCGCTTCTCGAATATGATGCTATAACTTTAGAAATGTATTCTTCATACGTAAAAGAGGATTTTTAAGTAAAAATGTCGATTTTTGGATCGAATGGACCAGATTCCACATTAATTTATTGATGAAGGCTATACTCGACCAACGTACGCGTCGCACTATTTCCAGCCTAAGGCTAGAAACAGCCTAGATTACCGGCTTTCAGCGCCGCAGTTTGTACCGAGTTGTAGACATCTGAATCTGGCTTCATTGTGTGCGGTTTCGTAGGTTTACATACAAACATTCTTGTCGGTGCGCCTGCGCCGGTCGGCCGCCCAAGCGCCGACTCAGAAACCCGCGTTCACTCTGTTCTACTCTAAGGACGGGTTGTTTCAAAATATTTGACGGATTCGTCAAATATTTGAAGTTAATTTTTACGTTCTGTGTAAGTTCTACTCAAGTTCTATGATTATTTCAGTTTTATGAAGCAACTAGCCTATAATGTTGTAAAAACAGAACTTGAATAAAACTTACACAGAACATGAAAATTAACTTCAAATATTTGATGGATCCTTCAAATATTTTGAAACAACTTATCCTTAGGGTAACTGTGATTATGGTAATCATCATTAATTTACCCGCGTAGTACGCGGGTTTCAGAGTCGGCGCAACCTAGGACAACTGCAGATCTAATATATTAAGAACACTTAATCATTATGAACTACCAGATAGTTTCAGACAACAAACAACCAATGACGTCAAATATATTAAGAACACTTAATCATTATGAACTACCAGATAGTTTCAGACAACAAACAACCAATGACGTCAAATATATTAATAACACTTAATCATTATGAACTACCAGATAGTTTCAGACAACAAACAACCAATGACGTCAAATATATTAAGAACACTTAATCATTATGAACTACCAGATAGTTTCAGACAACAAACAACCAATGACGTCAAATATATTAATAACACTTAATCATTATGAACTACCAGATAGTTTCAAACAATAAACAACCAATGACGTCTAATATATTAAGAACACTTAATCATTATGAACTACCAGATAGTTTCAGACAACAAACAACCAATGACGTCAAATATATTAATAACCCTTAATCATTATGAACTACCAGATAGTTTCAGACAATAAACAACCAATGACGTCTAATATATTAAGAACACTTAATCATTATGAACTACCAGATAGTTTCAGACAACAAACAACTAATGACGTCAAATATATCAAGAACACTTAGTCATTATTAACAGTTACAAATTCGTTGGCGATCTGCAACATGCTAGGGAACGATGAGAAATTACCGAAAGTTATCCTTTCAGTTCTTTTCGATTGACTGTGCTAAGGGGCCAGGGGTGTATAAGTACATAAACCCTCCAAGAATTTCATAAAATGTTTCTTTTATTTTTTGTTCAATTTTCAAGCACCAAAAATTTTTTTCTCAAAAAATGTTTTCCTTATTTTTGTCTTTTCAATGCAGGTCGTTTGATTAGATACTGTTAATATTGTTTCAGTAGCTTTAAAAGTTATTTTGTCTTTAAAATATGCATTTTTACATCATAACGTCACAGATTTAGAATCAATGTTCCCTTATGTTATAAATTTAATTATATAAATGAAAAATGCATTTTGATGTTTAACATATACCAGTCGGAAGGTGAGCGCAGCAGGGTGAAACCGGTCAGGTTTCAGAAGAAATATATTAAATAGTTGCCTTTCATGTATCATAGTTTGTTGTATGTAGGAACACCTACCTGAAAATGACGTAAGCCTACACCAAACTACAATATAGCCTATCCCTAACTTGGCTAAAATCGGCTGCCTTTATTTTATTCATAGCCCAGCCGACGGCTTACCACAGAAGCCCCGCTGTACGATGACAGAACAGGTTGTCAACCTCCCCCAGGACCTGTCCCCTAAAATTATCCGGTGCCTCTCCTTAAGCCCGGGAACCGGAAGATCAAAGGAACATGCCGAGACATCTGACAAGACCTCCCAGGAGTCACGGCGCAGAGCCTTATGACATCCGTGACACAATTGATATTCTGAAATGCGGTGAAGAACTTTAGTTAAGTTCAGAAATAAATCGTTTACGAAACATCTTTAACCCATTATAACCTTTAACCTTTTTTAAACAAAAACTAAATTAAAATACATTTGACGCCAAAATTGGTATATTATAAGTAGCAACTGTAAATAACATTTTTTTCATTATTCAACAAAAATAATAAGAATGATAATTGCGTATCTTAGAAAGATATAAAACTTACAAAGATTATAAAAATAGCTCCGTAATAAAAATCTTGTTTTGAGTATTTAAAAAAAAAAAAACAATAAGTTTTTTCAAATATATTTATTAGAGTTGGGATGTATTTATTTTGTAGATAACTGTGCATGTTAATTATTTCTTACAATAAAAATTTTAATATATGAATAATGTTTTCAGTACAATGAAGTTCGCATAAATTTGATTAAGAGTTGAATTATTAAATAAATACGGAATAAAAACAATTATTTCTTCATTTATATCTAAAATATCTGTGGGGGTGTCGTGGAATACTAGAATTTTTGAGTTGGACTAAAATTTATTCTTTAGAATAAATTGGTACGTAATTATTAAAATATTCCACTTTTTTTTAATCCTTTCGGAAAATTTCATGAGCAATCTACCGTTTTGATATGAATATTGTTACGTTACAAATACACCGCCAATATAGATGCGCGCGCACCATCCCCTCCCGCGCGCACTCTACCCCTTCCCGCGAGCGACAAACCGGAGCCGCCGCTAGACCGAACTCTCGCGGCAGCCGCAGTCTTCAGCAAGCGAGCTTACAGGGCCCACGTACCGCCCGAACATGGGCGACACCAGTTCAGTTTCGCCGTGTGCGCTTCCGGTCTCCGATGGACGCTGCGTAGCTTGAGAGAATCAAGCGCGTGAAGCCGCTGTTGGCCCAAAACCAAACGTGAGTCAATTACCATGTTATCCTTTGTGTGCAATTAAATGTATTAACCCTAACCACGCGTGATAGAGAAGAGAGACGGACATTCAAACTAACTTTCAGCTAGGATCGTTCCCTTTTTATGTATTATTGTGTCTCCTAGAATTGAATAAACTGTTTATGTGATAACCTACCGTGTTTTGCTTGACGAGGGAGGCCCTGGGAGAATGGAGAAGCGTGAAGTTCCGGACCACGAGCACTAGCCTTGAGGTTACGAGATCTTGCTTGCACCGAATCCAGAGCTAGTTATAATTTGGGGCAGATACAGCAGCTAATTTTATTAAATATGTGAGAGCTTTCTCCAACCCTGCCGATAGCGTCAGCACGCACGCTGGACGCTAACACTGGCGCTAAACGTGGGGCCATTTAAATTTTTTCTGTTCCACCACGGCCTCGTTCCCAAGCAACAATTGTAAACTCTGAAATGTTATTATGATGTATTGTTTATTCCCAATTGTCTAGCACTTCCAACAGGAATCTCGGCGCGAACATAATTTCGAATCACAATTTAAATTATTACGGACGCGATTTTATCATTTGTGACTCGTCACTCGACAAAATATTACCGGTATTCCAACGCAAGGTGCCCAACCTAGGAAGTTGTCGCTGCGAATAATACAGTGATTACAAAGTGTCGGCCGATTAAAATTGCTATTTTCAATACAAGTGAATAGTGGAAATAAACACAAATTAAAGAAGAATTTATTCAACAATTAAAATCATGTACATGATAAACAAATCATCCGCTTGGTCTCGAAAGTGCTAAATATTTTTAATAATATACTAGTTTGCAGCTCGCTGGTACGTTTCTTTAAACGGACACTCGCTGACACCTAGGGAACAAGTGGATTTAAATTCTTTCTGTCATTTGACAATTAAGTATTTTTGACTCTGTCGTCTGATGAAACCGGATCATGCCATGCCATGCCAAAATCACATTCGAATATTGCAAAAAATACTAAATTCGCGTTGACGTGGATTCCTTGACATCTGACACTATAATACCTTGTCAATTGACAATGAAGGTAATATCTTGTCGAAAAGACGAAGGGAATTCGCGGGTAAATACCAAAATTGGTGCTGTTTAAAGCCAGGCTATAGGAAGCCGCGTAATGAAACCATGCCCCCAAGATATTGTTGAATTCTCAAACAAATTACTTCCACGAAAACTTGTGAAAATTTTTTTTCGATTTTTTTAATTTTCGAAATATTTTTTTCCAAAAACGCTTGGAGTTTTTCTTAAAAACGCATTGCCAGAGGAAAATCGCTGCGCAAATTTTCTCCAGTTTTCGGACTCTGAAAATTTTTCCGATTTTTTCCTTTTTTCGATTTTTTTTAATTTTCGAAATATTTTTTTCCAAACGCTTGGAGTTTTTCTTAAAAACGCATTGCCAGAGGAAAATCGCTGCGCAAATTTTCTCCAGTTTTCGGACTCTGAAAATTTTTCCGATTTTTTCCTTTTTTCGATTTTTTTTAATTTTCGAAATATTTTTTTTCCAAACGCTTGGAGTTTTTCTTAAAAACGCATTGCCAGAGGAAAATCGCTGCGCAAATTTTCTCCAGTTTTCGGACTCTGAAAATTTTTCCGATTTTTTCCTTTTTTCGATTTTTTTAATTTTCGAAATATTTTTTTTCCAAACGCTTGGAGTTTTTCTTAAAAACGCATTGCCAGAGGAAAATCGCTGCGCAAATTTTCTCCAGTTTTCGGACTCTGAAAATTTTTCCGATTTTTTCCTTTTTTCGATTTTTTTTAATTTTCGAAATATTTTTTTCCAAAAACGCTTGGAGTTTTTCTTAAAAACGCATTGCCAGAGGAAAATCGCTGCGCAAATTTTCTCCAGTTTTCGGACTCTGAAAATTTTTCCGATTTTTCCTTTTTTCGATTTTTTTTAATTTTCGAAATATTTTTTTCCAAAAACGCTTGGAGTTTTTCTTAAAAACGCATTGCCAGAGGAAAATCGCTGCGCAAATTTTCTCCAGTTTTCGGACTCTGAAAATTTTTCCGATTTTTCCTTTTTTCGATTTTTTTTAATTTTCGAAATATTTTTTTTTTTCCAAAAACGCTTGGAGTTTTTCTTAAAAACGCATTGCCAGAGGAAAATCGCTGCGCAAATTTTCTCCAGTTTTCGGACTCTGAAAATTTTTCCGATTTTTTCCTTCTTTTCGATTTTTTTAAATTTTCGAAATTTTTTTTTTCCAAAAACGCTTGGATTTTTCCTAAAAAGCACGCGGCCAGAGGCAAACCTCTGCCCAAATTTTCAAATAACCCAAACACTTACAAATACGCGTTTTTCGCAGAAGCATTTTTTTTAAAAAAAAATATATATATACGTCCCCAGTGGTCAATCCCTGGCAAAAATTTCTTTCCAATTACGGATAAAGAGTCGAGTTCTCGTTTTTCTCCCAACGTAAGGTCACCCTGACACGACCCTATACACTATGGAAGTCCCTCAAGTCACGCTGGGTATAATCCCCCACATTTCTACGTCAAAAAAGGAAGAACTACTACAGGCCCTGAGAAGTAGAAAGATTTCTCCCAGGAATAAATCCAAAAAATGCCTTATTCAATATGCTTCTTTCTACAACAAAAAGTACATCAGGAAGTTGCAGTTCCAACAGGAAGACACCTCAGAAATCATCTCTACCTCCCTCACAGTCTCCGAAGCAAAACCCTTGGTGGTACAAGCCCAGGAACAGACGAAAATATACGATTTGACAACCTGGAAGACGAAATACAACGGACTCACGGATGTGGAGGATTTCATCAACAGAATAGAAGAAACAGCCCAAGTCAGAGGAATCCCCGAAAGTATTCTGCACAGGAACTTCATAGACCTCATCGCTCCTGAAATGCTTACCTGGCACAGGATACATAAGAGAAAAACAAACTCATGGAGGGAACTCAAGGTGGCACTTTTAGCCAGTTTCGGAGAAAAAAAGGCCCAACATAGAGTCAGGTTATCCCTACTCGCTATCAAGCAGCACTCCGGAGAGCCTGTTGCTAGATTCACACAGAGGGCAGAGGCCATCAATATTAAGCTCACCCAACCTGTCCCTGAAGCGGAACTTCTCCCGGTTCTAATCGACGGTCTTCTCCCCAGATACGAAAACATCATTACTTCTCAGAAAATTGCCACGCTGGAGCAACTGAAAGATGTCTGCCAGCTACTAGAGGCATACCAGGATCGGAAGAAAGACGAAAGATTCCCCAAAGAAAACTTTCGCCCAAGCACTTCGTCCGGCATAAAACCGGAGCACAACGAGAAGAAATCCTGCTCCTTTTGCCACAAGATTGGTCACTCCCAAGCCGCCTGCTTTAAACAAGCAAAACTTTTATCCTCCAAAGACACCCACTCTAACAAAAGGCGATCCGTCGATCGTTCCCCAAGAAGAGATGAAGGGAGGAAGTTTGGCAAAAGACCACGCCAAGACAATACCGAAACGTCCATCCCGGATCTCAGATTCATCAAACCCCCTATGGATTTCTCCAGACCCCCTCCCAATTGGACAGCCAGGAAGACAAAAAACTAGACCCCAACCCCCCGGGCCATCCCTCCCATAGGCCAAAGGAATGGTCGGAGTGGTTGGAACACGTCAAATTTTTTAAACAGGCCTTACCCCTCTCTACAGTTTGCTGCAAACAGGCAATAGACGGTAGACCCTTCGCGCATTTTTCCATAAACAACGTGGTTTTTTCAGGTCTCCTAGACAGCGGCGCCTCTGTCAGCTGCCTGGGCGACAACGCCCACACCTTATTCACAAACTGTGGTTTTAAAATGGGAAAACATTCTTCACATGTTACCACGGCAGACAACACTTCACAACTCGTCATCGGTTCTCTAACCCTGCCGATCAATTGTGACCAAAAAACAGTTTGGATCAAGTTTCTAGTTGTACCTACAATCACACAGAAATTCATCTTGGGAGTGGATTTTTGGATGGCTTTCAAAATTGCCCCGCAACTGTTTAACAACCCCTCCGTCACTCCCCAAGTAAACGAAATCCGTACGGTAATACCCTACGAAAACTTGAACCCTTTACAAACAATACAATTAAATCAAATGATCAACAAGTATGAATCCATCTCCTTCGAAAGGTGCGGTTTAGGCTTAACCAACCTAGTACAACACCATATAAAAACAACAGGCCCCCCAATCAAACAAAGGTATTACAACCTAGCTCCACAAAAATTGAAAACGCTGGAAAAAGAATTGGACGATATGCTAAGACTGGGAGTGGTGGTACCCAGCCGCAGTGCATGGACCAACCCCACCTTATTAGTTTCAAAGAAAGACGGCTCAGCCCGTTTCTGCCTCGACAGCAGACGCCTCAACGCATGTACAATATCAGACGCCTACCCGCTCCCCTTGGTCAACTCCATCCTGGACAGACTTCGAAACGCTAAATACATCTCATCCATAGACTTAAGCAAAGCATTCTGGCAGATACCTTTGGATCCCAGCTCCTGCGAAAAGACTGCCTTCGTGGTGCCTGGCAGGGGTATGTTCCATTTCAAAAGACTACCCTTCGGTTTAAAAAACAGCCCAGCAGAACTACAAAGACTCATGGATAAATTGTTTGGCCCAGAGTTTGATAACAATTTATTTTGCTACCTGGATGACCTGATCATCATTAGCGATACCTTTGAAAAACATATACTTATTCTAGAGAAGGTTTTTCAACAACTCAAACAGGCCGGTTTGACCATCAACCTGAAGAAATCGGAATTCTGCAGGCACCGCCTACGATACTTGGGTTTCATAGTAGACGAAGAAGGCCTAAGAACAGACCCCACAAAAGTAGCGGCTATGACAAATTTTCCCCGACCTACAAATGCAAAAGAGGTAAAAGCCTTCCTCGGACTCACCGGTTACTACAGAAGATTCATAAAAAACTTCTCAACTCTCGCGGCGCCGCTCAACAAAATCACGGGAATCCGTAAAGGTACCAGTAACTTTTCCTGGTCTGCGGAGACTGAGTCAGCATTCAACTCCCTGAAAGAGGCTCTTCAATCAGCCCCAGTACTGAATTGCCCCGACTTCAATCTTCCCTTTACGATCCATTCGGACGCATCAAACGTCGGAATCGGAGGAGTCCTCACTCAAAATTTTACGGACGGCGAACACCCCGTGGCATACTTCTCTCGTACCCTAAATAAACACGAAAAAAACTACGGGATTACCGAGAGAGAATTATTAGCAGTCATGGAATCCATTCAACATTTCCGCGGATACATTGAGGGCAGTAAGTTTACCGTCGTCACAGACCATAGCAGCCTAAAATGGCTGATCTCGCTAGACAACCCCTCTGGGAGATTGGCTCGCTGGTCGTCCCGCCTATCTCAATATACTTTCGATGTCATCCACCGTAAAGGCGCCGATAATATCGTCCCGGATGCCCTTTCTAGGATCGAGATAGCAACATTAAATGCCGAATTGCCCAATTCTAGTCTCCCCACAAAAGACGTATGGTACCAAAAAACCTTTAGAGGATGCAGTGACAACCCACAAAAGTTCCCGAATTTTATGATTAAGGACGGACAACTATATCGCAACTGCAAGCCTCCACTGTCAATCTTAGAGGACTATGCCTGGAAAAAGGTAGTCCCTCTCGAAAATAGAGAACAAGTTATTATTGATAACCACAGTGCCGTAGACTCCATACACCCTGGAACCTTCAAAACATTCAAAAAAATATCTTTAAGATATTATTGGCCGGGTCTATTCAAACAAGTACGTTTATACATCTCCAAGTGCGACATCTGTAAGGCATACAAGCACAGTACGGCACCACCGTCTGGTCTAATGGGCAACCCCAAGCGTGCCGATAGACCACTTCAATCCTTTTCTATGGACCTCATTGGACCCTTCCCTAGAAGCTACGCCGGTTACATGCATATACTCAGCGTAGTGGACATCTTTTCCAAATACTGCTGGTTGTTTCCTCTGAAAAGGGCAACTGCAGCAGCAATAACCAATCTATTGGAAAAACATATTTTCATACCCTACGGTACCCCTCGTACTATAATATGCGACAATGGTAAACAATTTATAGCTCTGGAATTTAAGGAGTTTTTGTCTAAATATGGTATAAAGGATGTATTCTATAACACCCTTTACACCCCACAGAACAACACCGTTGAACGATACAACCAAACCATAAACACGGCCCTGGCAATTTTGGTTGGCAAAGACCAACGCACATGGTGCAAAAAATTAGACAAAATACAAGCAGCCATGAACAACACGGTGAACCTCGCTACAGGCTATACACCATTTTTTCTCAAACACGGCATGGAACAAGTAGTTCACGGTTCACTACACCCTGACAATTGCCTTCCACCCGTCCCTTCCTCCACAGCAGACCCCGCAGCAAATTACGCCCACCGCTTGGAGGAACTCTCCGCTATCTATAGTGAAGTAACAGACGCTCTACTATTGGCCCACCAAAAGAGCGCCGACAGGTATAACCTTCGCAGGAGGCACGTCACATTCAAGGAAGAAGACATCGTCTGGAGGAGAAACAACACTCTGTCACAAGGTGCGCTGTACTTCTCTGCCAAATTGGCACCCCGTTTTGTAAAGACGAAAGTCCTAAAGAAAATCTCAGACCTGGTTTACCGATTGTCCGACATCTCTGGTAAACACATAGGTAACTACCACATAAAGGACATTGTAAAAAGTGGGAACATGGAAACAAACTCCATTGCCACGCCCGTATAACCCCAACGGTTATTCCTCGACTCCTAGCAACCATTCGTCTACACCGTGACATGGATCACTATGGAAGTCAACCCTTTTGTTTCGTCACTAATGAGCGGCCTCTCGTAAACGATTGTCACTCATTGGGACACTCAAACGAAACCCTTTCTAGCTCTGGCACAGTGTTGTCAACTGTAGCCAAAGTCATGGAAGAAAATATAATTCTCCCTTGTGGTTTCGTTTCATTTTATTTTATTTTTGTTTATATAAATATCTCGTCATCATCAGTCATTCGCCTCTAATTGCTGCCCCAGGTGTCAAACCTTGGAAACATCGTTTTTTCTAAGCATGCACACCTCTACCTGAAATTGATCACTTCGGAGAAAGGAATTCCCTGTGGCTTACTGCAAGTAGTCAGAGACTACGTGCCCAAGGTTTTGTGCATCGTCACAACCCGCAGCATCATATTTTCACATCATCATGTCATACCTCGTCACCCCTTTCTAAATATTAGAAAATCTTTTTGTACATTAAATATCGGGTCCTCGCCAAAGTGCATCTAACCCTTATGTCATATGTAATTAAATTAGGTAAGCAAACCTGTGTAAACCCACGGCGGTATCAGATGTTTGCTACCAGTTCTAAGTTTTTTTTTCTGTTTTTTAAGAAAATAGAATGGCGCTCAATAAATAACCCTAATTGCTCTAGCTCTCCCCAGAACTGAATGTGGAGTCTGGAAAGTATCGTTATAAAAGGGACAACTTTCAACGTGCCTCTTCATTAACGATAAATTTTTTTTTACAACATTTCAGCAACATTGAGTCACCCTGGGTCTCAACTGTTCAAACTGAAATTTTGGGGTTGCCTTGTTGTGACTTATCACGTGCAAAGTACGAGGTCACAACAAGAAGCCAGGTCTCCAAGTGAACACCCTGCGAACAACCCATCCCATTATTATAATTTTCATAACACCAAGGTGTGTCCATCGCAGTCTGTTTAAGTAAGTAAAACCTAGAAGGTCTTAAACACTCAAATCGGACCTTTGTAAATAATTTGCCTTGTCAAACAACGATAAGCGCATGTCTTGTATTGTTGCTACCATCGTACGTGTAAGTACAACAAAAGTTGTACCATCACGATACGATACTCTGTGCGTAACCAAAAAGGTTGTACCACAAAGGATCTCTTTTGCGGTAAGCTTAGATGAAATTCACATTCCATCAGCACGCCAGAATTTTTCGTCCCTTAATTGTTGAAGTATAAAATCTTGGCCAGATCTTCAAATATGTTTTTGCCTTTGTGCAAGTCTTTAACGTACGCTAATATGGATTTATTATGCTACGGTATTGTTGTACTAAGTACATCAGTATGTCTCGCCGTCTGTATTGAATAGGTACTTTTATATGAACGTTAACCTTTTGTTGCCATCATAGGTGGGAACCTTATAAAATCTGCCGTCATAGATGGGAATCTCAGAATATCTACTAAATGCGATACGGGGAGCCCGTTATAATTACTCTGTGGGTTTTTGTCAGAAATGTCATAAACACCTAGTCTTTTGCACCTCCCTTCAATACTGGGCAACCCAGTTGTAATTCGTTCATTGTTATCCGTGAAGACGTTATAAAACTTACTTGCAAATCTTTTGATTTTGCAATCTTGTACGCTATACGTGAAGACGTTACAATACTCACCATGAATCGTGCGAACGAAATAATATCAAACCTTTATGTGTGAACTACTCAATGTAGTCCACACCCCTTTTTTGTAATCATTAATATGCCCGTGGACTTCCTGTCACAAGAACCCAGGAACTATCTACTATCTCAAAAGGACTAATCATACGCTTCACGCATGATTATGGGGCATCGTGTCGTGGGAGTTAAGTTGATGGACACAAACACACCTAACTCGTTGTCTGGGAGACGAACAAAGAAAATCCCCAGGTTTGTGAGATTTGAGCAAGGGTCTGTCATTTCTCGCAAACAAGTAGGAGAACAAAACGACCCCTAATCTTCTGCCCAATACACGTAGAGGATTAGACTTTTATGTCAGTGTATTCTTTTGTCCAACACTGCCAAATATTATTGTAATGTGCCAGGATGACTGCTGTAGACCTTGTTTCACCTCCACCCAGAGGTCGAATTTCGGAAATAGCCGAGTCCCCAGCAGTTTTCTTCGTTCAAATGTTCCCAATTATCACCCTCCCCCTTCCTCGAAATTATCCGTGAATGGGGATATATGCGTTACGCACTTGGCGTTTCGTTTGTCAAATGGGACAATCTTCATACGCGGATCCTTTCAACTTCCTACTCCTTTCCCACTTTGTTATAACTAATCTTGTACGCAATGTTTTGTTTTTCGAAAGTAGAAAAAATGCTACCGTATAGACGTGAGCATAGGTCATGGAAGACCAACTTCTTTCGAATGGGAATTTTGTTATACGTACAATCCCTCAACCACGTATTCTTGGAAATGTATTTGGTAAAGAAAAAAAACCAAAAGGGGTTACACAGAACCTGTCCTTGAATACGTACCTTTGTAACATGTATTAGGAATTAGCCACATTTAGTTAGCTCTCTCTCCGTCTCTCTCTCTACACGCCAAACAAATCCAACTTTTCTCAACATGCACACTTGTTTCTCTCCAAACTTTTTTCATCATTGGTCTACTAGGCAGGTAAACTTCAAGAATTTTGTTCTAATAATAATTTTTGCCGGATTTAAAAAAGAAAACCAGCAGCTCTGCACCCTATCTACATCTGCGCCTCTTCATGCTGCCCTCGCTACCGTCACGGAGGTCCCTTGCCTTCAATCCCTGCGTACCAAAAGCACCCGACCGCATCTAACATAACCTAGTGTGAGTCGTGCGTGTAGTTGCGAATCGTATCACCACAAAGAACCGACACTCAAAACAAACCCGAGCACGCCAGCTCTAGGTTGGTTCCTGTTTCTGCTGCCATTATGCAAATGTTCCTGCTGCATAATGCAAATGTTCCTGTTGCCCTTGTGCAAATGCTCTGCTGCCATTATGCAAATATTCCTGCTGCATAATGCAAATGTTCCTGCTGCCATTATGCAAATGTTCCTGCTGCATAATGCAAATGCTCTGCTGCCATTATGCAAATGTTCCTGCTGCATAATGCAAATGTTCCTGTTGCCCTTGTGCAAATGCTCTGCTGCCATTATGCAAATGTTCCTACTGCATAATACAAATGTTCCTGTTGCCCTTGTGCAAATGCTCTGCTGCCATTATGCAAATATTCCTGCTGCATAATACAAATGTTCCTGTTGCCCTTGTGCAAATGTTTCTGCCGCCATTATGCAAATGTTCCTGCTGCATAATGCAAATGCCCTACTGCCATTGTGCGGATGCTCCTGTGCCCTTGCGCAAATAACAATACCAACGATTGTTCACAAAACAATCCCACTACATACAAAAACCAGTGTACCAACCACCAATTGCGATTCCACTCTCCAGTACTTCAATGGTTTCGTACTGGCTCACCCACAGGATCCGGAAGCAGTTACCCTTTCGACCTCTGTGACAGGTAGAACTCTCCACACCACCTAGAAGCCTCATCATGTGTTCTCTTCCTCGTATTTTCTTAAAGGCCCTAGTGTCCCTTGAGTGTAATCTCAAATGGGCCAGGTTACTGTGACAAAGTAACCTTGTAACTTCAGTGAAACGTTCAACCACCCCAGACATCCTACGCAAACCACGTTCGCAAACATTAGCTCACAGACCAATGATACAATTTTAGAGTTTTTTTTTCTATCACTGCATAACCCTTGTACCTTTCTTCAACAGATCCTTGTTCTTTGCAACTGTATTTATGTATGCCACTGCCTTTATATACTTTTATTGACAATTCCTTGTTACACCATGTATCTTCTCTTTTGTGTTCTGTTCATAACTATTCTCCAGCTAGGAATCTCTCTCTCTCTCTCTCTCCTCGTTTCTCTTAAATATTTTTGGCACAAGTGCTGAAAAGGTAAGAGGATTTATTAGTCCTACAGCTCCATTACCACGTCGCTTTTATTGCGGCGAGGGGGGAAGTGTTACGTTACAAATACACCGCCAATATAGATGCGCGCGCACCATCCCCTCCCGCGCGCACTCTACCCCTTCCCGCGAGCGACAAACCGGAGCCGCCGCTAGACCGAACTCTCGCGGCAGCCGCAGTCTTCAGCAAGCGAGCTTACAGGGCCCACGTACCGCCCGAACATGGGCGACACCAGTTCAGTTTCGCCGTGTGCGCTTCCGGTCTCCGATGGACGCTGCGTAGCTTGAGAGAATCAAGCGCGTGAAGCCGCTGTTGGCCCAAAACCAAACGTGAGTCAATTACCATGTTATCCTTTGTGTGCAATTAAATGTATTAACCCTAACCACGCGTGATAGAGAAGAGAGACGGACATTCAAACTAACTTTCAGCTAGGATCGTTCCCTTTTTATGTATTATTGTGTCTCCTAGAATTGAATAAACTGTTTATGTGATAACCTACCGTGTTTTGCTTGACGAGGGAGGCCCTGGGAGAATGGAGAAGCGTGAAGTTCCGGACCACGAGCACTAGCCTTGAGGTTACGAGATCTTGCTTGCACCGAATCCAGAGCTAGTTATAATTTGGGGCAGATACAGCAGCTAATTTTATTAAATATGTGAGAGCTTTCTCCAACCCTGCCGATAGCGTCAGCACGCACGCTGGACGCTAACAATATAAAATGGCAAAGATTTTTTAACATTCATTCTTCTTTGAGTTGCCACTCCCATTGGAGTTCGGATTTCCTTTAGAGATCTTCATCCTATATGCTGCAGCGTAGAACAATTTGGCGGACCTGCACATGACACAATCAATCAAGTTTGAAGTCAATAAAAGCCGCCATTCTTTACCACCTTTCTGAAACTTTCAATATTTGGGGGAATATTATTTGTATTAATTACCCATTGTGTAAGGGATATTTAACCCCAGAAAGACAATCTACGTCTTTGTGACGAAAGTATTGCTGACTTTTTTATTTCGCAATAGAGCGCGCTGTTATCTCAGTTATCTCAGTTGCCGAGCAGAACTTGCGGCTCCGGAAATTATAATAATTACGGAGAAATACATACATCACGTTTCGAAAGACGTATGATTATCTTTTGTGTAACTTTCGGACTTCTTATAAATGTGATTTACCGAACAATTTTTCAATTATTATTTTTAAGAATATAACGACTGATTAGCATTTAAACTTTCATAGCATATAAAAATACGATTTATACATAAAATAAAACATAAAACATTATTTCTCAATTTAAAAAAAGACTTAATAGTTTATCGTTGATTTGAAGAGGTTTACAACATTTTTTTAATTACAACTTTTTTTCATAATTATTTTGGTTTTATTTAAAGTGCAAAAACCTAAACTAATTATTCAACTACCTTTAAACTGTTTTAGTATGATAATATTTCAAATATACACTTTAAATTTCAATACGTCTTTTACACGTATCATATTTAACTTAGGTTAAAATAAGATTATCTTTCTAGGGTTAAGGAAGGACCTAAATTTCCAAAGCTGCTTTATCACCTGCGTGCCAATGACTTGTTTGTTTTCCAAATTTCCCGAAAGCGTTTCATCGAACCATTCTAATTCTCAAATAAAGTTTTTGGTCACGGTTACAAAATAGTTTCTTGATCTTAATTAAGCTCTTCGTAACCTTCTCAATATGAACCCTAATTTCGTGAGATGTATCCCATTTGTCGTTTGCCAAAGTTCAAAAGTATTTACTTTGTGATACATTTTATATTAGTTTGCTGATTACTGAATTCGTCGTATGTAAGGGACACTTCCAATTTCCTAGAAGTTTGTTCGAAAACATTAATGTTGAGTCTATATCATTTATTACTTGTTACCTTAACTTTTCCCAATTTTCTTTACAAATCATTAGTATTACATTACAAGTGGTAATTGTAACATCAAATCTGATACTATGTTTTCTTCTGATAAACCATTATTATGGTGTTCCTCGTACTAGGCTACGTTAAATGTGGCTTGTGTGTTTGAATATAACAAACTGATGTATCACAGAGGTATCAATTTCCATTTTCATGCAAATTAAGCCGCCGCTATCCGAATTTCTACCGATTTCTTACATACATCCCTTAAACATTTGAAGTTTTTAAGCTCTTAAAAAAATATATGTTATTTTTTAAGATAATATCTACATACGTTCTACGCCAAAACGTAAATTATATGAAATTCCCTCGATAGAAAAAAATTATGCTCCGAAAAAATACGCCAAGTATGCTCCGAAAATTATTTAAAACAAGTCTATTTCTATTATTTTACGTTATATTTATGTTTTAAGTTATATTTGTGAATAAATTCATAATGTTTCTTTAAATGGTACTTAAGATACCTTCCACGAGATTTTTGCTCTATTTTAAACGAATCATGTTTTATTAAGCATTTTCATAATTTTCGCTTCAATTTTATCATTGAAAATATAAGCGCGCTCTATCCAACATTCGTAATTACATATCTCTCCATCTTCTTCTTTTTGAGCCGGGAAGCGTCGCCTTAAGAAGGTTAATAAATAATTTAACATAATAAAACATGCATATTTTAGTTGTCGTTATATGCACGATTGATGTGAAATATTCCTACAAATTGCATAATGCGTAAAAATTTGTTGAATCAACTATAATATTCCAGATTGGAAGTGATTAGTAATAAATCACATCAAACAAGTGATAAAGTAGGTGGGAAAATTATTGTATTTATTAATTAATCATATGTATTTGTTTGTTCTTTTCACAATGCTTTTTAAAATTTTCTAATGTTGCTCATTCGAATAGGTGAGAGGGGTGGCTAGAGATAGGAAAAATTCCCCAGAATATTTTCGTATTTATTTATTTATTTCAAGTTGTATTATTCTGGTGGTGAGGGTGGCATAAAATATCACGCAAACGAAATGTAGTAATGTGGTGACAATACACGTGCAGCTCACCACCTCGAAACATTCGTAGTAATACATATGATGACGGAGACCCTTTGACCTCTCCAGCCGGACTCTTTAGACCTCTGTCTTACACTGCAGTGGAAAGGGATGGATTCATACGATCACTCCTGCGACCACTGACCCCTAGATATCTATCTTTCTCTCATATTCTTTTCCTTCTCACAATTTTCTCTCTCTAAAAATACCCTTCACTTAACATCCCCAAAGATGAAATAAGCCCTGACGGAAATAATTTTGGTCAATGCATCTTTGCATTTGCTAATTAAGAAAGATAATTAAGTTATCAAATAATCCTAGTTCGTATGAAAAAAGATATTCGTAACATGTGTTTCATTCACAAAAAACCTGAAAAATTATCTTTCTTATGTGATAAACCATTGCTCACATTATAACACCGCTCATAATAATGACTATTTAAAAACAAAAACCTTTTAATGAAATAAGCGATTTTTTTGTTTATAACCAGGAAATTTATTTTATTTATTAATACCGACCGGTTTCGCTTGACAAAAGCATCATCAAGGTACAAATTCAAATTTCTTTAAAACTACGCTTTCGCCATGGTTTAAATAAACAAACAAATGTTTTGACCAATCACCGTTCCTTTCGTACAAAGTTTGGTAACAAAATAATTCTTAATTAATCTATGATTAGCAGTAAATGTTTGTACAAAGGTTTAGACAATAATTTATGCTCTTATTATTATTTTTGTTTTATTATTTTAGTAAAATTGATAAGAATATTATTTATTTCTGATTTAAGAACAATCGTGTTTAATTTTTTTTTAAAGGTGCCGGTAACCCGGGCGTTTATTAATATAAAGAGTTATTTACATTTACATATATATGTGCGCTACCCGACTCACTAGACAATATCTGTTCTGAGCCGGGTAATATCTGTTCTGAGCCGGGTAAATTAACTGTTCTGAGCCGGGTAAAAATAATTATTTCTATCTTTTTAATGTTAACGGAAAAAATGACTTCTCCAATAATAATAATAATGATTAAATATTTGTATAGCGCCATTTTTGTTATTTCACTTATTTAAATTAAAAATAATCCCTACAAAATATTTATCAAACAATGTGAAACAAATAATACACAGTATACACAAAGCAATGCCAAGAGAACAAAATTAACAATGACGGTTCTGTTTTGGCACAGGACCATAGTAATAAACAATAACGGTGCTATTAAAACAAGAACATTAGAACTAAAACATAATATAAAACAGAAGGCAGTTTACGTTCAGAAATAAGAATCATTCTGAGTGGATATCCATACTAATACTAATACTAACTAATAAATGCGAAACTGCTCGAATTTGTTTGCTACGCTTTCACACATTAACCAATAAAAAGACTTTAAAAATTCATTCACCAATAGAAAGCTAAATTATGTGCGAAGACTATAGGCTGTATATAATGGTAAGCTCTGGCGTTATGAAATTATAAATATTAACATATTATATTTGTTATACGTTTTGTGTCGCTAACAAAAGCGAGTTTTTGCTAACGTCAGAAAAAAATCGTTTCCATGGAAACGATGTTGATATATTTTTGGGCTCTATGCTGGTAGGTACTCAGCCCCTTACCTACTGGTCGGCTACTGCTCCAGAAAATTCGAATATTAGAATATGTTTTGTTTTTTTTGGACAAGTTTATATTTTGGAATAAATGTCAGATGAGAGTTCCATTACATTAAAAGTATAAATCGTAACGATTATAAAGACTGAATAATAAATTATTTAATTTTTTATTATATTTACAAACTTCCAAATATTTAAATAAAAATAAACATCCGAAATGTTTGTAAGCGCATAAATTCCGAACTAATGAACTCAATTGGATAATTCTTTTTTATTTATTTTTTTATTTATAAATAAACGCCTTTTTTCGGGGCTTTTACATATATAGCATAGAAAAAAAAAATTTATTGTACATAACTGAACTGCCTCAATAACAATATTTTATATTTATTCAAAGATAAATTGAAGATGTCCACTGACTTGGTATAATTGTTTCCCTCCATTAGTATTCTGGGCAAAGAGGTTTCTTTGAGCTATAGCATTATGAAATTTAGGCAGCCGGCGAGATGTTTGAAAACTGAATGTATGGAATGCGGGAGGGGGTGGGGGTGGGGGGAGGGGGGATAATTGATAAGTCCAAGCGCTACAGTAATTTTCCGTAATACCATGCGAGCGAAGCCGCGGGAAAAAGCTGGTTGAATATAAAAGTACAATAACGAAACCAAAAAAATACTGGAAACTTGAGAACTTAACTGATCCATAAATATTAGTTGACCATTTTTTTTTAAAGACATACTCTTTTATACGGTTTTTATTACTTCTGAAAACATCTGTAAAATGAATTACGCGGTATTATAATGTTAGCGACGATATGTAACACCGCGCATTCACTTGAGATTGTTATATAAATAGTAATTATGCACTTACCAGCCTTGTAAACTAAATGTTTAACCGTTTTCTCCGGTCCAATTAAATGATAAAAATTGGTTGTATTTATTGCGGTAATTGAATATTTAAATTGATGAAAATGGCAACATTCAGGAGCCAAAATCCGATTTCAAACCAACCAATTTATGTCCGGTATTCAATTTCAACTGAGATAAAAAGAAATTCAATTTCACAAAATGAGTTTTCACACAGTAAATAAACAATTTGGCGTTTCTGAAAAGGCGAAGATTTTAATCAGTAATTTACCACAATGTGCTTTATGTCCGAAGTAAATAATTTTTAGATGTGGTGGACATTGATAAGTAAATAATTCATTCTTCCAAACAAAGGATTGGTTCAAAAATGAGTTGGTTTTAATTACAATTTACACTAATCGAATATTTGTATTTAATGTTTAACTTGCAACGTCATTAACATCACAAAACAACACATTCTGACTAAAATGTGGCATTCATCGCGTTTGGTGCATTGTTGCCAACAATTATATTTTCTACAAACATAGTTATAAATTTTTTGTCGTGGAAACCATTTATTTGATTAACAACAACACCACTGCCATAGGTTGCCTCAAGTGGTTCGGTGCGTTTTTTGACTTAGCAGGAGTGCCTGGGTTCATGTTTTTTCAATCATTTAAATAATGCCATGTTGTCAAAATTCTTTGGTTATTCTTGAGGAATTATTATTATATTTTTTTATAATTTTTAATTGTATGAACGGATTAAAAGGTGAAGGGACAGCTGCATTGCAAATTCTTTAAATAAAAGGACTTTTTTAAATTTTTAATTTTATGAAAATTTTCAACGTTTTACTTAAAATTGTTTGGGGTTAGCTTTTTTTAGTATTTGAAGCTTAAAACATTGTAATTTTTAAACACTTTAAATACAAAAATCCAAAATTCAAATATAAAATTACCAAAAAAAATTTAAATTATCTAAAAAGATAATTTTATCTCGTTTCTAAAATGGTATTTGTTTTTACGACATCTTCAAAGTTAAGAAACATATAGGATATTTAAAGGGTTTCAAGACATGTTTATAAGTACCCTGAGGGTAGGTACCCCTGGGTACTTATAGACATATTTAAAAAAAAAATTATTAACCAAGATAATATTACAATATACAAAATATATATCTTTTTTACAATATACACAATAAACATTTTTTTATAAAATAATAATAACGTTACATTTGTACAGCGCAGTTTCGTGTCATTTCACTTCAAGTGCGCCTCATTAGCCTGTTCCGGGGCATTTCCGGGGCAGTTGGTTTAGAGAAAATATAGTTTATCTATTTATACAAAATATAACTAAGTGACCCGAAGGGATGTGCAGAGATGATGTACCGCCGAATAACATAAGTATAAAACTTTTTTTTTATTCAAACGCTTCAAGGAAAATTCTTCTTCTCTTTGTGCTTCGTATACCAGCACATAGTAAAAAAACATCGACACTGTCTATAAACTATAAAATCGTTTGATATTCAAACTAACCTCGGGTATTTTTGAAGTCGATTTTACCTTTGAATTTGGTAAATAATGCACAAAAATATAATTTTATAGAGAAAGGCATTTCGGGGGGCTAACTGTCGGTGAATCAACTGTCGGGTCACCCATTTAAAATACCTCGGAAAAATTCCAAAATTCGTTTCATTTCACATACATGGTCGTTTATCAATTAAATTAAATATTTACGGCGGTTTTTAGTAAGGCTGTTACTGTTTTTTTTCCACTGATACTACCTAGTTTTTTTGGGTACTAAACAATAAAAAAGATTTGGGTCACTTGATTAATTTGCGTAGTTTTCCTAGAATATTTCAATTTGTCCTCATTGAATCTTCAGGCAAACAACTATTTTCTTTACTGAGTAGGTTATCGTTGTAACAATTAGCGTAAATTCAGCTGAAAAGACAATATTGTTAGTCGAAATGGAGCAAAATAATCCATAAAAAATTCTATGTGGGCGTATTTCGTCATTCAAATATAAAATATTTATCCAGTCGGGCTTAAATTTCCAATACAAAACAGTTTTCATGAAATTCAAAGGGGGTAGAGATCTATGATATAAGGCAAGTGTAAGTGAGGCACAACGTTGGGTTAAATGAAATATTTGTTTCCATTCAAATTTGAATAGAAGGCACTTCTAGTTTTCTTCTTTATTCTATGTAGAAATAATGAAATCACTTAGGGTGTGTTGTGAGACTGAAATGGGGAGAGGAAGAATGGGAACAGGGTTGTTAGATTTTAGATCTGGTCACTATCGACTGCCTCCGTGGTCGAGAGGTAAGTATCTCGACTAGCAATCTCAAGTCGCAGGTTCAAATCCCAACGTGCGCAAATAAAATTTATTCAAATAATTTGTGTTATTTCACAATAATATATATTTTTTTAATATGAATACTGCACAAGAGTCCCAACTGCTCCCGTCTGGAGCCAGTGAGACTATGGCATCCCTTATTGGGGTATGTTGTGAGGCTGAAAGTAGTGGGATGGGGAAGGAGATGGGGAAGAGGAAGGTGGGAAAGTACCTAGCTATTCAGATCTCGTCACCAAGCACGGCTAAAGCCATTTCAAGCAACGTTTCAATTCTGAATGGTGGTCTTACACCAGGGCGATTCTGAGAGTATCTTCCACTCTGGAACGTGCTGCAAATATACTGTATATTATTTTAAATGAAAAAATTGTGCAACATAACAATTTAATCAAATAAAATTTATTTGTCACGCCGGTATTCGATCCCGCGATCTTTAGATTGCGAGTCAAGAGCCTTACCGCTGGACCATGCCGGCCGTCATTAAAATTAACATATAATATATTTGCGACACGTTCCAGAGTGGAAGATTCTCTCAGTATTGCCCTGGCGTAAGACCATCATTCGGAATTAAAACTTTGCTTGAAACGACTTTAGCCGTGTTTGGTGACTAGATCTGAATAGCCAGGTACTTCCCATCTCCATATCTTTCTTCCTCTCCCCACTACCTTCAGCCTCACACCTTTTTTTTATTACCAGACTAAAGTCATTTCAAGTATTGTTTCGTTTATAAAAATGGTGATTTTTCACAAGAGCGGCAGTTGTTGTATATATCTATGAATATTATAAACCTTAGGAGGATCGAGTATACGTTAAGTATGTATTTGATTTTTCACAATGTACCGACGTATGATTTTTTTTGCGAACAAGAGCAGGCATGGTACATTAAAAAAATTTGGTTGTCTATAAAGTCAGTTTACGGGCGATAATTTTACGTGATAACTTCGTAAGAAAACTTTAACATAGAATTTTACAGTCACAAGCCGAACGCTTAGGCCGATTGTGCCTCTCTATCGCTTACTCCGCGCTCTCGCCGAACGCTTAGGCTGAACGCTTGTTTCGCGCCCTCGCCTGCACGCCCAGCTCAGGCGGAACAGCGTGACAGCGTGACAACGTATAATGAGTCATGCTTTTTCGTGAGTGCGGCCGGCGTTCATCAATTTGACGTTATCACGTCAAAAAGTCTTCTGTCGCTCAATAACAACATCTTTAACCTCTGTTAATATTATTTATGATGGTAGTAATTAAAATTTGTTCAATTATTAGGTACACTAACTTCAATACCTACATAAGCTATTAGTAGTGAAATTGTTGAATTGTCGTATTCAGATCGATGACCATTATTTTGTAGCAAACTCTTCAAAGTTGTAAACCTAAGCTCACTAATATTTTAAGAATGCCTACTGTATTATATTCCTCTCATTTCGTAGACTTAGCTTCTAGGAAGCTAACAGAAAACCTCATGTTGTGATGGTGAATTTACGAGGCAACACCTCACCAAGAATTCGGAGCTGACTGATTTATCGCGCTACTTACTAAAGTAACAATGTTTTTGCCATGCCGCCTCATGATTTATTAAGCATTTTGTCAAAGCCTCTTTTTTATTGCAAAACTTACATTTTTACTGAAAGGAAGGATTTCAAACAGATTTTTTGATTATTTTCCAATCAGAAATCATTGGCAGATCATCTGCCTTGCTGATAACACTGTAACACTGGTTAATGAAGAAGAAGAGTCACACGATGAAATAACTCAAAATATTATTTTTTTACATGAGCTCCACTCAGGAGGCCCTGACGAAATAATTACTCTCAGGCCCTATGTCATCTTTGGGTATGCTGTGTGGGGGGTTTTTTAAGGGAAGGATGGGGAGGAGAGTTCTGGGAAGGAAAGGGGTTTAAGGGGTGGGTAGGAAACTGGGGTACGGTGTGTCCTGGCCATCCGCCTCCAAGACCTAGACAAACCTCACCCCATGGACCCGCGCACCCCTGCTAAATCACCAAACGTAGCGAACCACTTTGGGTGACCTATGACAGAGGTGTTGGTTATCCAATAAAGGTTCCCAGGGCGGCGGTACCCATTCTCGCCTCCCAAATTAATCAGGATAATCAAGTTTTTTCCTTTCCTAAAAAAACCCTCCACACAGCATCCCCAAAGATGACATAGGCCTTGAGGGAGATTTTTTTTCCTCAGAGTTTCCTCTGTGGAGCTCAAAGTATTTCGAGTACCGCGGCCAGTTTGCTTTCTTATTGGTTAGGCATCATAATACGTTTCTGTTTTTTTTTTATTTTTATGTCTATTCTAAATTAAAAATGACGGCCGGCGTAGTCCAGCGGTAAGGCTTTTGACTCGCATTCAGAAGGTCGCGGGATGGAATCCTGGCGTGGCAAATAAATTTTATTTGATTTATTAATTTTAATTAATAAATTTTAATTTAATTTAATTTGTGTTATTTCACAATTTATTCATTTAAAATAATATATAGCATATTTGCGGCACGTTCCAGAGTGGAAGATGCTATCAGTATTGCTCAGGTGTAAGACCATCGTTCAGAATTGAAACGTTGCTTGAAATGGCTTTAACCATATTTGGTGACCAGATCTGAATAGCCAGGTACTTCCTACCTTCCTCTTCTCCATCTCCTTACCCTCCCCGCTACCATTTAATAATAATAATAATTGGATGATTTATATAGCGCCGTTTTTGTGAAAAATCACCTCAAGGGCGCTGCACAAACTTACAATACATTTCTAAAATCTAGAAAAACTACAAACTAGACAAAAAAATTGCATTCACCGGTTCATAAGAAAATATATGTACAATGTCTCGACCAATGAACGCGATGCTTCTTAAAAATGTATACAGGACCATACTTACCTGGGAGGTCGCTTGAAATTAACACTGTTTATTGTCTATTAAGAAATTTAGATATAGTTCGCACGCAGAGGACATTATTGTGTACACTTGTTATATGCGTTTAATCCTGAAATATATTTTAATATTAGTATAAAATACATTCTTTGATGAGTGTGTTTTGGAAATCAAAAGCAACATTTTATAGTGGGCGGTACAGTAGTACAAGGATTTGATCTTCCTAAATGTGATTCGTAACGAGACAGATTGATGTGCAAAGATTCAAGTAATTAGAAAATTAATTAGAAAAGAGTAATCAAGACATATCATAGAAAATAAAAGTATGATACTCTCAGATAGATTTATTTAAATTAAGGATATGAGAGCCCAAAAAGGTAGGTTTTTAATTTGGACCTAAATTCTGTTGGGCTTGTCATGCATCTTAGTTTTGCCTCACAACATACCCCAATTGCGAATGCCATAGTCTCACTGGCTCCAGATGGGAGCAGGTGGGGACTCTTGTGCGGTATTCCACATAAAAAATATATATGTTTTTATCACAAAGTGGTTGTGTGGCGGTCTCTATGTGCTTTCAGGGATACTAAAATGTATTATGCCCGTTTAAACTGCGAATAGACCACAGATGTAGTTAAAATTTCCTTTTGATACCAATGTGAATCATTGAAATGTTATTACGGCACGAAAAAAAACGTAATTTTAATTTTGTCAATTACAATTGTAATTTTGAATCATTGTGGATTTTTCTCTCTCCGCATCAACTTGATAACCTTATCGGTGCCTATCACAAAATATTATTAAATTGTGCGTATGGTTCTAGCTTGGACTGGAAAACATCGGACGTCATTCTAAAATGTTGGTGTCTTTGATATATATTTAGATTTGCTGATTGCCATTTTGTTGATATAGTTTGATTCACTATTATTTTTATTTTTGATTATGTCTTTAAATTAGATTTTCTAAAACAATAAATCATATATCTTATCTTACCTGATATCAATAATAACTTCGATCACATATCTTAGAAATGTCTAGTTGACAAATAAATTGTGAAAACAGGTTTATATTGTTCATTTGCCAAAAATTGTTTACAATCTCCAAGAGGTTTTATAAATCACTAGCTTTTATCCGTGGCTTTGCTCGCATGGTATTAGGGAGAAATAACAAAAAAAACGAATTTTTCCACGGAAATGAAATAAGTTTCCGATATAAAAAGTAGTTCAAGTCACTTCTCAGTCTTTCAACTTTTTATATGCATTAAAACACGTCGATTGGTTGTCCCGTTGCGACGTGAAAGACGGACCAACAAATAAACACTTTGGAATTTATATTATTAGTTAGGATGTCTAAAAATTATACGTGAACGTATGAAACTAAGGGACAACTTTGTAGATATGTTACATTAATTTAATGTAACAATGTCCAGATGCACCACCACAAATGTTCAGTTTTAAATTGAACAATACAGCCCCAGGCATTCTGGAGCTTAAATATCACAAAACAATGCTCGCAAAGCAAACAACACAATGCGAACATGTAAAAAAAAGTTGTGTACGGCACCTCTGTCAGTTGTTTGTTCCGAAAAGTAACACAGTTTTTAAAGCTGTTGTAGAAATAGGAGCACAAATGGAAAAAGTTGTGACAGGCTCTTTAATCTCCTCTTTTCTGCAGGCTTTTTCACATAACCTGAAAGTCGCCCTTTTAACACATGCGAAATCTTTGTGTGAAAGCTTTTGATAATGCACGAACCCTCCTTTGATGCATTTTTGCATTTTCACAGATTGGGACCGCAGCGGAAAATGAACTTCAAACAGAAATGAACTTTCATTTTATTTGCTTTTAATTATGCGTCGGAATTCGACTAAATCTCGTGTTTAATTAATTATTAAAAAGTAGATCTTTGAGATTACTTTGACTCAGATATGACTCGAAAAAAAGATTTTAATATGTAATGTTAGCATTCTATAAACTACATATTATTATATTCGAAGTTATCGGTATCCGGTTGTACTCGATTTCACACAAATAGTTCTTTCGATTTTTTGCTGAAATAACAAAGATTATATCTGTGGAGTTATGGCAAAAGTTAATATGTTGTTCCATCTTAGTTTTTTTAGTTAAGAAGCAAAGAAAATAAGATCACTCGTCGAAAAATGACAAGTTATTATTATATTTGGATGTGTTATTCCTTATGTCCAAATATATTTTAACACCATATTTTTCTTTTGGATTTTGTCAACCCTTGACGTGTGACACTGTTCAAAATTTTCAGAAAGTCCCCTATTTAACAAACGGATTGCAATCTTTAAGGAATAGACACTTGTGAGAATGCTATCTTTGGTTGACTGGTATTTAAATGGAAGATGCTCCGAGGAACTAGCGTCATTGATCCCTACAAAAACGACGTATGGTCGGAAAACACATCAAACGCGCGCCCAACATTTATATGTGGTTGACATTTGTCACATGAGAACAAGTCGTTTATTCGGCTGTGGAACGATTTGCTAGCCGGATCTGGAAGCGACCATATTCACTCCTTCCTCTCGTGAAAATTGAACCTCCGCAAAGCATCCCTAAAGATGACATAGGCCTTGAGAAAAACTATTTTCCTCAGAGCCTCCAGTCAGGAGTTAAATTTAAAAAAAAAATTGATCTCTGCTCCACGATAGGTGGCTAAGTTAAATAATTCGTCGGGTTCTCACCCATTTGTTGGGTTGAATTCAATTCCATCGGCTGGCTACATTATTGCACAAGTCCTACATCATTGCACAAGCAATATTTTCCGCTTATAGTTATGGTAGTAGGAAATTAATTAAATATTGTCAGGTTATTAGCAACTCGGATATTTTAATTCTTCTTTTAAAATATAATTTAAACAACTTTAAAACAAAAAAATAATTAATAAATATTTTTAGAGCCAAAACTTTTTTATCACTGAATAAACTCTTTCATTATTAAATTCTTTTATGAGGTGCACAAGCTTTAATAAGTTCTTCAACAAAGCTTTTAACTTAAATCATAGTTTTAAATCAATAATAATTTCAATCCGATCGGGAAATCAATCTAAAGTTTGTAATTAGAAAACTTGTACAGCAGAGGATCTCACGACAAGGACATAACTAAAACAACAATCGTTGGCAATTCATTATAATATCGGCAATCCTAAGCAGACTGAGCCATTAGGTGCCGATTCTATTCAAAACCCCAAATCTAAGGCTTAAAACTTAACCAAGGCACTCGGTCAGAAATAAGTTATTACATCGCGTTATTCTGTAATTGTTATTAAAGGTTTGTGGCTGGGTAATTGAGGAGCGTTTACACAAAGAGAACTATCTAACCAAAGGCTTTTTTGTTTTATTCTTATTTCGTATGTAGTTTTCTACGAAATGGTTAATTCATATTTTCAAAAATCAATTTTAACTGCTTTGTGTGTAATAGATAATGGTAAATTTTGACAAAATCATCTTCATACGTACGTCTATCTATTTATAAATATAATAACTGCGTAGATATATCCCTCTTCTGCAAAGACAATATCAATTAACAACTAAGGCAGAGAATGTCAAAATGTTATGTGTGGTCGGTCTTGCTGTATGGATGTGAGACATGGACCTTGAAAGTAAATACCATGAACAGGTTAGAGGCTTTTGAAATGTGGCTTCACCGGAGAATGCTCAAAGTCCCATGGACCGACATGATCGCCAACACAGATATTCTCAGGCGAGCTAGAGCAGATAGAGAACTGCTCACATTAGTAGTCAGGAAAATTTCACATCTGGGTCACATACTTCGAGGGGAGAAATATCAGTTGGTCCAATTAATATTAAAAGGCAAGAAACAGGATCGCTGAGGGCCTGATGGAAGACAAATGTCTTGGCTGAGAAATGTACGAGAGTGGACCGGTATTAGAAGTGTAGAGGAGCTGTTAGCTCCTCCACACTTCTAAGTTTTAACTGTATCTCTATCTTGCGGCAGCGCAAGATAGAGATACAGTTCCTAGAGTGATCGCCAGGATGATCTTCGGGGGACCTCATACATTTCAAGGTCTCCTTCAGATCGTCAGCTCAACTCATGTTTGAGCTCCTCTGTCCCAGCCAAGGATATGATTAGTACATGCACCAGTAAAATAATCACCAATATAACCACCTAACTAAATATCTAGGGCGCTGTTACGTTCAACCAAAAAAATATCGGAGAATATGTAATGAACATTATAGCTGCATAAATGCAAATAAGTCATCATCATCATATTCTACCCCTTATCCTATTCGGGTCAGGGACCTACTGCATCCACAAGGCTCCTCCATACCACTTAGTATTTTCCTCGGAATCCGGTCATCAGACATTCTTAGTACTTGCCCAAGCCTCCTCAGTTGCGAATTTGCTACCGATTCAGAAATTTTCTTTCCTTTCGCAGGCGTGCACACAACAAATCACCAAAGTTTCATCGCAATCGAAGGAATGGTATGATAGCGCATAAAATTCGAACAAACAAATAAATATTGGTTTTTATATTTAAGATTAATAATTAAAAGCAATTTAATATAAAAAACATGTTCAATGAGAAATGATGCTTGCTTAACTGAGCACAGGTGCTCAAAATTTCAAGCAACCGTTGATAATGTTGCTCTCATCTCTTCGTCGATCGTCCTCAGGCGTTTTCTTTTTTTTTTTATTTAATCGTAGTTATAGTTGAAAACCCTAATTCGCGTACTCGTAAGTAGGTCCTGGCAAATGGTAAGAAAATTGCAATAGCACGCTTTGAAAGTAGTGGATAGGAACTCATTTTTTATTGCAGCCAAAAATGTGCTAGCTCTGTTTCGAAAAATGTTGGGTTTAATTATTTTCCATCAGCTTTTAGCCCCATGATTTCTTCCTGCTCATTTATCGCTAAGTGTCCAAGCGAAATGCTATATGATAATGGATTCCGCACCCAGTCGATGGGTTGCAGATCACACTTAGGAATATGTGAGTTATTTTTTTCTGCTAATAGCTCCAAATATTTTATTATCAAAGCCGGCAAATTTTTCCGAATTGGCAGCCACGACTGATAGCGTGGTTGATCCATAACACCAACTTAGCGCAAAAACTTTCAATCTTGTCCGATGACGTTAAAATATTAGAACCCTGCCTTGCCTTTTTTGTTGAGCTCATTTAAATAAGTAAATATGTAACATTGTAACAATATAACATTGCGGCGAGGCACACCAACCAATGACCACGGCACACCAGTGTGCCGCGGCACATACTTTGCGGAACACTGGTATAGAGGACGCAACACACCGCTTGCCGCACTAATTGCAAATGAGTATTTTATTAAATCTGATCATTAAACTAGGCCGTATTCATTTTGCCATATTTTTGGCACTGTCCCAAAAATCCCCTCCATTTCACACTCGTAAATCTTTTTACAATTCTCCCGTCTTACGAGCCACGAATGCTGCACACCACGCTGAACTATTTGCATAAATCCTATTAAATCCATCTAAGCATGAATAAATTAAATCGTAACCTTTTCACGTTACTTTCCGCCTTTACCTTTGTGTCTTTGTTCATGGTGGGATATTATTTTTATTTTAATGGACTTTTTTACCAAAAGTTACGGCATTATCCTTACTAACTCATTCCAGGAAGGACAACATTATAATTTAAATATATTTATAAGCATATGAAAGAGAAATAACCCGGAAATTATCTAAAAAGAATGTCACAATTTTTGTCCCCGCATAAATTTTTATTTTTTATACAAACAGTGAACTTTAATAAAAAAAATAATACAACTACGGGGATGGCACGGTGAACAGTGACATTGGGAATGAATCTAACTGACTTATTTTTTGTACTGCACTTTTTGGTGAAACTCAATATTATGTCATTGAGGAATCACTTGTTTCACTGCACAATAAGGTGGGTCATTTAACCTAAAATGTTATTTTTAAATTTTAAGAGCGATAAAAGGGTGCCAAATGGGTTCAAAACGACATGTTTAAAAATTTTCAAATTTCTGATACGATCTTCTTCCTCCGGATTCACTTCAAAGTTTTGAAAATTTAAATATTTTTTGAAAAATTTTATTTTCATAATTTTTTTTTGTTTTTTTGTTTTACCAAACCATATTTTTTGTTATCTTCCATGGCAAATGTAGTATATTTTGACGAAATCATTTACAAAAAGTCACAAAATTGAGTCTCGCAAAATAATGACGAAATTTGAGAGTAAGAAGGATTTTGCTGGTATTTGAATACACTGCCTTGAGATAATTTGAATTATATTAAAAAAAAAAAAAAATTAATAAATAAATAAAAATATTCCCTCCATTTTGTGTTTTATTAAAAAAATAGTTTAAATGGTTAATCTAACATTTTATTTAGATTTATCAAGGGTGGGTTTTTCTCTATTATGTGAAATTTGAAAGTCAATCTGGAGGAAGAAGATGATATCCAAATATTTTTTTTAAATTACGTGATTTTATATCTCCATTTAACACCCTTTTATCACTATTAGACAAATCAAAACAATATTTTTTTCCCCATACAGTCGTGACCCACCCTCCTGCACAAGTTTCCAGAACAGAACACAAGGGTCACAACTACTGTCTGGAGCCAGTAAGGCTATGGCCTTCCCCATTGGGGTATGTTGTTAGGCTTAACGTAGTGGGGAGGAGACGGGGGAGAGGAAGATGGGGAAGTACCTGGTATTCTAGGAGAATGTAACTACAAAACAACTTGAATATTTATTGCCCTTGTTGTTGAACGCTATATCCGTCCACGGTGATTTGGCAATAAATAATTTTATAAATAACGGATTCACAGACAATAACGGTTTTAGATGTATTGTAACTCATTGCAAATTAGTTCAAAAATGAACAATCGTTCAATACTTTCGACATTAAAACATTGTGATTTTGACTTGTGGGCATTTTAGCAGGACGTGCTCCCATTCACCCGCCAGGCAATGAAATTGAATTCCTGGAACATCGTCTAAAGGCCCAGTGGGAAATTCCAGTATTCCAGATTATGAAGTGGCAGGTTACAGGACCAGACCTTTTTGATTGAGCCATTGTTCGCTGGAAGTATTTGCCTGCGGGAGACGTGTGGCTGCCTCTGACAAATGGCAGGCCATTTTTCAGCCTTCAACACAGATCGATACCGACGAAATGGTAGTAATATTACGCGACGAAATGTAGGTACGTCTCTAGCCAAGGATACTCCGAATCCAGATTAATGATCTCGACTTGATAAAAGTGTTCGCACATGAAATGTAATTTCTTTTATAATACGGCAACTGGTTGGCGTAAAAAAATAAGTCTTCTCAAAAATAAGTCTTTTCAACGTATATTCCGACTCTTACATTTGATTTTTCCTGATTGGAATGTTTTTACAGAGGCGGTTCAAGGGTTGTTTTTTTATTTAATTATAAGGGACTTCTTTTAACATTATTACAAATCTAAAATTCAAATTCAAATTAGGATTAACTTATGAAGGCTCAAATACTTCATTATTGAAATTAATCACGTAAATTTATTCATTAAAATTAAATCTGTATATATCTATACGTAATAGACGATGACCGAACAACTCAGAATGAAACCAACTCAGAACCATCTCAGAAAAGTTAGAGTGATGAAAAAAATATTTTAAAAATTGGTTAAATAGATGACGTTAGGTGAGGGCTATTGTCTATTTTAAAATTATTTTTTAATAGCTTTTAATGACTTTTCAAAGAGGTGTTGAGTTGACTTTATTATCAGTTGGCATGGAACCATAATAGACACATAATAGATACCATCTATAAAATTGCATTTCGGGTAGAATATTGTACTTTGGCCCAATGGTGATAGCAATATGGAAAATAATTTATTGAAAGAAATATCAATAATTTTTAATTGAAAAAGTATGAGTTTGATAAATATGGATAAAATTTGATAGATCCCAGTGAGACTAGAGGTTCTCGGTTCAAGTCCCAGTCGCGACAGTAGGTATCTTTTTATTTTATTTATCCTAATCTGTTTCATGTTTTCATTGAGTGTTGTGATTTAATTAAATAATTAAGCACAACATTTTTTGGACTGTAGTAAATCTATATAATATTAATCTCTACATATTATGAAACAAAGTCCTCAGCGGCTTCTGTCTGCCTGTCTGTCCACGATAAACTCAAAAACTACTGAACTGATTTTCATTCGGTTTTCACCAATAGATAGAGGGATTCATGATGAAGGTTTAGGTATATAATTTGTTAAGGCTTTGTGTTAATTGGTTGAAATATATAAAGAAGAATGTCTGCATGTGGTGGACAAGCGGGCTGGCAAGCGGGCGATGTGGATTTGATTTGTATGCAAATCTACATTTTTAAACCGAGGTTGATGAAATTTTGCACACGTGATCTTCAAAACCAGAGGAAGATCACTGTCTTTATTTGATTTCGAAAACTCTGTGTAAAGCCCGGGCATCGACGTGGACCTCAGCTAGTAACTTAAATTTCAGTTATGACTACTACATTTTGTTTGAATCTTAACACCGTACAAGGGTACACCATACGTAAAATCTGTACAAGGGAAGTGGGATTGGTATCATCCGAAAGGCGTTAAATTATAGGGTTATCTTAGGATGGAGCCTCGCAAAAAAGTACACCCCACTTGTAGTTTTTTTTCTCAAAAATGGTGCTATATAAACAATCCAAAGAGTATTATTATTTTTAAGGGATCATTAAATTTTTCTCAATAAAATTGACTTTTTTGCAGGTAAAAATACGCATCAATCATAAGAGAAATCAAGCTCAAAAGGAGACAAACATATTTGAAAATATAATTGTGAAGGTGCATTTTTGAACAATTGCCTAAGGTTTTTAGATTTTTACGGCCAAAAGTATTTTCGCTATTTGTTTTTGGAGTGTTATGTCGTGTTGCACACCGTGATGGACACTGTAACGCTGTCCGAAACGTTGGCTAAACGGCAACACGGCATAACACCCCAAAAACAAATAACGAAAAAAAAAATTCCCAAGGTGTCATAACTTCTGTACTCGGATCTAATGAAGATATTGAAAGGTATTGATATATTAGAGAGAGGAAGGAGTGAAGACATGAGTGGCATAATAGACATGAGTCGTGACAGTTTATTCCAGAGCTGAGATCAATACAGAAGAAAGATATGCTTGAACAAATGCCAAGGTTACCAAAATATCTCATTAATTCATCAAACTAATTCCCAAGAGTATTAATTAATCTGTGCAGAACGTCGCATCAACGTTGATTAAACATCCAATGTTTTCATAAAATAAAAGCTAGTCTGCATTGTTCGATTCAAAAGCTTCCTAGAATATTCCAAAGGCTGTGTCTTCGGGAATAATGTACCTTGTGATTATTCGGACCGAGGGTAAGATGGTCGGGTGATACAAGGGTAGAGGAAATGGGCTGGAACGCCAACCCTTTGGTGGGTTTGACTGCGAACTGCGAGGCTTGTTTTTAGCCCTGTTTGTGGACAAACTCTACGTAAAATAGAAGCCAACATCGAAAAATAAATTAAATTGCTCCGTTTCTTTATTCACTCTTTTGATTAATTTAATTACTGGCTGAATTAAATAGTAATACTGAGAACTTTGTAAATCGGAATTACAGGAAACGGCGATTGTTTGTAGAGAAAGAGTATTCGTAGAATGAAGTTAAGTGAGAGGTTCGTTTCGCTTAATTTAAAAAAATTCTTTTTCTGAGCTAGTAGATATTCTTCATTTTCAAAGAAAATGCCGCTTGGCTTAACATCTGTCTGTGTGACATCTGAAGCACTTAGAACTCTTTATTGCTAAGATCCGACGTCATGAATATTTGCACAGATTCAAGCATCTTGGAGCAGTCCCGGTTTTAATATAAATACGTATGTACAAATAATATTCCGTTATATTATATTCCCGCACGCCTTTTCCCCGAAAATCTAAATTTTTTCTGCCTCAAGAGAGACATGTTGTGGGTTTTATTTAGAATTCATCGTCCTTTTTGAAAACCGAGAGCAGCTTCTTTCTCGGGAATTGAAAAGATATTTTATAATACTTTTTTACACACATAACGGTTACATTGCTATCTTGATACCTGTCACTTTAAATTGTAGGAAATGGAGGAACGGTCTTTGGTGGTCCCTGAATGCCCCACACCCTTTCTGACCCCCAGACGATGAAATGAACCCTTTTTCAGATTCGAACCGCAAATCTATTGACTTGAATAAAGAAGGGAAGTTTTCTTTATCACCAAAAGAAGGCCTTGCTACAATTTTGCCAATATAACTCACTCCCCAATATCCACTTCCAGTATTGATTTCAATATAGATAATTATTTCTTCATTTAAAACCCTTTATTTAAAAAACTAAAAAGATAACGCTTCTAACTGGAATACTGAGGATAAAATTCTGATTGGGTTTCCTCTGGATATTCATTTTCACTTTTTCGAAAAAAAATATTGTTGCAAAGCTTAATCAAAATTCTTAAGCTTCTAATTAAACGATGAAATCATCCCTCATTATTGGAAGTCTAGTAAAATGAATTATTGATCCTTTCCTTCTAATACCGATCTAATTTGTCATTTTGTAATGTGAAGCCATTTTTTTAGAGCTCCATCTGTACTAAGCACAGTCTCAGAATAATATGAATAATAATATATTTTATAAATCTAATAGATACCTTTTTTACTACATATCACAGTTTCCCCGAAAAAGTCTACGCCATCTTCTTATCGAAAAGTCGAAATAAAATTATATAAATAAAATAAACTATTATCTTATAAAATATAGGAAAAATAGACATTTTATATGTTTACTTTTAAAGTACCAATCAAAGTCATTCACATATTCTTGATTCTGATGACCAAATAATTACTTTTATTCGAGTATTGGTCTTGGCAGCCTTCCTTCAACTCTCTGGGGAAATTCGCAAAACTCAAATGATTGTATAATAATAATAATAAGTCTTTTTTCTGGAACTTATAAACAAGTCATATATATTAGTAAACAGGGGAGTATTCTTGTTACAATCCTTTTCTATTGAAGTGAAAACTTATTAAACATCATTGTGATTTGAAATGAAAATAGCCACACTAAAAAGAGGCAAACACATACATCTAAAGGATTTAGCCTACCAGAGAACGAGATAGTGTAATCGGTCTCTTTTTTGTGCGGTGCTTCGTAGCTTTCCTACTCCAATTTTTTAAGGTTTTGCTTCTACCGCGTGTGAACTGCACACTTGTAATTTTTTCATTTGTGCTTAGATGCGACCCTATCTTTTTTTGTTTTAAATTCTCGTTTGAGATTCACTATAAATATTGTCTTCAATAATTTAATTTTGTTGTGTTTTTCAGGAATGCAATCTTCGAGTACTATTCTGTGCAATATTGTGGCTGATGGGGGGTCGGGGGTTGAACCTCCGAAATTTCCCTCCCTAAATACGCCCTTAGTGGACAGTAATGGTGTGACTGGTGAAATCAGAGACTTTCTTATGATGTTCAGTATTGAGTCACCAAAATGTTCATAGGCGCTTTTATATGCATCACAGTTGGGGATCTCCAATTGGGGTGTGTTGTGAGGATGAAGGTAGTATTGTTGCCAATTTTACTATGCACAGTCGGTGATAAACGGTCTAAAATCTCCCATGGTCTGATTAAGCTGCTTTTTCGAAGTTCGTTGAAAGAAAGCCGCGTGACATTGACACTAAGCGGTAATATTACCTGATCAGCCATTGTTAACAGGTAAATATGACTAGATATCGTAGTAATAATAAAATCATTTTGGGAGAGATATGAGGCTTCAAATCAAAACTCTGTAATGGTGGTATTTCTTACCTTCTGAGTACACCTACTTACAACAGATTATCTAGAATCTAGACGCTCACACATTCCGTGGTAGGGGTTGGCTGGCAGTTTCTCTGACCATTTAGACCAGCTTCTCTGACCACCGAGATTCTAGATACGTACGGTTCCCCGTGTTTAAGCTAGAGACCTACAGTGGCTCTGTCTGTTTTATTGTAGTGTTCGTTAGCAATGGGCACCGGCTGCCTAGAGTGGTCCACCATAATTTCCCTGAAAACATTCATTTACGGTAAACGCAGCAATCGAATTGTACATGTGCATTCAATTATCCTGTTGTACCTACTCTACAAACAAAACTTCAAATCAAACTCCCACCGATTCCATCAATTTCCACGACTTGTGTGAAAAGATTTCTCTTTGATTTTAATGAAAATATATTACGTGTAATAAGATAAATTTTGATATTTGGCTTCCACTTCAGTGCCGCCCCGGAAATTAATAATTGGAAATGGTTGAGAACATTTGGTGACTTAGCAGGGGCGCCCGGCTTCAAGGGGTGTAGTTTCTTCTGGTTTTGATGACGGAAACGTCTGCCCAACAGCTGTCGGATCGGAAGAGATCGGTTGAGAGAGACCTTTTGACCTCTCCAATTGGACCCCTAGACTCCAACCCATCCCTCACACGTATTTCGTTCTCGTTCGACTGCATCCCCTAGGCCCTAGATGACATAAGCCTCTAGAAAAAAAAGTTTTTTCTCTCCTTTCTCTTCGAGCGATATGAGTGAAATTAATATGAAAAACATTCATATACCACCCCAGATTTTTATCTAGACTGAAGTTAATAAATATCGCATACCAACTTTGTGGTTGCCAACACATTTTCATCATTGCATAGTTGATATCTTCTTTGTATTAACTCCGCTCGAAAGTGCATTTAATAAAAATACGTGCTCTAATAGAACTCTCAGAGACAGGACCGCGTTGTATCCTGGACGCATTTCGAAAAATATATTTTATCTCGAAATAAAATGGGGAAAATTTGAAAATCATTAATTTGGATGGATAAATTTTTTAAATTTAAAAAAAAAATCGATGACAAAGAATCGAACGCCGATCAATTTCTTGAACGTCAATAACTATGTTGACCATTACACCACCAATTACCATAAAAAGGGCTGCAATATAACATAACTTTTTTTATCCGAATACAATATAAAGGGCCAACTTCTCTTAACCGAGACTTTGGTATCCCCAATTTTGGTATGTTGTGAGGCTGAAGATAGTGAGTAGGGGAAAGAAATGTGGAAATGTACCTGTCTTTTCAGATCTAGTCACCGGATAAGCCATTTCAAGTAATAAGTGAATGGGACCAAGGGATGGGACCCTTAAAGTAACTTTTAAAATCATAAACAATTGACAGCCTGTGCCTCTTGGGATGCTATTAATTGTTCGTACCAAATTGGCTTTTAAAATCATAAACAATTGACAGCCTATACCTCTTGGGATGCTATTAATTGTTTGTACCGAACAACTACCGCCAGCGTCGTCACCACGACTTGCTCTGTATTCCACATAGCAGAACGGACGTTCTGGCCCAGCATAGCATGACAAGAGGTATGGTGCTGCTAAATGATACCTCTAGGTCTCTTGAAAAGTCTCATACCTATATACACTTTTTACCAGCGTAAAAATACAAAAAAAAACACTATTAATATAGGTACCTTTTTTTATCCGAATACAACACAAGAGGCTCAACTTCTCCCAAACGTTTGTAGCATGGAGTTTTGGCTTTAGCCGTGTTTGGTGACTAGATCTGAATAGCCAGCTACATTTTCCACATCTCCTTCCCCTCCCCACTACCTTCAGCCTCACAACATACCAAAATTATGAATGCCATAGTCGCACTGACTCCAGACGGTTGGGAGAAGTTGGGCCTCTTGTGTTGTATTAGGATAAAAAAAGTTATATTATATGATTTTTTTGCATACTTACTTGAAGAAATAATCTTTTAGTGGATCAATTGTCCGAGAGATCAACGATCAATTGTCATGTAACCAGCACTTACAAAAAACTTGAACATTAAATAAGCTGATTAAAGTCTTATGAAGTTTTCAAGTTCTGCGATACGACTAAAGCTTTTATATTGATTAATAGAATTTGACGTTTTCATTTCCGAAATTATATTGTTTAATAATAATATTTATTTATTTATTTTATATTTATTAACGCCCTAGTGGGCTTTTACAAGAATAGAAGGAAATATATAATTAAGAATATTAATTACATGTGTTACATAATCAATAAATAAGAATGCAATCGACTCGTTAGGTAAAGAATATTACAACATAAAAAAGAAACGAAATGAAATAGTACAAGTTGTACTTACAAAAAAACTAATACAATTCAGCTTTAAATATTTATACATGTTATTAATAATAAGACCTGATATAGAACAAAGTGTAAATAGAAAAATATTATAAAGTAAGTATATATTTTACTGGTGAGGTTTGGATGAGAAAATATTTTATGAGAAAAACAAAAAATAATAAAAGGTAATTACTAGCAGATAAAATCGAGATTAGTTGATTTTTGAAACATTCAAAACTGTCAACACTAAATATATCTATAAATTCGCAGTATTTGTTCGCAAGGTTATGGATTCTTGGAATTGGTGAGTATGTAGAGTAATTAGTGTTGAGTTTATTGTTGCATTTAAAAATATCTTTACTACGAGTTTGTCTAGCGGGTATGCTAATGCAAATTAGTTCCAACAAATTAGGGCTGTCAATTAAAGATTTTATAATTTTGTATAAAAATAATAAATCACTTAACACTCTTCTGTATTTGGTCCAGTTAAGTACAAAAAGGAGTTAACAATTATTGGAAAGCATTTTATTCTTTCAAGAATTCTGTCACATCCCCAATTGAAAATCAAACTTTAAACCCTTAGAACGGGGGTTACCCGGAAAAACCCTGTAGCATCCAACGCGTTCGTTTTCAACAAGAAAAAATTCAATTATACGGTGCGTTCCATACGAAACATTGGACTGCAGAATAGGTCCTTTGAACGTTAACTTGATCATTATTTTCATCAAAGGTGAACAGAATTTTTTCAAGAAATGTCAAAGGAAATAATGTTTTTGAAAACATCATTTCAACCTAACAAAAAACAGGTACTAGGTACTCCTTTGCGTACACAATTTAATGATTCTGAAAATAATATCTTAAATATTTTTTGCATAACAAAATAATCTTATTTGAATACATTAATTAATATAAGCATGTATTTACAAATTACTTCGATGTACTGAATTATTTATATTTCTCCTTAACGAACAATGTAAGAAGGTTTGATGGTATAAAGAGAAATTCACATATATATTTTTAACATTTACGTCACGACATTTTTTCCTGTCCGCAAATTTGTTTGTACTTTGTTTTGGTAAAAATGATTTCTTCAAAAATGAAATAAGTATGTATGATTTTAGATTTTCACGGCCAAAAGTATTTTCTTAAGTTGTATTTGGGTTGTTAAGCCGTGTTGCGCTACCTGCTTCTTTAGCCAGCGTTTCGGACAGCGTTACAGTGTCCATCATCAGACACATCTAAAAAGTGAAAAAGTCGTATTTATTTGAACTTTATATTTCGCATTTTTTTCAATATTTTTTTTTGTAATTACCATCCTGAAGGAAGTTTGAAAAAAAGGTTTATATTTCAGATTGTGACATTTTTTCAGATAAATTATATAATTTTTTATTTTATTTAATAAAAATATAACGAAATATTTATTTATTTATTTCAATAGAAACAACATGTGCCATTAACGTAATTAATTAATTAATTAGCGTATGAATAAAACAATAGCCTAATGAAGGTAACAGTATAAATATAAAGTAAAATATAACGTAAAAATTAAAAGATGGGCTACTCACTTAATATTTTGAAACGAATCAAGAATTATGGAAATTTTAAGTAGTGCCTGTGTAAGGTACCAAATTTGATTGATTTTTCTTATAATATACAAAAATGAATGTTTGTAAAATATGAAAAATGAAAATTTGAATAAAAAAATTGTAATTGGGAACGAGGGAGGGGGGTTGGCGGGTGGGGGAGCGGGAGAGGGAAGAGGGAGGTGGGAAGGCGGAGATAGTGGAAAGGAAACGCGGGGACGCATGGGAAAGGACATGCAGGGAGAAACAATTTATTTCTTTGATTAAGGCATTGAAACGCATGCCGGGAACCAGCCAGTTAGTTACAAATAAACCAACGATTTTTCTCGTGCGTAATAATTTGGCTCAATGATTCGTTTTATTTTATAAATTGGAGCAAATCTAGGATAAAGAGCGAAATTGCATTAAAATATAATTCAGACATAAATTGCACTTCAAATTTATTTGAAAATTAATTATTAAAATTATATGGTTCTGTGCCATAAAAGCATTAGCTTAAAACTCAGTGGAATAAATTTAGTTGAATTCTTTTCATTATATAGTTTTACAAAATGCTGGAAATTATTATTATATTTAGGTAGGTTCTATAAATAATACTAAAAACATGTTCTTCAGTTACCTGCTTTATATATATTTATAAAGCTTCTACCACTTATCCATTAACATGTTAATATATAATATAAAATAAACAAGTTTAAGAAAGGGACACTTATACATAGCAACAACAGGTTGACAAAAAAGTATCATGAAAAAATGCGAAGCCAAATAATTTTTTTTTCGCATGGATACCTCCCAAGAGTCCCAACTGCTCCTACTATGAAAAGTCATTAAAAGTAATATAAATTTAATAGGTTAATTAGTTACGTTGGGTTAGGTTATAGGCTATTTAAAAAATCAGACTGTGCAATTCACACGCGGATGAAGTGAAACTTTCAGAAACTAAACTGGGAAGGCTACGAAGCAACGCATAAATAATAATGTAACGCTTATTAATAAAGTAAGGAAAATTATTTATTCCCTACTACTTAGTATAGTTACAACACCTAAAAAATATAGTGCACTTGAATGAGTCGTAGCAATAATGTCATTATAAAACAATTAAGAAGACCTAACACTTAGTTGGGGAAACAGATTCCAAAATTCCGAACCCTGCATAATACACTTTCAATTAGTCTGTATCAGCAAATTAGGTTAACCGGTAATAAATAAATTTAGGACACCTTCGAAAATTAACATTTAAAATCTTATAAATAAGTCGCCTATCAGTGGATCTAGCCACAGCTTGAAAATGGTCTTGAAAACCGAAACAGCTGTAACTAAAATACTTGCAGAACTTGATAATAAAACTATCAAATTTAATTTTAATTAAATAAAAAATAATAATAATAACGTAATATTTCTATAGCTTTTTTGTGTTGTTTCACTTCAAGTGCGCTTAACTATAATAAAGTTAAAAGTAATCCTGTAGTGTTCCTTACGAGTCCTTACAAAATATTCATACACTAATATGAAACAATGAATATACAGTATATACAAATCAGTGCTATTTTAGCACAGGTTCAGGTGGGTGGTAATGATAAAAAAAATTTCAACCAATAGGAGCCTTGAAAAGTGAGCTAATAATCAAAGCGGCCAATGCGATAATAGGTTTCATTTTATCTCTTTCTCTCGGAGGCTAAATCATAAAGATGTATGTGTTTGTATCTTTTTAGTGTCGTTTCCGTTTCATTGCGTTTCAAATCACAACGGTGCTAAAGAAGTTTCACAAAAATTTTCATTACTTTTAATGAAAATTAAAAGTAATGAAAATACTTAAACACAGGGGTGTTAAAATGTTGAAATGCACCATCCATTGGAGTATATTGACAAATGTTGGATGGGGCAATAAAAGGTTTTGAAGAATATTGAAAAACGCATACAAACGAATGAGACTAAGAAAGTGACGCTTAGATGGCTTGGGAATTTAGTTTAGAAAATAGAGGAAGACAGGAATATTTGGTGAATTTCCTCTTTTTCGTCTGTGTCCAGCCACTAGTCATCAAATACAATTAACTATATTAAGATCTCAAGTCGAAGACAAGGATTTAATCACGTAAATTACTCGTACATGGATTGTTTCTCCCTAAACGTTTTTCGTTGTATTGTCTGTGTTGGAGCTTACATTCTGGTCCGATTCGAGGCTTTTTGTAGCGCTTTTTATATAAATTCGGCAAGACAGGGTATTGGAATTCCTTCTGTGAAAAGAACAATGTATTTCATTACAAAATTGACTTAGCTGAGCCTTACAAAACCAGGACTTTCCAGATCTTGCGGAAATAATAGGATTGAAAAGAAAATAGTGACCAAAAAAGACAATTTGTTGGAAAAAAGGAATCGGTGTCTTATTTCCTTAAAAATATATTAATTTATTTTACAAAAGCAGTACAATATTTTAAAAGGTTACACGAAAGACAAAATAGGTTTCACTTGCGAATATATATAATGTAGATGTTTGATTCCTTAATTTGATTGATAAATAAAACACTTGTGTTGCTAAGTTGTGTAACGAAGAAACGACATTTATGTTTATTATATCACTTTCTTTTTATGGTTTCTTCTAACAAACTGACACTTTACAATAAAATCATATAATAACAAAACAAGTGACAATTCTCAATCTAACCGACACCACAACAATACTTTTTCTTTACATCTCCCCCCCTCGGGAAAGAAAATTATTGCAAAATTTTCTCATCTTCGATGTCCTCTTCTTCCAATGTTTGAACTGGAATAAGTTTTGTGATGTGGTATAGGTTTGATTCTGGTTTTTTATGACCCGTATCTATCCTGTATATGGAGTTTGAAATTTTTTCAATTATCTCATATGGTCCAATTTTCAGTTCATCCAATTTCTTCCTGTTCAGCTTGTTTCCATTTTCCACAAACACCATATCCCCTACGTTAAACTCGAAGTGTTTTCGCTTTTTATCGAATAATGTTTTATTGTAGTTATGTGATCTTATTGTGTTTTCAAGTGCTATTTTCCTGTCTCTCATCCAGTCACTATTTGATTCTCGTTGTTTTAGTTCATTCGGTAAAATCGTGCTGTCCGTACCATATAAAAGGTAACTCGGTGCAAAGTTAGTGACTGAATGAATAGTCTCATTATATTTTCTTGTACATTCTTGAGCTATTGCTGTCCAGGCTCTCTTTTTTTCTTTTTCATTTATTTTACATCTTATTTTGTTAACTAAAGTTTGATTCAGCCTCTCATTTAAACCATTTGAGAATGGTGCATTTACTGCTGTGAAGATCATTGGTATCCGCTTGTCTTGTAAATATTTCTTGAATTCTTTTGAATTGATTCCCGGGTATTGATCGGTAAGTAGCATACCTATGTCTCCTGTTTCTGTTTTGTTAACTAGATTTACAAAATCGTTCGCAGTTTGAGTTTTTGAGGTAAGAATGAATGCATATCTTGTAAAGTGATCTACCAACAAATGCAGAAATTTTTTTGTTGATCTTGTACCTCCAAATCCTCCAATTGTGTCTATAGATACTATTTCAAAAGGCTTTGTTGCCGGGCCTAAATGAGACATAACGCCAAATTTGTCTTGTCCTCTTGATTTATTTTTAATACAAATTTCACAGGTTCTGCAAACTTTTATTATGTTTTTATTTAAATTTTTGGCTACGTAATGTGTGCTTATCATCTTTTGCATTTGTCCAATTCCAATATGGCAAAGGTTTTCATGTACTTTTTTTATGAGTTCCATACTAAACTCTTCTGAAAGAATAACTTTTTCTTTTTCTCTGATTTTTTTGAAGTATATATGGTGTTTCTCTATTAATTTGCTTTTTTTATTTTGTATTTCTTCATTTTTATTCTGATCTTTCAATATATCTTCCACTTTAATCATGTTTACGACTTTCAATTGTTCATCTGTATTTTCATTTGATTCTAGAACTGGATTTCTGCTTAGACAGTCAGCTTCCAAATTTTGTTTTCCTGGAGCATATTTTATGTTAAAGTCATATTGTGAAAGATAATATGTTAAATCACCCAGCTCTTCATCAGTTCTAGATTTGAGATTCATGTTTTCCAGTGGTTTGTGATCTGAATAAACTGTAAATGGTTTACCTATCAACCAGTATTGCCAGTATCTCACTGCTTCTTTTATAGCTAAGCATTCTAGGTAAATTGCTTTTTTCTTTTTCTGGGCTCCATTTAGTTTTTTCGAAAAGTAAGCTACTGGTTTTTCTTTTCCATCAGATTGTGTCTGTTTTAAAATAGCTCCAACACCTTCTAGAGAAGCATCCGTGTATATATTAATTGGCAAATCTTGATCAAAAATTTCCAGGATTGGTAAATGTAGTTTTATAATGTAGATGTTTGATTCCTTAATTTGATTGATAAATAAAACACTTGTGTTGCTAAGTTGTGTAACGAAGAAACGACATTTATGTTTATTATATCACTTTCTTTTTATGGTTTCTTCTAACAAACTGACACTTTACAATAAAATCATATAATAACAAAACAAGTGACAATTCTCAATCTAACCGACACCACAACAATACTTTTTCTTTACATATATATAAATATATATTTGTTAAAGGCTACTTCATGCTTAAAGTTGTTGAAGGAAATGTGAAAAATATCCACATTTCCTGCCAGGCATTTAATTAACCAAGTAAGTTCTCCCAGGGGCATCAGCGTTGGTATGTTAGTATGCAGCTAATTAAATGAAATACCTATTTCTAAACTTTAACAACAGGATTTTGTGCATGTGCTTTGTAATATTGGGTAGCAAGAAATAGCTGAATTTATAACATTGTGCCGGCAAAAGTGAATGGTGTTCAAAGTTTTATCCGCTGAAATCAATAATTTTACAATAGTGTTGACTTTTGTGACTGCAATTCAGAAGATGTTAATGTGAAAAATTAATCAATCCGTAGACTTATTTATGTTGGCCAATAGATAAAACTGTTAAAAAAAAATAGGATTGTTAAACACCCTTGAGGTGATATATTCTTTACAAACGGCGCTCATTTACGAACTCAATTAAAAATAAAGTATTGCAGATTTGTATTTAATTGTTTCAACAGCACTAATTACAACATTCAAGTATTATTTACACAGTTTTACAGTTGATATCAGGCAGATGACGTCTTTTATTCTCAATACAGTTAATTTTTTTTTACACGAGCTTCACACAGGAGGCCCTGAGGAAAGTTACTTCTCTCAGGGCCTAATATCATCTTTGGGGATGCTTTACGTGGACCGTGGTGGGCGTATTAAATAACAAATAACATGCATTTAAGATTAGTTAAGATTAGGAAACAGTTTTAATATGCAGTGGGCGTATTGTATAATACAGTTATGCAGTTATGGTTAAGCTGTTGTTAGCTGTTAGCTTTTGTTTAAAAGGGCGCCACTGGTGTTAAAACCAGAGCTAACAGCGGAGAACATAATTTTCTTGCTTAGGGCCGTGGGAAAACAAACATACTTTATTGTTAAAAAAAACGATTTCAATGATTAAACAGTATTCGTATTGAATATTGAACAAAACTATATTTATATAAAATGTTTACAACATACTTTTGTTCAATAAATTAAATATTAACAATTAAATTAATATTGGCACATGTATTTAAAATTATAAAGAACAGTTAAAAATAGAGTAACATTAAAACATGAAGAGGCTTACCCCCTGGATCGACCATTTTATAGCCTATCTAGCTAATATGGTGAAGGGCTCCATCCGACTAGATTGATGCCTGGTACCTCCCATCTGCCTGGATTGTGGTCTGGTCATGTTCTTCTTGAAGAGACCGCTCCAGCCAACGGACAATTTTAAGTCCTGGCGAGTCTGGTCTCCTCGGAAGATGGATGACTGCATTTTACAAAGCAAGATTGATCATACGGGAGGTCCCAAAATACATGGACGATCTGGCCCACGAATGATTTTAAAGCTGACGAGTTTCTTTTAACAAAGACGATCGGGGTACGCGTGTGCATTTAAATGATGCGCGTGCATTAAAACAATTATTGCAATTGAAACCGTGTTCCAAATCGTTTTAGCTCCCGTCCGTAAAGCTGACTTTTCTAATAAAAGTATCGCTGTGCGCGTGTGCATTTAATTACACTGCAAGTACACTGGTAAATTGCAAGATTACTATTCGATTAGATTATAAGATCAATATATTAATCACAGGGCACGATTCTACATTATAGTAAATCATAATAATCACGTTTTGACCGTCGAAAAACGATCTGCCTCCGAAGACCGTTTCCCAAGAAGTGATTGGGTTTTATTCTCGTAGACCAAGCATTATTTTCATAGTATTCGAAAATGATGAGATCGCTTGTTTTGACAATTTTAAAAACACCGGTGGATTAAAAATAGAAAATAATTTTAAAATGAGGTACTTGTCTAGTGTTGTTTTGATAAAATGAAATTGAATAAATTATCATAACTTATCATAACAGTGTGGAGGGTTTTTTTAAGAATAAGGAGGCAAGGAGAGTTCTGGGAAGGAAAGGGTTTAAGGGGTGGGTAGGAATCTGGGGTTCAGTGTGTCCTGGTCATCCGCCTCCACGACCTAGACAAACCTCAACCCATGAACCCGACACCCCTGCTAAATCACCAAACGTAGCGAACCACTTGGGGTGACCTATGGCAGAGGTGTTGGTTATCCAATAAAGGTTCCCGGGGCGGTGGTACCCATTTTCGCTTCCCAAATTTAAAAAAAATCCCATTAATCGGTCTCGTCGATGTACTGGAAAAACTCTTTCCAGTACAAGAGACGGAAAAGTTGGCGACAGCTTGAGGAATTTTGTTTTTAAGTTGAGCCAGAGTCCTAGGACGATCGTTGTAAATAAGTTATCTGAGAAAAATCCATAATAAATAGGCGCAGGAGGCTAAATCAAGAGACGGTGCAGTACAGATCGCCCCTCGAGATGAGGCGACCTGGGAAGTGATTCATATGCGAACGTTGGAAAAGTATGACACGACAGAGAATGCGCGCTCCACCTTCGTCCACTCCATGATGCAAACTAAACCAAACTTAGATACAACGTTACGCCCCGCCCTCTCAAATGCGTCTATTCTCACCCTCCTCGCAGCAATCATCGCTTCAGGGTGCAAAATTCAAATAAGCAAGTTGCTCTGCCCCACACGGACAGCTATAAATATACCAAACAAACGGCAGTGTTCGTATTGTTGTTGAAACGTACCTAGCTTTAAGTTGCTTTTAAAGTATTCTGATTTAATTAGAGAGTCTTTTGAAGGAAATGATGTTCTGGGAAGGAAAAGGGTGTGTTGGATGGGTAGGAATCTAGGGGACGGTGTGTCCAGCAGGCACGGACGTACGAATCCATCCCTCCCCAAAGAACTGGAGAGATCAAAGAGTTTCCCCAAACCGGCTTCTCCGCGTCCGGCTACCTGTCCTCCACCACCAAGACCTGAACACACCTCACCCGATGAACCTGGACATCCCTGCTAAGTCACCAAACGTTACGAACCACTTGGGGTGACCTACGGCAGAGATGTTAGTTATCTAATAAACGGTTCTCATACCATTACTGGCGGCGGTATTGACCGCCTCCCAAATTGAAAGTGGTACAATTGAAACTGTGGCATCCCCAATTGGGATGTGAGGCTGAAGGGAGTAGGGAAAAGAAGTTAATAGAAAAGGGAAAGGTTTAAAATTACCTCGTTTTTAATCCGTTCCCATTCCCTTGAGCATTGTGCTTTTAAATATACCATGATTCATTTTTATTAATTATGATGTTTTTACGATGTCTGTCTCACAAGGACATATCTCAAATCAAAACGTTGCCTTAGTTCTTAATTATCCAAACGACCATTTTAGTTTTTGTTCAATCTCCACTTAAAAATTAAAAATAATGTATAAAAAATGATTTTTATCACTTTAATTAATCACTGAACTAAGAATTGTTTAAACTAGAGACCTTTACCTTAACGGAAACAGCTTTATCTTAAACACCTAACATAATGTTTCATTTAAATAATGAAAGAAAACCTTCTCTTCTTGTAAAATTTTCTAATGGTCTTTTGGACAATTAAGAACTGAGGCGGCGAGAAGTAGGAGGAACATAAACGCTTACAAACATCTAATAATACATAAATAACAAGGTTAAAATACATTTAAATATTTTTTCATTGAGGTTGATAAAATAATCTTCCAATATTCAAGTCGATATATATTATAGTTAATTTAAGCATAAAAATGAGTGTGTAACATTTATAGCCACTCAAATTTCAGAAGTAAACACATAAAATGTGTATTACATTATACTTGTATCTTATACGTCGGCTTAAAAACTGAACAAATTTATGAAATTTCATTGCTGTTTCATGGCTTATCTCGGCTTGGAAAAACTCCGCAAATCTCCGTCTTACTTCGGGGAGAAGAATTAACATAATTTAATAAGGCGACCACAAGACGTAAGCCGAAATAGTCATTAATTTTCACCGCCGGATTTTGAGTCATAAAATAACTCACCTATCTGACAACTCGCTTACTGGGTACGAACCATTTACTTTAATTAAAAATGTAGGAATAATTAAAAGCCACGGTGAAGACGTCTCGCATTTGTGATGCCCGAATTAGTTAAGTTATTTGACCAAGGATATTCGGTTGCATGATTTCGTTATTTTGTTCGTGATCAAATTTAAATGGATTCTTCAAAATTAGACTTTTATTTGGTTCTTTTATCATTTTCGAAGTAAAACTTCTTTAGTAACGCCGTTAGTGACTTGAAATTCTGGTGAAACGGAAGTGCGTCACAACTCAGTTCTACACAAATACTCGATTCTAATATAAGGCCGTAAATTCGCACCTCGGCACGTGCCTTCCGTAGCGTAGTTGGCAAGGTGCATGACAAGTCTTAGTGGCGATAAAGACAGACATCAAGCGAACGGGGGCTCGAATCCTACGAAATCAAAAAAAAAACATTTTAATTTTGTGAAATCAGTATCCAATCTTCAAACCACTTTAAAAAAACAAGCAAAAAAAAGAAAGCGACATCTAGCGACTTTTCGTGTGAATTACACACTCTGATTTTTTTTTACATTTTCTGGAGGTCTACCATGGACGATCGTTAAAACCATATATCAATACGATATTGAACAAATCCGTTATCTATGGTCAGTTAGCAATATTTCCGAGCACTGTCAATGATTGTTAACAGATATCCCCATAGTACCAGATAAGTTTTGGTAAATTGGCAATATACAAACTTTTTTGAATAATTTTGTTCATTATGCAAAATTACTGGCACATTATTTAATGAACGAATTGAACCAACGAAGCTCTTAGAATTGAAAGAAGTCGTATACGCGATCCATATCCTTACTTAAATAATGCACCTAAGACTCAATCAATTTACTCCGTTGGAACTTTGAGAAAGGAAATTGGTTGAAATACGACTAAAGACCTCAATCAATAAATTCCGTTGGATCTTTGAGAACCGAAAATGGTTAAAATATGACTAAAGACCGCATTGACTAATTAAATCCCGTTTAGTGTCAAAGAGTAAATGCGGACTGCCAATGCATATTAAGGTCAATTAATGATTCAATTTCAATTGAATTCAACATTGCCAATTTATTAATATTTTTACGTAATTGATATACGTTTGGCGTTTCGGAATGTGAATTCGTAGATAGATCCATGTTGCCAGCATTTATCGATTTCTTATTTATTCCCTCAATCTCGTCAATATCGATTCGGCTGTCAACATTAAAACCGTGCTCGGTGTATCGATAAAAAATCGTTGGTAATCACGCCTATCAATACGATATTGTTGAGTTATAAGATTTCTCGGTGCTTAACCACATGGTTTTATGTTAATTTCAATTGGTATTAGGTACAGATTTTTTTCTTGGTTTCAACTGCCCGGAGCCAGGGTGTCACTATGACAACACCCAATGGGGTATCTTATAAGACTGAAGATAGTGGAGAAGAGAAGGAGTTAAGGAAGGTTACCTATCTACCATTCAGACCAGGTCACTAAGCTTGATTAATGCCATTTCGAGCAAAATTTAATTTCTGCATTGTTGTATTTCACAATAGCGATAATAAAAGAATCTACCACAAAAACAGAACAACTACACCACTTGCAGGCGTAAAATTTGCTTGGTTTTTCAAGAAGTCCCGGCTCACAAATCCCTTTGTTGCCGGCACAAAGCCTAGAGACACGCCAAACGCGAGCCCAACATTAGCATTTATTCAATATTTACCGTGATCAATAATGGCTTTTCATGTTTCTCCTTCAACTTTATACATACCTTATTTTTAATAAATGATATTGCAATCGTATTCGGGCTGAATTTTGGACTTTAAAACCTTCGAAGTTACTTACTGTCATCAGATAACTACTGGAGCAAGTTTTGGCATATATTGGCGCCATTTTAAATGTCTCCGATTACTTTTCGGATAAAAAGGCAATCATCTCCTTGATTCGTCAAAAATTTATTTAAAAAATATTTGTAGCTCCCACGTTTATTATTTTGGACTTAAAAGAAAGTTATTGAAATGATTTATCTATTACTAGCTTTTCCCCGCGGCTTCGCTCGCATGGTATTACGAGAAATTACTGCAGCGCTTGCACTTATCAATTATCTCCCCTCCCCCCCACCCCCACCCCCATCCCCTCCCGCATTCCAAATATTCATTCCCTTACATTCAGTTTTCAAACATCTCGCCTATCACCTAAATTTCATAATGCTATAGCTCAAAGAAAAAAAAAGAATTACTTATCCAATTTTGTTCATTCGTTCGGAATTTATGCGCTTACAAACATTTCGGATGTTTATTTTTATTTGAATGTTTGGAAGTTCGTAAATATAATAAAAAAATACTCTATATATCATTCAGTCTTTATAATCGTTACGAAATATATTTTTAATAAAGGAACTCTCATCTGACATTTATTCCAAGCTTGTCCAAAAAAAAAGAACAAATTCTAATATTTGAATTTTCTGCAGTAGTAGCCGACCAGTAGACTGAGTACCTACCAGCATAGAGCCCAAAAATATATCAACATTGTTTCCATGGAAAAGATTTTTTTCTGACGTTAGCAAAAACGCGCTTTTGTTAGCGACAGAAAACGTATAACAAATAAAATATATTAATATTTTTAATTTCATAACGCCAGAGCTTACCATCATATACAATCTGTAGTCTGCGCGTATAATTTAGCTTTCTATTGGTGAAAGAATTATTAAAGTCTTTATATTGTGTTATGCGTGAAAGCGTCATAAACAAACTCGAGCAGTTTCGGGGGCGGGGTGGGGGGGGATAATTGATAAGTGCAAGCGCTATAGTAATTTCCCGTAATACCATGCGAGCGAAGCCGCGGGGAAAAGCTAGTATGAAATAAACGCTAAAATACGGTTCAATTCATTACACAGCACTATAATAAGTTTTTTTGTGTTCATGTTAAAGTTCGTAAGTATTTTTTTTAATCTTGGCGAAAAATTTATAAAATGATCTTCTGAAAATCTTGAGCGAACGAAGAAAAAAGTTTTAAAATGCGCTGTCGCTCAAGTGGCTAATAGTTTAGGACAAGATTTTGCAAATTTATTAATTATTCAAATAATTATATATAATATTAGTTATTCAAATAATAAAGTTAACTTAACAAGGTGAAATCAATGAATTTGAACAGCATCCCCAAAGTGAGTAAATATTTTTTTTAAGTAATTAAATTTTTGCACAGAGAGCATTTGAAAAAGGCGTGAGCCTTAGGAAGGTATTATTTAATCTTGAGAAATTATTATTCAAAACGAGAACTAATGACTTCCGTTTAAATACCCCATAAGCAAGGTGCTCATTTTTATATCCGCCCCCATTAGCATTCATTCCGCCGGCTTATGAAGTAGGAAAAACAAATTCACTTAATTCTTATCTCGCTGCGCTGGGCGGAACGATACGGATAATATAAGCTCTGAAATGTGAGCACAAACCTCGGACTTTGCCAAAACTCCAGAAAATCTGCAAGTAAAACAAACCTGTGGAGTCGGTCCTAATAGTCGGGCGGGAAGGAAAAACCTCACCCTCGGAGCTTACAATCCCGGGTCACATAGCCTGCAATCCCCAGCCGATTGTCGCGACACGCGGAGACTGAAGCTGGCTTAAATCTGCCATCGATATGCATACTCTACAATAATCGTTACCTATAGGTTTTATCAAATAATACGAGAGAAATAAAACGAAAGTATCAAGAAAATGGCTTGAATTTCAAACTCAGCAATTTTACTTTATGGCGTTAGATTTTTTTTTGCTGTTGTAAAGTAAACGGTTGAAGTATTGTCGATTGTTAGATAAGTAGTCGCACGTTTCCATAACTTTAAATATAAGCTATTTTCAACTTTGACCCCCTGTGGCACTAATATTTATTCTACGTTATAATGCTCATCGTAGTGATCTTTCATCCGTTAGTCAAAAAACAAGATTTCAAGAAAAGAGAATTGCTACACTAATCGTGTTTCCTACTTGTAATAACTGAAGTGCTATTCTCTATATTTTGGGAGACCTGATAGATCTCAGGCGAGATCTCCTGTCAGATTTGTGTGATTTTCTACGGCTGTGAAATGAATAAATATATCATGCATTCTTGCAGGAATTCGTGTTTAAAATACACAGTTGTAATTCTGGCATCGGCCCATAGAAAAAGCAAATAACAGCCGTAGTAAATCACACAAATCTGATAAGAGATCTCGCTTGAGATCTATCTCGCTCTCACAAAAGATAGAGAATGGCTCTCTGGTCCTGTCCAATCAGCAGATTGTAACAGAGTCAGATATATTATACCCATTTATGATGATCAAACCTTTTATGGTGCACTGACCATAATAAGAGGACTCCTACCCGTTTGCCATGCCCTTATTATTTGTGTACTGTGTCTTCCTCCCATACAGGTGCTTGTAGGATATGCTGGATGCAATAACCCAGCGCTTGCCGCCTCGTGGACTGTCGCCAACCTGTCCCATTCTCTTGTCTATATCTTATCGTACTAACACATATTGTATCTTGTATTTCCCGCTAAGCACTTGCATACTGCTTACTAACAACGTATGCAGGGACACTGGAGGTCTAGATTCGTTCCAAATTAAATGTAGCTTCGTTCTTTTAAAAAAATTAAGAGTCCTTGCAAGAGCCCTGAAGGAGTAACCATCTGTTACTTATACCAGGGCGGGTATGTGGTGGATATCCTCCAATGACCATAATAATCTAAAACCGACCTTAGACTTGCAGATCACTTTTCTATTTTGCATGCATGCGTTGTGAACATAAAAACATAAAATTAACACAGATTCTTCCTTGGTGGTCTGAAGAAGAGTGCTGTTTTTTTACTTATCACGGCAATATTATGCTCTTTTAAGACGTTTTCATTTCTGCAGTCCAAACGTAAAAAGATTATTGTTGAATGCTTTCTGCGCATCGTTGTACACGTCAGAACTAAGGGTTGACTATACTGCATCCCAATGGCATAAACTAAAAGTCGCTTACAATAACGCTTATCGCCAACTTTTCCACCTACCGAGATACGACGGCCTCCGTGGTCCCGAGGCAAGACTCTCGACTCACAATCCGAAGGTCGCGGGTTCGAACCCGGCGTGCGCAAATAAATTTTATTTGATTAATTTGTGTTATTTCACAATTTATTCATTTAAAAAATAATATATAGTATATTTGCGGCACGTTCCAGAGTGGAAGATACTATCAGTATCGCCCTGGTGTAAGACCACCATTCAGAATTGAAACGTTGCTTGAAATGGCTTTAGCCGTGTTTAGTGACCAGATCTGAATAGCCAGGTACTTTCCCACCTTCCTCTTCCCTATCTCCTTCCCCTCCTCACTACCTTCAGCCTCACAACATACCCCGATTGGGGATGCCATAGTCTCACTGGCTCCAGACGGGAGCAGTTGGGACTCTTGTGCGGTATTAACTGTAAAAAAAAAAATACGGCAGAGCTATGGGAACGTTTCTGGAGGGACGAGTGCACACTTTCCGAGCACTTCTTCGTCGTTCAATTGAATGATTGCGTTCTTCAATTGAAGAACGCAATCATCACTCCCATGATTTTTATTTTGTGTTGTTATTTACTTTTTATCTAATCTTTTTATTTGTCTTCCTTTAGTTATTTGAAAATATGGAACACATTGCATTGCACTACCCCTGCATACATTCTGGAATAATTTTTTTATCGTTCTTTTGACTTTATGTCCGGGTTAAATCTTCCCCATAGGAAAAAATTAACCCTTCCATTCACTTTTCCACAAATGATCAATAGTCAATCCACGCTATGCAATTGCACTGTATAAGTATAATACATACAAAACAATACAAAAACAACACGTCAACCTACCAGAGACCAGATGGGAAAATAATTCACCGACTTCAGATATTTTCATATCAGAGGGTTCGGCTCGATAGAACTCCTAACTGGACCGATAAATCCTACTGATCTTCAATATAAATATTTAAAAAATCTTTCGTTATCCTACATGTATTAAGTACGAATATGACTGATTTTTGCATTTTAATATAAAGATTTTTTGACAAATCTAATAAGCCTAAATTTTGAATGAGAGAGCTAGGTATAATGCCAGTAGCCAAAATAACAATTCGTAATTTTAATGACTATTATTATCAACCTACAATTATTTTGGTATATAATTATTACTACATTTAGAAACATGATTTATAATATCCTCTAATATATTTAAATACTTTTTTTTTCTCTTCTAAATAACCAATGTACGATAACTATTAAAATTTGAAAAAAAAAAAAAAATACATATAAAACTTTCTATTACAAGACATAAATACTTGTCATACATAAACATAAATAAACACGTAAACACCTCAGCACAGGTTCTCCTAGTGAGGTGTTCACGAAACATACAACAATACCTATCCACAGTTTCACCTTCACAAACCTACCTTACACCCAACATAATAAAATTACAATATAAATTATATAAAAATGTTTTTCAAAATTGATCTATAGGTAAATACTGTAATGCATAGAAATAAATAAATAAAAATATTTGCCATTTAATTTAATTTGTATAATTTATTAAGTTATATTTTAATTTATCCACAATAATATTAATGATTTCCAATCTTAAAACTTCACCCGCCATAACACAGGGATATCCATAGCATGGCGGATGAAATAATACAAAAACTTTTCAATGTACAAAGTTCTTATAATAAATAAAAAAAATGTAAAATAGGTTGAAATTCGAAATTGATCCGTCAGAATATTCTTCTCATCGGTCCCCCCCCCCCCCCCCCCCCATCGGTCCACCCCCTTTATTATTTTTAAACTAAAAAAAACATTTGTGCCGGTTGTAGAGAAGATCGATCATCCACGATAGTTCTGGAACGCTGGCTGAATTTGAGAGAATATTTTGATAAAATATCGCACGAAACTCTGCTCCCATAATACCCATCTAATTTCCCTAATCTCCAGTTCGCGTGCGAAATCTCCCATTATACAGATTTCCGCGGCGAATCTTTCAATTAATCATTCATTTTAGCATGTTGTTTTTCTATTTTTATATTGAGACCTCACCTCCTCTTGGTTTAGGTACATTTATTTATACTTTTTTTATGTTACAAACACCGTGATTGTATAATGAAAGTTTTATCTCACGAAATCGTTTACTCACAGCTAAGATATGTAATATAAACATTTGAAGATTCTAATGATATCAATGACTAGATAATTCCAGTTTAAAAGTAAAATTTTATTATTAATCATTGAAGAAGAAAATACTAAAATATCTTAACTAAATACGAAACTGAACAAGACATTACTCAGGATCTTTATCAAATGCACAATAATTATATTTACAAAGGCATACAATATTTTAATATTCTTTCCTAAGAATTGTAAAAAATAACAGATTTGGTATCATTCAAGAAAAAGGTCAAGTTATTCTTAAAAATATAACAACCATAACATCACCAATCAAAATGGTATAACTTCATTTCATGCCATATTATAATTTTTAACGTTACAACATTCTAGTACTTAAGATTATATTTGTTGACACTCTATTAAATAATTTATGAAATAACTCCTACACCAAGCCTCTTAATTGGTTTAGAAATCCTTAAAAATGTAATTTTCACTGTTTTATTTTTGCCATCATATTATGTATATTATTGTAACTATGCTATAATTTTAACTTGTGTTTCTTAATATGTGGTCCACGGATCCCTGGGGGTTCATTTAGTAAAAGTCTCGGCAGTAAAAGTCTCGTCGTTGTTGCACGTTTACAAAATGAAATTTAGTAAACGTGCAACAACGACGAGTTCTTTTTGGAGAATTCGTAGGCGGCGTCAATAAACATGCTGCTCACTTCAATGACTTTAGGTGGCTCATAATGGCAGCGTATTAAGCTGATATCTTTAGTGCCCTTCGAGCTGAACTTAGGTCTACAAGGGAGAGATTACAAAATCTTCCAGGTTGAAGATAAAATTGAAACAATGCTAAAAAAGCTTGACCTGTGGACAAATCGTAAAATTAAAAAAAAAACTATTATCACCTTTCCACGCTGTCAGCGTTTTAGGAATCCTCTGGTGGAGCAGTGTTGCCAACACAAGTAGAAGACGAAATGATTAAACACCTCCGCGCTTTAAGGTCTTCGTCTCGGGATTATTTTCCAGTATCGGACAAAAATAAAAATTTTATATTAGACCCTTTCAACACAGATGTTGGAAAACCAATTAATAGAAATATCTTGTGATTCAGCTTTGAAACGTAATTTCAAAGAATCCTCTTTATCAAGGTTTTGGGTGAATGTAAAAAAAAGATTATAACGAAATTTCAGTAGAAGCACTGAAACATTTATTGCTTGTGTGGTTGAGCCACAATCCTCTGTGAAAAGGTATTCTCTGCTCCTGTTTACACTAAAAACAAATACAGAAACAGATTACAAGAGGAATCCGATTTGAGATTACAACTTAATTGTAACATCAATCCGAATATTACTAATTTAGTTGCAAAAAAGCAACACCAACCTTCACATGAATTGACCGTTAATTAATGTTAATATTGTGTTAATTATTAACGTATTTTAAAAAAAAAATAAAAATTTTGTAGTAAGTACTAACATAAATGGTACAAAATTTAATGCTGATTTTTTTTTATAAGAGGGTCCTTGAAAATTGCGCTTGATTTCCTAGGGGTCCGCAGCTGAAAAATGTTAGAAAACGCTGGTTTAAACAATAAAAATAATAAAAATATCTTTGTACAAATAAATTCCTTGGAACTTTGCAATTATTCAAAAAGAAATCAGCCAAAAATAAAGGATAATTAATTGAAGATAATGTTTTTAATTCTTAATTTCAAATACGATACCGGCAAAAATTTCGTGAGGATTGAGGCTGGATTAGATTTCCTGGTTTTGATTCCCAGTTGCCGCCGTTACATTTTGTTTTATTTTGTCCTATTCTGTATTATGTTTCGTTTAAATTCATTAGTATAATCTTCTTCAACGATTAATATCACATTGTTCGGTAAAATCTACAAAAGTAATTAAAAAGTTAATCCAAAAAAATTACAGCGTTTTTATTTATACATTTGTCAGATATTTTTAATTCGTGAAATCTCTATCCAAAGGTTAAAACTGCTGTCATAGATACAGATATTTTAATCTAACACTGTTCAATAAGAATTTCGTGAGGATAGTCGATACGAAACATAAAACACAGAATATTAGGGGTTATCAATATATTAACAAAATTATTCAATCACTGTACCGAGCCATGAGACATCTAATGTTATTTCATTAAAAACAATGATTTCTGATAGAATTTGCAAAACGAATACGATTTGATAATTATTGTTATGTTATAAAACTAAATAATTTTCATTTACGTATTACCTCTTTCAGGTGCTTCATTGGGGCACACGGTGTTTCTTTCTCTGGTGCTCTCTACTATCGGAAGTTAACTATCACCGAGGCAATGTTTCACTGCAGTCCTGAACATTGAATAACTTTATTGGAACTGCACTTCGAAGCCAGAAAAAATATTCCGTTTGAATTCTCGTATTTTTCCATCTTCATAATAAATAACAAAGCTTTTAGAGGTTTCTTCTGTTAAAGTCTTGAAAAAATTCGCCTTTTTGCTAATCAGTGCTGAACTTCTATGCTGCGCAATGGTGGGATGAATCATCAATATATTAATACGTGAAGCCAAAACTTTGTACCCCTTTTTACGAAAATTGCGCGGACGGAGGAGTATGAAATTTCGCACACTTATAGTTTATATAGAGGAGGAGTGCAGAATGCTAATATTTTATGAAAAATATGCATAAAAATACATTAAATCAATAATAAAAACATTACACACACTACCATGTATTTGACACACACACACGCGTCTTTACTCTATTGTTTATTGTTAAAGTCTATGGTAAAATTGAGAATAGATTAATATTGTTTGTCTTCAATATTATTTGTCTATGGTCTTACTGAATGTCAAACATAATAAAAAACATTACAATTATGGTCGAATTTCGACCATTGGGCGACCACTAGTTTTATTAAATATATTAGCGCAGATTCGTGAAAAATCATGTCAATTTTATAGTTTATGTTTGAAAAGCTCAAAGTAAGGATTTGGCTATTTAAAATATATATCGTCAATTTTTTGTCACAATTTACAACAATATTATTTGTTGACAAATAATTAGAGAGATGATCAGAATCACCTTTCGAATTAACACCGTTAGTAAACTTTAAACATCATTAGTGTGAGTTTTAGATCTATAAAAAATATATAAAAAAGAAATAAACATTTCAGATTATTAAAATAAATATATTTTATATCTACTTTAACGCTTGAATGAATTGATCAGTTCCAATTTTGAAAATCATTTTCTTGTACAGGAATATTTCACATCACGCACTTTAATATCGAAAATAATATGATTGATTTTTCATGTATGTAAATTCATAAATTAAGGTGATGAGTCGTCTAAAATTCGGGATCAAGCCGCTAACAATAACACTCCTTATGTAGATGACGATAAAGTTCAAATTCCCGTTTCACACCTGTCACCTATTTTGTTTTATTCACGAAAAAACATCACCAAAAAATTGGATTTTGTATTATTTTGCTAAGCTCAGGCACAAATATTTGAATGTTTTCCGATTGCTTTCTAAAGAATTGAATTTTCCACATTATACACAACAGAAAAGAGATACTTAAATAGATTTTAAACTTTAAAGTCCTTTTTATAAGCCTGATAGTGTATTTTTTCTGGGCTTATAAAAAGACTTTTAAAAAAAAATATTCGATTACTTCAAATATGTGTTCACGATTTACTTCAGTATTTAATTAAAGTATCAAAAATGGTTCTTAGCGATCCAACTTTCAAACCAAAAACAAATGATTTTCTAGTAGTGGTTTGCCTTAAGATAAAATTTGTAAAAAACCTTTCAGTTGATCCTCGTACGTTTTATTTGTTTGACAGTGTTATAAACATAAATTCACATATAACGTATATCTTCGTAAAATGACCAATTGTTAGGTTTTCCTCCGTATCAAGTGTCCCATAAATCCGCAGTTCTCCCAGTGTTTAGTATGCGTACGTAGAAGAACAATACAGGGACCTGAGTCCCATACTTCTGTAGTACCGGGCGGCTCATGAATAAGATTGGATTTTATGGGAACGCTTTATTAGCCGAGCCAGTGGTTTGGGGAAGATAACAAAGGAATCGATTCAAGAAAGGTTATATACCCACGTAATATATTCGGAACGAATCGACGAGCTCCGCATCTCTCGTCCTATTATTTATGCGGAATTTATGACCAGTGGAAAATGACAAGTTTCGTCGTGTTTTTTTTTATTTGCGTTTTTTTACGATTTATTGTCAGTAATCATTTCGGATCTTGGTGCTCAAGCTGATATAGGTTTGTTTTTTCAATTTGGCATTGAGAAATGTTATTGACATATGAAAATGATATAGGTATCGTTGAATGTAGGTTTTCATCATTCTTCATGTGTTTTATATTCAATAGTAATTTTCTCTTTAATTAGTTCCAAAAGCATCATTATTTCTCATTTGTGCCGTATAATCTCAAAAACTGTCTTAATTTTTGTCAAAAGGCTTAAATCTTTATTATTAGTCGTTATATTATATAACGACTAATATTATATAACACTAGCCATAAATCTTAGTTGCAAATCACTAGTTAAAGTCTCAGTGATAAGGTGAAGGTTAAAAAATTTAAGTTTGAAGACATCCTTTAAAATTAACATTTTTTAGACTTGTTGGGTTGCCAATTTCAAACTCTTTGAAACAGCATATAAAAGTTTAAAAATGTCTTTCAACCCTGAAACATAGTGTTATAATGATAATGATTCGATTATATATGGCGCCGTATTTTAAGAAAATCACCAGTGGGGTGTTTTATATCTTAATTGATTTACCCTGTTACTTACCACTCAAATTTTTAACTAATATCTTTCAGTTAAGATTTATTACTAGTCACTTATGGCTAATTTTTTTTAACTAGCGAATTATGATTAAGACAAGCTGGCAAAAATAACCAAAACTCTATCCAAGTTTAGAGACAAGAATTAAAATGCCATGACCATCACTTTTCTGTTAGCTTTCAGTTTCCAAATTCCTACAGCTTCACGATATTTCCCAGGGTTAAAAACCATAGTTTCACTAGCTCCGAACAAATTTAAACTCCTATGCGATGAGCCATTAACCAGCGGCCGAGAATGTAAATTTCGTCAAACGATGATCTTGCGATCGTACCCTTGCAACTGTATAGGGCGGTTCCCATGAGAAAGATTAATTATTCTCCATACCAGCATTTTGAAACAATAACTCAATATTGATTTTATTTCATTCAAAATTTACTTTGCTAATACCAAAATTCAAAAATGCTCAAACTCGTTATGATAAAACTATTAAAATGATGTCCTTTTATGTATTTATTTTTTTTCAATAATGTTTAAGCAAAATATCAATGTATTTTTTTTAAATATATTAGTTTGTGAGACCGTAAATAAATAGACAAATTGAAGTATTTTCGTCACAAAACAAGAACGCGGATCTTTTTTTATGTTTTTATTTGAACTTAAATTAAAATTCTGAAAAGTAGTCTTCCAAAATAATTTATTGATTTATTTTACTGCATTTTTTATTTTATTTATTTTTAATAAAATAAAGACAAACATTCCCGGGTTACGATTAACCCAACAATGTTTGAAAATCTCCTACTACCACCACAAAAAGCCGAAAATGTTGCTTATGTTGTGATGGAGGACTTAACCAGCCGTGGAATTGAACACGGGACGCCCTGGTGGGACCCAAACGCGATGCCTACTCAACTACTGACCGGCATGTTTATATGATTTGAAATTTAGTTTGTATAATAAAAAAATTTGTTTGAAAATTTAACAAATCTGCCAACGACCTACGGTAAAACCTTATTGTACTAAAAATAAACATATATTCTCAAAATTAAAAAAAAGCTTTACTAGATAAAAGAACAGTCTTTTGAAATCAATTTATAAAAAAAAGCTTTACTAGATAAAAGAACAGTCTTTTGAAATCAATTTATAAAAAAAAGCTTTACTAGATAAAAGAACAGTCTTTTGAAATCAATTTATAAAAAAAAGCTTTACTAGATAAAAGAACAGTCTTTTGAAATCAATTTATAATTTTTTTGTGGAAAAGAATCTATTCGTCTAAAATTTGATTTAATATTGACATATTTCCGGTTTGTCTGGTAATTCCCTCTTAATACCACATTTTTTACACAGGTATCGGCTTGCTTTCAATGTCGGATTATTTCGGCTTTAACTATCTAATTGAAGTTTACCTTCTCCGTATTTTATATTCACAGAGTGCGTCAGGGCTTCCCTAAAACCAGATTTTTCGGAAAAACCAAATAATAAGTAGCTTATGGTATTATCCGTAACGTACTTTTGATGGCAAATACATAAAAAAATTTTAATGGCTTCGGGAACTACTTTTATAAAAACAGTTTTTTTTATTTTATTTTTCCAAAATCCTGTTTTTTGGCACTTTGGAAAAAGCAGCTTAGCAGTGGTAATTGGGATGTGATTGTTGACTTTGATAGTTTTGGTTAGTTTGACCTGGATTTAACTTTGTCGAAAATATTCAGTTCAACCAACCTTGGTACAAAAATTGGTTTCCGTGAATGTTGTGGAAAGTTTTAATCCAAAAAACGTTTTTAGCTTTAATGAGAAAAAATTCGTCTACTTTTTATTAATTGTAAAAATGTATGGTATCGTATAATTATGATTTTACGGCTGACTTTAACTTTAAAACCTTAGTGAATAACAGAAATGTAAATTATTTCACAAAATTATGCGTGTCTATTATTGTTCAGCTGTTTTGATGTGATGTGAGGCTGAAGGGAGTGGGTAAGAAAGAAGATGGGGGGGTGGAAAATGGTAGAGGTAGGTTGGGAAGTACTAGGCTATCCAGATCTGGTCACCAAACACGACTAAAGCCACTCCAAGGAACGTTTTGATTTTAAATAATTGCCTTTCATTAGTTCTATTGTGAGGGTGTCTGATATGGTTCCATGCCAAGTGAGAATAAAGTCAACTCAACACCTCCTTGAAAAGTTATTAAAAGCTATGAAAAAAATAATTTTAATTTAGCCGATAACCTTAACGTAACATAACTAATTTAACCAATTTTTAATATATATTTTATTATCACTCTAAATGACTTATCTGAGATGGTTCTGAGCTGGTTTCATTCCGAGTTGGCCGGTCACCATCTGAAGGTTCCATGCCAAGTGAGAATAAAGTCAACTCAACACCTCCTTGAAAAGTTATTAAAAGCTATGAAAAAAATAATTTTAATTTAGCCGATAACCTTAACGTAACATAACTAATTTAACCAATTTTCACCAACATCCCACAAAAATATTGGGTAATTTTTCGTATTGAATAAATGCCAAATAACACAATGAAATGTACATGAAATAAATCTTAATTACGCACGCTGGGACTCGAATCTGCATCTCCCTACGTTATAAAAACGAACTGGGGTAATAAAGGCATCTTCTTACATGTAGTTTTATTTATTTTCAATTAAAATTAATAATTTATTTTATAATATTATTTTTTTGGATTCAACAAAAACCCTTAGAATTTTATGGATAATTACAAAGTTACGTACCTACAACTAGGTTACTACTAATAACATTTTTGTATATTTTTTTTTAGTTTTTCAAGAGGATGAACTAATGTCTCTATTCGTTAAAGTATTGCTATGTCCTCGGTCACCCGCGGGGGATTTACGACCCTCGAGGACGAATTTTATCGCCAATACAAATTGAAAAATGATTTTATTTTTGTGTGGCGCCCTCTACGTCATTACTGGTGTTTACCCCGGCCTACATCTCTATGTATTCTTACTTTTATGGTTCTTGTTCTTTACGTAAAGTTTTAGTATTTTCTGGACCTTTCAGCAAAGCCTATGGTAATATTTACGAGAAACATAATCTTTAGAACTTCTAACAAAGGGGAAAATCATGTTGATAGTGAAGTGGTTTATATATTTTCGGGTAGTTCAGTGTTCATTTTTTCTCAGTTTTTTTGGTGGTTTTCAAGCAGTTTAAAGTTTGATAGGCTTTTAAAATGGCCTTACAGCTACGTAAGCATAAATAATGGGTACATTTATGTTTATAGCAAAATGCTACACAGGTTTTGTGTTAAAAATACACCATTATTTTTTTTCTCGTCTCGTCTACCCTAGCTTTTTAGAGTGAAGAGCACTTGAGATGAAGTTTCACAAAATTGATCTATAAAATCGTTTTTCTTAACACAAGAGAGAACAGGTAGGTAAATTTAAATTAATTATAATGTAGGATAATTAAATATTAGGCGTCCCTCAAACGATATTTAACAAAAAAGGCACTGTGTAAATAAGCGAAGTACTATAGTTTTATTAGGGGCCATCCATAAATTATGTCACACCTAAAGGGGGGGAGGGGTGTAGAGAAGTGTGACATTGTGTGACAAGGGGTGTGGGGGGTCATCTAAATTATTAAAACGCAAAACTTAAATGTAAACAAAAAAATATAAAATTGCTAAATATGTGACGTCACACAAGGGGGGAGGGGGTCTCACAAATATGACAATTGTGACAGGGACGGGGGGGGGTCAAAAAATCATGAAATTCGTGTGACGTAATTTATGGATGGCCCCTTAGTATTGCAAAATTAGAACTTGTGAAAAAAATGTGGAATGACAAGAAATATTATCGCATGTTGGTTTTCTTACGGTAAATATATAAGAATTATGCTAAGATTTAACATAGTAAATTTTGTCATTGAGGTGACACACTATTAAGAAATGCAAAATAATGTAATTTTGGTTTGAAAATAAGATTGCTTAGAAATATGTTAGATCCCTTAATTAAATATTACGATTAAAACACACAAAATTGAGTATTTTTTATTATCCTTTTTAAGAGCCTAAATCTCCACTTACAACAACTTTTGGGTTATGGTTTTATTGTTTAATGTGGAAAATTTAATTCTTTAGACAATAATCGTAAAAGATTTAAATGTTTTTGCCTGCATTTCACAAAACAAAATAAAACACGTTTGTTGGCGATGTTTTTTCGTGAATCAATCAAAACAGGCGGATGGTGTTAAAAGTGAATTTCAACCTTATTGCCATCTACGTAAGAAGTGTTATTGTTATCAGTCTGATCCCAAATTTACATGATGTGGTGCATCTCCTTTAATTAGGAACGAAAAACATGTCATTGTTAGACATGTTATATCTAGATATATTTGCATTTACTTTCACAGTAATTTATTTAAAAAAATAATGTAATATAGTGTTCTTGCGGTACGTTCAAGAGTGGGAGATACTCTCAGTACTAACCTGGTGAAAGATCAGCATTAGGAATCAAAACGTTGCTTGAAATGGCTTTAGCCGTGTAAGGTGACCATATTTTCGGAATCACTAGATATACTCCAACCTCCCTTTTTCCCTAGATCCTTTCCTTATCCACTGATTTCGGTCTGACAAAAAATTCCAATTAGAGATATATTTATATGTTTATTATTGTCTATGATCATCGTTGACAGGTGTCACGTATTTATTCTGCTCCGTTAAAATAGTTAAAATCTGTGAAAAAAGTCTATTTATAATATACAAACCGATTGTAACAGTGGCATCACAGTGTTGCAGTAAAGCTGGAGTAAATGCTGTGTATGTGAGTGTTTTTTTTTTAAATAAGAAAAACAAATTGAAAAAAGCCAAATCACTGTGATATAAACACTACCGACGTATTATGATAAATTTGCCTACTCATCAATAGATGGCAGTAGATATATAAATATATCAAAAATAAATTAATACTTTTCTCTAGTTGACAATAGATGGCGGTAAATACACCAATTTAAAAATATTACTTTCCGATATTCTTTAATAGATGGCAATAGGTGTATAAAATATAAATTATTTATTCTCTAAAAAATGGATAAAGGAAATAAAACACCCAGAGTAAAAAATCCAGACCCGTTTACGAAATCTTTTATAACCCCAAGATCCCCAACTGAACAAGAGGACGATAACTTATCGTCTGATTCGGAAAACAATAGAGATGATGAAGAAGAAAAGTCTATATTGATAGAGACAAACCAAGTGAGTAATGCCCTTACTAACTCACGAATCATAATTAATTCCGTGAAGACAACACTCTCAGAAAGTAAAGGAAAAATATCCATGGGCCAAAAAGAAAAAATAAATGAAGGAATGGATAATTTATTTGACATTATAGCTCATTTAGTGGCAGAAAATAATGAAATGAAGGGCGAATTGAAAATTCTCCGGCCGCTCACAAAAATAATTACCCAAAATTTTAATGAGATGAAAAAAATAATGCAGGAAAATAAATCGCTTTTCAATAACATGAACACTAAAAATGAAGAAATCAAAAAAGACATAAAAAAAATAATAATGCCTGAAACATATGCGGAGAAGGTAAAAAAACACGAGCCAATTGTAATCATAAAACCAAAAAAGAAAAATCAAGAAAATATTGAAACAAAAAATGAAATTAAAGGAAATATTGACCCAGTAAACTTTGGAGTAACAGGAATGAGAAATTTAAAAGATGGGGGGGTAATAGTAGAATTCAAAAATACCAGCAATATAAAAAAAATTCATGATGAAGTGACTGGAATGATGGGAGACAAATACGATATAAAAATCCCACAAGAAATAAAACCTTCGGTCAAAATTATTGGCTTAACTGAAAAATACTCATTTGAAGAAGTAGAAAAGAAAATGAAAAGTCAAAATGAGTTTATTTTTGAACCAAACTCAAAATTGAAAGTAACGTTTATAAAAGAAACGAAAAATCTTAAAAATCAAATCAGTTACACCATATTTGCTGACGTTGACGGAAAGACATTCGAGAGGATGTTAAAGGAAGGAAAAATAAATATTGGTTGGGACAGATGTAGAGTTTGCGATAATATTAATGTCATGAGATGTTTTAAATGTAATGGGTTTAATCACAAGGCTATAGATTGCAGAAACCTACAATCTTGTCAAAAATGCGCAAAACATCACGATGTAAAAGAGTGCACCGATGAAGATCTCCAGTGCATCAATTGTATAATGACAAGTAAAAGATTAGGACTGAAACTAAATAGCAGTCACTCAGCCATGAGTAAGGACTGCCCAATTTATAAAAGAAAACTAGAAGCAAAAATGAGCAGAATCTCTTTTTTATAAAAAAATATTACGATAAAGATGAAATTATATACCTGAATATACAAAGCATCATAGCACATTACGAAGAGGTCAAAATACTTTTAGAGGAAAAGAAACCTTTTATGCTTATGATGAGTGAAACACATGTGACTGAAGATATCCAAGATAGTGAAATTAAATTTAAAAATTATAATACCATCCGCTGCGACTCACATAGTCGACATACGGGTGGAGTGATGATTCTCTTGAGTAAGAAAGTTCCATATGAAGTAATATCAAATCACCAATTTGAAAAACAGTGTTGTTGGATCTTAGCCATCACCATTAAACCAGGAAATAAGAAAGGTGTATACACTGTTGTTTATAGATCGCCAAACACAAGTAAGAGCGAATTTTTAACATATTTTCAAAGATATATTATAGCTGGAGATTTTAATATAAATGTCAAAGCGAATGCAGACATATACACAAAAAAACTGAAATCTATTATTCAAGCTGCAGGGATGAAACAATTAGTCAAAGATTTTACACGAATTACTAATACGTCAAAAACAGCGATTGATCTGGTAATGTCAAATAAATTCAACTTAAACATTAATGTACTAGATAGCCCTAAAATTAGCGACCATAGCATCATTCAAATTATACTAAATGACAGAGAAAAATACAAGTCCAGTAAAGAAACACAAGTAATATCATTTAAAAATTACAAAAAATACAATAAAGAAAATTTCATTCAGACCTTAGAGACTGTTAATTGGAATAAAATAAATCAAATGGAATATAACAAAAAAACTGATCAGATGATATTAAACTTAAAAAAATCTATTGATGAAGTAGTTCCAGAACAGAAAATACATAAAATAAACAATAATAAATGGTATACAAGAGAACTTCGCATAATGCAACATGATAGAGATACATTTTACAAAAGAGCATGCCTTACCAATAGTACTATGGATTGGGATAACTACAAAAAAGCAAGAAACAAATACTCTAAAGACATCAAAAGAACGCATAATGAGTATATAAAAAATAAAATAAACTCAGAAGAAGGTGATCCCAAAAAAATTTGGAAAAGCATAAAGGAATTAGTACATGGCGAAAACAAAGACGACATAAAAATAGTAATATTTCCAAAAGAGATAAATGAAGAAAACATGGCTAATAGCTTTAATAAATATTTTATTGAAAGCATCACTCAAATTAACAAATTAATCCCCAACATTGATGTTAACCCCACAAATGACAGTAACGACTCAAACAAAGAATTATTTGTCTTCAGAAAAATAAATGCAGAATATTTATTTAAAATTTTAAACAAAATTAAATCAAAGAATAGTTCAGATGGATTAACTATTGGCTTAATAAGAGATGCTTTTCCAGTAATTGGATCTACTCTTTTAAATATTATTAATGAGACAATTGAAGAGGGAAAATTTCCACAGTCATGGAAACTATCTACTATTATACCGGTCCCAAAGGTTAAAAATACCAGAAAATGTGAAGAATTTCGACCAATCAACACCTTACCAAAATATGAACAGATTCTTGAAGTGATAATAAAAGAACAAATTTTGCAATACTTAGATAAACACAATATTTTATACCAAGAGCAATCAGGATTCAGATCCAACAACTCATGTGAAACAGCACTAAACGTAATTGTCGAAGAATGGAAGGAAGGAATGAATAGTAATAAATTTATCTTAGCAATATTTTTGGATTTTCAAAGGGCATTCGAAACTATAGATCGTGATATACTGATAAGAAAGCTTAAAGAAATTGGTTTCTCATCTGTATCCATTAAATTAATAGAAGAGTATTTGAAAGACAGAAAACAGGTAACAAAAATAAATAATCAGTTTTCTAAACCAATGGAAAATAAATTAGGAGTACCACAGGGATCGGTCCTTGGACCTCTATTGTTCATACTCTATATTAATGACATGGTGAAAATATTTTCAAAATGCAAAGTACGATTATTTGCCGATGATACACTAATATACTTAATTGGTGATAACTACGAAGAACTAATAAATATTTTTAATAATGAACTAAATAATGTATCAAGATGGCTAAAAATAAATAATCTTAAATTAAATACAAAAAAAAACAAAATGTATGGTAATTGGGTATAAGAAGACATCCAGTGAGAGCAAAATTAAAATTGACGGTGAAATTATTGAAAGTGTGACTGAAATGAAATACCTAGGAGTTATATTAGATTCCAAACTAACTTTTAACAAACATGCTGAATATACCCAAAAGAAAATTGGAAAAAAAGTATCTTTTTTGGGAAGAATACGGCAAAAACTTTCTAGAAAAACTGCAGTCACTATTTATAATTCAATTATTGCTCCACACTTTAACTACTGCTCAACTATCCTTTTCCTGTGTAATGAACGAGAACAAAATAAGTTTCAAATTCTCCAAAACAGGGCAATGAGAATAATACTTCGACGAAATAGATTCTCAAAAGTAAATAAAATGTTGAAGGAACTAAATTGGCTAACCGTGAAACAGATGTTGACCCTGCACACGATGATATTTATCCATAAAATAGTGAACAACATGTTACCAAAATACTTCTCAAACAAAATTATATACAACAAGGACATTCACAGACATAATACAAGGACTTGCAAGGAAATCAGACTACAAAAAAAGGACAAAACGAATACGCAGAACAGTTTACTATACAAAGGGATGAAGTTATACAACACTCTACCAGAAACTTTAAAGGCCGCACCAATTGGAAAGTTCAAAATTTATTGTAGGAGATACATAGAACAAGAAAAAATATAGTTTGAAATATGAAATGATATAATTAATTAGGAAATTGTAAACTTGAATGTACAATTTACTAAAATAAAACAAATAAATAAATATTATGAATTAACGCCGATTAACTACTTTTATATAGGAATTACAATAATTCAAAAAATAAACATAAATAAGAAAAAGTTTACATACGACAAAAAAAAATTGAAAGAAATGAAAAAAAAAAAAATTGAAGTGACAACATTAAGTTTTTTTTTTACATGAGCTCCTCACAGGAGGCCCTGAGGAAAATAATTTCCCTCAGGGCCTATGTCATTTTTTGGAATGCTGTGTGGAGGGTTTTTTTAAGGAAAGGAAGGGGAGGAGAGTTCTGGGAAGGAAAAGGGTTTAATGGGTCGTCGCCTCAGTTCTTATTTGTCCAACAGACCATTTTAGTTTTTGTTCAATCTCCACTTTAAAATTAAAAAAAGAGTATTAAAAAGTTTAGTTAATCACTTAACTAAGAATTAAATTGATGAGACCTTTGCCTTTACGGAAATAGCTTTATTTAAAACACCTTTTGTAATGTTTTATTGAAATAATGAAAGAAAACCTTCTCATCCTGTAAAATTTTCTAATGGTCTGTTGGACAAATACGAACTAAGGCGACGGGGTGGGTAGGAATCTGGGGTTCAGTGTGTCCTGGTCATCCACCTCCAAGACCTAGACAAACCTCACCCCATGAACCCATGAAAGTACAAATAGCAAGCTATTAAAAGTACAAATATGAATAAAAAAGAAAACCTCGTTTACATGTTTGCAACAGTTCTAGTGGCTCCGAACAGTCGGGAGCAATTGGGGATATTATGTTTTTAAATAACGGAAAAAAATATTTCAAATGATTATATGATCAAAAAATATAAAATACGCATGACATCGTAATTCTGCTTTTCAGCATCAATAATAAAAGTCCTTCATCGAAAAAAGAATATGTTTTTTCAACGCTAATGGTCAGATATAATAATTGTTTATAACCGGAAACCGGAAGTCTCTGCGCTGGAACGCGTGTAATCTCCCGCCATTTTTTGTCAATTCAGCAAAGTGGCCAAATATGATGTATGCGTATATAGATTCGATAGACTCTACGTCCCTTCCGGTTTCCACTTATCGAATTACTTTCCACGTTCTGATAATAAAAAACTCGAAAAATTCAACGCTTCTCATTTGTTCTTTTTCTGCGTTTCTTCATTGTTTAACAACATTTTTTACATTAGCTCAACACAGGAGGCCCTGAAAAAAATAATTCTCCTCAGGGCCTATGTAATCTATGGGGATGCTGTGTGGAGTCTTTTTAGGGAAAGGAAAGAGAGGAAGTTCTGGGAAGTAAAAAGATATGAGGGGTTAGTAGGAATCTGGGGGTCAATGTGAACAAACGAATGAATACTTCCCATAACTTCATTCCAAAGGACGGATTGTTTCACGTAAATTCAAATGTAACATTTTTATTCAAAAATCTTAGGTATTTCTTACTTATATTTTTGTTATCATTGGCAATATTTTATTACTTACTTACATGATTTTTTTTATAATTGAGCTGGAATAACCTCACCAAACATAAGAACCTTGCCTCTAATGTGAGAAAATGCTTCTTTAATGCACGACATGTAAAAATTGTACAAACATTCAAATATTAAATAATTAAATTTATAAATATCTTATAAAATGAGTATTCAGCGCCATTTTATTTTGACATTTAAAAAGTTACCGCTAAATGCCAGTTCGTCAACGTAAGTCCGTTTCAGCTTTTGAACAAATTGTGGTTTGCAGAAGAGGACGACAATCATGTTGTTAAGCTTTATTAAAACTTGATAGAAAACTGAAACGCATCTAGGATCGGCGTTTAATGGGGAACTTTCAAATGAAAAAAAAAAAACAAAATGTCCATTTAATGACATTGTTGCAATTGAATTTCTGTTAAACAACTGGCCCTTAGTTTAAACTTAACAGCCGGATTGGCGTGCGTAAAAATGATTTTACTTTTTTATTGCTTCTCTCAGAATATAAAACAAGAAATTTCACGTATATTTAACGTATAACTTCAATAGTACTAAACCTACAATAATTTACACATTTGAGTGAAGCAACACCAAATCGTAAGAAGTATAAACCCAAAATACTACAAATAGAAAGATTAATAAAACTAAAAATGTTAGTTACTATCGCCCTTATTAAAATCATATTAACATTCAGAAAAGAAATCTTGCTTGAAATTTAAATGGTTTTAGTTGTGTTTAGTGGTCTGGTATGAATATTTCCCAAACTTCCTCTTTCCTATTTCCTTCCACTACGCACTTCCTTCAGCCTAATTGAAGTTTTTTTCACATTAGCTCCACACAGGAGGCCCCGAGAAAAAAATCCCTAAGGGCCTGTGTCATTTTGAAGCCAAGACCTAAACAAATCTCACCCCATGAACATGATAACCCATGCTAAGTCACCAAACATAGGCAACAACTTGACCTATGGCAGAAGTTGGGAAACATTACTCTCGCCGATACATACTTATGTGGAAATAACAAAAAATACTTTTTTATAATAATTACAAAAGTAGAAAAATATGTTGATGACAGTTTACTGCACGTAAGAATGTGCGTCTTTTTATACCAAATATAAGAAGATTGGGCTTTATATTATCAATGTTTTACAAACAGAATAAACAACCAATTTAATAAGTTTTCTAAATGTCAAGTTCTTTTAGATAGATTCATTTACCCCGCAGCATAAAGAGAAACTAGATCATAAATATAGCACTAGATTCACGCGTAACGACGGGTTAATAGTTCCGAAATTTAATAATAAGTACGGACAGAGAACGTTTGAATACAACATACCGAAGATATTTAATTTATTACCTGACAATATAAAGCAACATAATTCTATGAATAAGGTTAAATATATGGTGAAAAATTGGTTATTGGAAAAAGAATATTTATTTTGATTCATAAATATGATAAAATTTATGAAAAAATGTTTAAACTGTAGATAAAAGATGTAAATTATAACTTTAAATGTATTTGTAAGTAATTATAAGCACCTGCTGTCAAGCCAATTGCAATTGGCTTAGCGGGACTGGATTGTTGATTTATAAAATAAATAAATAAATTTTAAAAAAAATAAAAATAAAAAAATATTCACCAAAGAAAGGTCAATATGAAGCCACAAACTTCAGAAATAAATCTATACAAGGGAGGATATAATGGTGCCTGTGTTATGCCAAATAGTAAAACTTATCATATTATTAACCTTCGACATAAATTCAAATTACAAAGTCAATGATGTCAGGTAAGTTGATTTAGGCCCGGTTGTTTCGTAAAAATTAAGATGTAACATAGTCATCAAATGGCCATAAGGCGCCATTTTATTCACATTTGAAAGGTCCCCGTTAAACACCGATTCCAGTTGCGTTTCAGATTTTTATTAAATTGTTATAAACTAACATGATGATCCTCTTTTGCTAATCACAATTTGTTCAAAAGCTGTAATGAACTTAGAATCGGCTTTAACGGGAACCTTTCAACTGTCAAACTAACAAAATAGCTAAACGGTGTCATTTTGTGTTTTGCAGGTGAAAAGTCCTCGTTGAATGCCTATTCTAAGTCTGTTTCTATTTTTGAACAAATTGTGATCAGAAAAGGACAACTATGACGTTGTTAAGCTTCACACGTGATTTTTGCGAAACAACTGGGTCTTAGTGTTCAATTACAGAAAAATAAAATGAAATCTCAAATAATATTTATTTTCTCGTTAAGTTGATGGAAAAAATCGTGTCATGTTTTATTTTCTCGTTTATGAGTTCCATCAAACATCCATTTGATTCATCTAAAGATGATTGCGTTTTTTGGGTCAATTAATCATATTAAAAGTCAGTGGCTCATAGATCGCACAGACGGTTTGGGAAGTACAGGCCTCAAAAAAATTAACACTGCAAAATACCAATAAATTATCCGCACACATACAAAAAATATCCGCGTACATTTATCGATTGGCTGCACATTGATGTAATCACTTTTTTATCGAGATATTAACAAATCGTAACTTTTTGCCTACGGCGATAGCATGTTACGTTTGATTAGAATGCTGTGACGATTCAAATTTTGGCACATAATATTCCCAAAACTTAACTTTTTCATTTCAAGGTCAAAATATCATTTATTATCGATTAAGAATTTAGGTATCTGAATAAAATATGTATAATAAATGTCAAGTCACAATGTGTTTGCTTCTTTTGAAAAAAAAAAATATATATATATATGTATATATTTTCTTAGTGACTGCTTTATATGTTGGTCGTAAGCCCCAAGTCGTATCGTAATCGTAATTGAAATATTTTTTTCCCTATCTCTTGTGCAAGTGTGTATGTTAATTACTTGCAGGAATCAGGATAACAGGCTTGCCCAGGGGTGAAAATTCGTGGTTACGCTACTGTTAAATGTTATATTCGAGTAGGGAGAAGATTTTTCTATCGAAAAACTCGCTACAAAGATTATTTTATCTTTTTGGGGCACGATATTCCAACAATAGTCAGATACAAGTTTCATCATATTTATATATTTTATTTCATTTCTGAATGATGTATAGAGAGAAGTGTTCTTTAATAAATTCCGTTTTTGGTACATAATATAACTAACACATAGTTACTGGTCTATGCATAAAAACAGATACCTGTTATATGGTGACCGGACAACTCAGAATGTAACCAACTCAGAACCATCTCAGATAAGTCATTTAGAGTGATAAAAACATATATAAAATATGGTTAAGTAGGTTATCGACTAATTTAAATTATTTTTCTCATAGCTCTTAATGACTTTTCAAGGAGTTGTTGAGTTGGCTTTATTCTCAGTTGGGATGGAACCCTGTTATATACCCTCTGTCCTCTCACAAGGAAAAAAATAACAAACTCTTGTAAATAAATAAATTTAAAAAACTGTATGTACGTTGGCAGTAGAACCGGAGATTAAAAATTGGAGAAAAAAATCACTCAGATATAAATCCTAAAACATAAAAATTATGTTTAATATTTTACCTATACACAAAGGAATTTGGCAAATCCATGCGTTTGTGGCTAATTAAAAAAAGTCTAAGCACATGTGAGATTCATTTGGGACTCGTTCTCATGCAGTAGGTATTTATATATTATATACTCGTAATACGGACGGGCGTATTTTAAAGTGCGGAATTTGAATAGCTCATAGTTTAAACTGTAGGAAAATTATAGCACAAGTTTGTCTTATTCTCTTATCTTTGAACATACCCAAATTTAGTTAAGAGTTTCAAAGAAGACAATTGTGGGAAAACCAAAACATTAAAAAATATCGTTTAATCACAGCACCTTACAAACACCAGAAACAGCTAACACTTAATAGTTAGAACGTAATCTTTATGATATTGTATGTATGGTTGTTATACCGCCCGCAGTCCGCTCCCCAACGGCTCAACCGCAATACCTCCCTTACACTTCCCTTAACATTACGACATACGCCAAGAGTCCGGATTAACGAATAATGATAATATGGCCATGCACTGAAGAGATATAACTAAAGAATAGAGGTGTCTTGTTGGCATATCCGCGTGCCCAAACCAACCTTAAATTTTCCCTTACTCCGGGATAAATGACCCAACCTTTTGAAAGGTCAATTTTTCATAATTTTTTTCTTAATACCGTAATACTTGCAAACTGTTAAGTGTTATGTTGTGTGGTAATCCGATGCTTTTGGCAACGCAGCCTCTACAGGCAATCATTTTCATCAGCCTGTCTGGAACCTGAAATCCGAAATGTCTTATGTAATTTTTTTTTTTGAAAAGGTAACACCCTAAAAAGAGTGCTTTGTGTTAGGCTATCAGTTTTTTTCAAATCTGTGTGTTTTTATTAAAGCCGTTTTACGACGTACAAGAAAGTTTTAACAACTGAAATTTTAAAACAAATTAGAATGATTACTTGTGGTTGGAAGTGGAGTAAAAAATATTGCAGAAATTTATCAATACTTAATTTTGTTCATGTTATTTATTCAGATTGTTGAAGCAACTACATAAATCTCCATTCCTCCACCCAACCTGCTTTCGAAGTACCTATCCCTATCTGACATTGTATGGCCAATTTAGCTATGTGACATTTGCAACAAAAGGATGGGCGTACGCTGAGACATCGGTCGCGCAGTATGTTCAGCGCAGTTGTGGAATGTATGAAAAACATGCACGTCTCAGGGTATGTCGCTCCATACACTTCCATACAACACAAAAACCAAAACTAGCTTGCGCTGAACATTCTGCGCGACCGATGTCTCAGCGTACGCCCATCCTTAATCATGGAACAATCAGTCTTTTAAAGTATGATGAACTGATGATGAATGATGATGAATGATGAACTCCTATAGTGATCCCTCAGTGCATTTAATATGAACTTTTTTTTTACTTGAGCCCCACACAAGAGACCCTGAGGAAAATAATCTCCCTCAGGGCCTGTGTCGTCTTTGGGGGTGCTATGTGGAATATTTTTTTAAGGAAAGGAAATGGAGGAGAATTCTGGGAAGGAAAAAGGTTAAAGGGGTGGGTAGGAATCTGGGGTTCAGTGTGTCCTGGTCATCCGCCTCCAAGACTTAGACCAACCTCACCCCATGAATCCGGGCATCCCTGCTAAATTACCAAACGTAGCGAACCGCTTATGTTAAAGAAGCCTCTGTGCAATGATCAACTCAAAGTGATCTCTCTGTGTGTTTAATTAGAATCTAGTAAAGGAGCCCGTGCAAAGATCAATTCCTATGGTGATCTCTCAGTAAATTTAATATCGAAAAAATTCTTGCGCAGGTCATCATCAAGTAACCGCCCAACCCCTCACTCCGACCCTACCCGTCAAATACATACTGATTTTTATGTTTTAAGTTGAAAAAAAAATAAAAAACATAAATGTCACCGGTGACCAAATTTTTTACTGAAAATAATGTCAGGAATCACTGGTTAAATTAAGTCAATTACGTCCCTTAACACTCTCTATAGGCAACTTTCAAAACATTATGAAGACTTCCATGACAGCTTCCGTGAGAGACTAGTTTAATGTGTTAATAGTATTTGTCACACAAAAAAAAAATTATTTTAAGATGGAATCATCAAAAATGTCTAAGGGTAATATTTCGTACTGGGTAAATATAGCATGAGAAATTGATGAGCTACTTGGTGCATAAACAATAATGGTACATGTTTATAAACAAGTGCTGTATATGTATATTTTGGATCACATTTCTAGTTCGTTATTTTCATCCAGTGTGACCATACAACGGACTAGGCGAAATAGCCCAGGATACACTTAAAGTAACTGTGATGGCGATGGCAAGCCAAAACACCACTTTAATCGCGTGAAATCGTTCTTGCTTGGCCCACTTTGAGGCTTTGAAGACTTTGTCGTCCGGACTCGACAAACGACATCTCATACGAGGCGTCTTCAATTACAAAGTGACAGGTAATTAAAGATAATATCACGCTGAGGATTAAGCCAAGCCCGATAAAAAAGGTGTTGTAATAATAACAGTAAATTATTATTTTCTAAGAATCGGATTATTATACATATTGAAGTAAATGGTTATTTTCACGACATGTTCGTGATTAAATCGAAATTAATAAAATAGCTTAGCAAATCAAACTTTCACCAGTGTTATTAAAATTATTTTTAAAAATATGTTAATTTTCCATCGCAAAATTTCACATTCTCAATTCGAGAGGCGGGAATACCGCCGCCTCGGGAACCGTGTCATCCCAAGTGGTTCGCTACGTCTGGTGATTTAGGTTGCCCGGGTTCATGGAGTGAGGTTTGTCTAGGTCTTGGCGGCGGTTGACCTGAACACACTGAACCCCAGATTCCTACCCACCCGTCAAACCTTTTTTCTCCCCAGAACTCCCCTCAACATATTTTTCTTTAAAAAACCCTCCACACAGCATCTCCAAAGATGACATAGTCCCGGAAGGAATCTTGATGATGGACACTGTAACGCTGTCCGAAACGTTGGCTAAAGAAGAAGGTAGCGAAACACGGCATAACACCCCAAAAACAATAACAAAAATACTTTTTGGCCGTGAAAACCTTAAAACATATTTCAATGATTTTTTGTTTTCTCAAAATCTTGTGTTGGTATCTCTCATGGTTCAATTTTGGGACCTAGGCTTTATTCTTAATTATTGAAGCAATATAATAATATTGCATCAATAATGAACAACGGCCTACCAAGCGGCGGTTTATAAGACAATTTTTTTTATTATTTTATTTATTTATTTATTTATTTATTAAAAGAAGTTTATACAATGAACAAAAAATTGTGTTAATTCATCCGCCATGCTAGGGATGTCCCTGTGTTATGGCGGATGAAGTTTACAGATTGTGTAGGTACAGTGTACAGCTATTAACTTATGCAATTCATTTAAGTAGTTTAAGTAACATATTTAGTAACAAATTAAGTTAGTAAGTAACTAAGTAAGTAACTTAGTATTTAACTCCATTGAGTTTTTAAAAATCATGCAAATCGGAAATAAATTAATCACTTCCACTCCACACATATCTTCGCTTAAGGCGGCGCTTCCCCGCTCAAAAAGAAGAAGGTGGAAGGATATGTAATTACGAATGTTGGACAGAGCGCGCCAATATTTTGTGAAAATTGTGTAAATGCATAAAACATGACTCTTATTATTTTTTATTTTTACTTTTATGGGTAAAACTTCAAACTGTAATATTTAATTAAATGAAGACATTATGAGCGAAACTCAATCAAAAATCTGGAAACAGAAAAATCAGAAAAATATATTTACACCTCTGGGACTCGAACCCAGGACCTCCCTACTTTCCGGGTGGGTGCTCTTATCCACTGAGCTAAGGTGTCGATATCCAATTCGGTCACCTTTAACTGTACCATACTTCGACTAAGAACCACCCATATTATCTTCATTTTTTTTCTTAACGCATATTTTTATTGGCTGCCATCTTTATGTATGATTGCAAGATTCAACTCGAACTAAATGCAAATTATATCATTATCAAACTTAAACACGTATTAATAATAAAAATACTTACTTGTTTTTGTTACACATTGAATAAAGGGTTCCATGCCAACTGAGAATATAGTCAACTCAACACCTCCTTGAAAAGTCTTAACGTAACCAATTTAACCAATTTTTATTTATAATATTTTTTATCACTCTAAATGACTTATCTGAGATGGTTCTGAGTTGGTTTTATTCCGAGTTCGATTTGATACTTACTAATAAAGAATATCTATTACTAAACTTCAGAAGAGCTGGCAACGTAAGAAGAAATATATAAGAACAATAAAATATCTTTGAAATATTCCGAGATAAGATAAAAAATTTCATGTTTTTACAACAATTAATTTACTGATAACAATGTGCAAATAATGTGCATTACTTTTTTGGCTGTCTTATATAAGTTTAGACAAAAAAGTTTTCACAAGATTCACTTTTTTTACTCCAAATATGCGATAAAGAGCAAAAGCCGTTTATCAATTGTATAAAATTTACACCATTTCGGCAGAAGGCCGTAAGTAATTTTTTTTTTTTTTTTAATTTATTTATTTATTTTATAAATCAACAATCCAGTCCCGCTAAGCCAATTGCAATTGGCTTGACAGCAGGTGCTTATAATTACTTACAAATATATTTAAAGTTATAATTTACATCTTTTATCTACAGTTTAAACATTTTTTCATAAATTTTATCAAGTATCAAGTATCAAAATAAATATTCTTTTTCCAATAACCAATTTTTCACCATATATTTAACCTTATTCATAGAATTATGTTGCTTTATATTGTCAGGTAATAAATTAAATATCTTCGGTATGTTGTATTCAAACGTTCTCTGTCCGTACTTATTATTAAATTTCGGAACTATTAACCCGTCGTTACGCGTGAATCTAGTGCTATATTTATGATCTAGTTTCTCTTTATGCTGCGGGGTAAATATATGCTGAATTATAATTTTATACCATAGTATTGCCTTCACAGGTAATAACCAACATGTTCAAATTGTCAATGATTTTAACTGGTGTCGTGTTCATTAACATGAATATATTATGAATATGTGAACTAAATGGCAGAAAACTAAAGTGTAACTTTCGAAATAAACAACAGCGGGTCTGCTACAGTTTCGGGGTGGTGCAGGGAGCTCGTTTCTCGCGTTTCTGCGATTAAAATAAAGTGTTTCATTTGGCGCCATCCCCAAACTCGACTATTTATTTCACCCCTCGCTGTATGGTGTATGATTAGCTTTAAGCGGGGCTGGAAGAGAAACTACGAGAAGACGGAGGTCGCTAGCAGTCGATCAGTATCAGAAAAACAGTTTAGAATACAGATTGCAAAATTGCATACTTTTTTCAATGTTAAATAAGAATTTTATCAGAGAACTGCTTTCAAAACAACTAACATCAGCACGGTTTCCAGTTGGGTAAGAATGTATTGCAGTGTTTTTCTATTTGCATGTATAAAATGTAACCTAAAGGGTAGTAAATTAACTAGCCGCATTAGTGTAAGTTAGCTGAAATTAGCGTAAATTATTATTTTTTTTTAATTATTTGATTCATTAGTTCATATTAGATTACAGATTATAAAACGGAAAAAAAGTGGCTCTCCTGGGATTCCCCGTTCTTAGTACAGGTACATATTGCACGGTAGGTATACTACGAGTATCATATCTTTTCAATCAATATTAAATTAACGTAACTCTTCGTTAGTATGTATGTTTTTTTATGTACAAGTATCTCTTAATTTTATTTCCAGTTCGAGTTTCTGTTCGTTTTCTATTCACTGATTATGATTTTAATGATGCTTGTTTTTAACTGTGACATAAAATTGTTGTTTCAACCGTTGATATTAAATAAATAAAATTGTAAGAAAATGACACATCAAAAGCATACGTTTTGAATGGTCATATTATGCATAATCGTTTATCGTCACCAATCGGTGTCTTAATTTAAACTAAGCGTATTGTAACATACAAAATAAAGCTCTAAACATCATGCACTTGCACTTTTATCGAAATATTAATGAAGCTATGATCCGCAAAACACCTAGTGTATACGCATAAAAAAGATTGCTAATTATAAACATAAATAACAATCTTTTCGTATTTATCTTTATAATTAAAATAACTAACTAATATCCCTACGTATATCTTGGTACCCATGCTATTATAATATATAATTTATTAAACCATATTCGATTGTCTCTTTAAGATCGATAAAGTAATAACAACCTTAAATACTTATTTATAGTTTACCTAAGTACTTACTTTTCTGTACTCTCTCTTTTGAACTACATCATTTTATAAATACTAGTGGTCGCCCAATGGTCGAAATTCGACCATAATTGTAATGTTTTTTTTACGTTTGACATTCAGTAAGACCATAGACAAATAATATTAAAGACAAACAATATTAATCTATTCTCAATTTGACCATAGACTTTAACAATAAACAATAGAGTAAAGACGCGTTTGTGTGTGTGTCAAATACATGGTAGTGTGTGTAATGTTTTTATTTTTTTTTTTTTTTTTATATGAGTACCGCACAAGAGTCCCAACTGCTCCCGTCTGGAGCCAGTGAGACTATGGCATCCCCAATTGGGGCATGTTGTGAGGCTGAAGATAGTAAGGAGGGGGAGGAGATGGGGAAGATGAACGTGGGAAGTACCTGGCTGTTCAGGTCTGGTCACCAAACACGGCTAAAGCCATTTCAAGCAACGTTTCAATTTCTGAACGGTGGTCTTACACCAGGGCGATACTTGTAGTATCTTCCACTCTGGAACGTGCCGCAAATATACTATATATTATTTTAAATGAATAAATTGTGAAATAACACGAATTAATCAAATAAAATTTATTTGCCACGCCGGGATTCGATCCCGCGACCTTCGGAATGCGAGTCAAGAGCCTTACCGCTGCACTACGCCGGCCGTCAAATTATTATTGATTTAATGTATTTTTATGCATAATTTAAAAAAATATTAGCATTCTGCACTTCTCCTCTATATAAACTATAAGTGTGCGAAATTTCATTCTCCTCCGTCCGCGCAATTTTCGTAAAAAGGGGTACAAAGTTTTGGCTTCACGTATTAATATATTGATATATCGAATTTAATAATTTTTTACGATTATACAACTGATGTATTTTTGTTTTTCCATATGTACTTTTTATCGCAATGTTAATTTTGCAATGTTCTTTAAATCCAACTATTCATGTTCAAGTTAATAATAAAATCAACATTGTAAATATACATTCCTTTACAACAAATTTCATAGTACCTTAAGCACTTCTATTTTACCATTATTATACTAAACTAATTAACTCCTTTGTACAACTTTTCATGACAATGACACTACATACCTATATATTGAACCTTCTTATATTCTCAATGTTCAGTTCATTATCCTACACACTACGTGTTTATAATTATACTCCTGAATAACTTATGTCTCTATAATAACGTGATATTGTAAAAGCCTTCAAGGCGTGTATAAATAAATAAATGATTTGAAATTTTCACGGCATTATTATCTATTACCAGTGGTACCATGACTGATTTTTGGATTATTGTACTTATTGAGGCTTCCTCCTTATTTAACAAACCTTTCGAACAGCTTTACAGTAACCATGCATCACATCTGCCCTGATGATGGAAACTGTAACGCTTTCCGAAACGTTGGCTAAAGTAGAAGGAAACGCAACACGTCGTAATAACCCGAAAATCAATCAAGATAAAGGGTTTATTATTTCGTTTGAAGTTTTCTTTCCTCAACATCTTCTCGTGTAGGTATATTATGACGATTTTAAGCTTTTTATCTACTATTATAGAAACTTTCACGTTGTTTATTTATTTGAAGTCGAAAAGTAAGCTATTTTAGTGTCCAATCAATAAAGTACGTTTCACGATAAAACGCATATTTTTTAATTTACTCGCAGTCCTTTCGTTCACAGATCCCAGATCCATGGCGGAAGGCTTCTCATATGAGGATGTTTCCTGCCGCCTCCCCCTACCCTCCCACCTCCTCCCAGCCCAGTGTGGGAATCTGGCTTAGTGAGGCTGGATAAGAGATTAAACCGTCCCGTTTTTAAAGTGACTCGGAGATCGCTTAATTAAATGTGCGAGCCCGATACAGTAACAGCCATGGCCGATATGAGAAGGGTGTGCACTGTGAACGTGCAGCTTTATTCTTTTTGGGGATAGGATTTGACATTTTGTGTTTAAACGGGTTAAGCGCGGATCGTATCAGACGAGCTTTTCTACCCCAAAGCGTTATTATTGGTTTCCGGAAATGACCGCTTTATTACGAAATCATTGGACAATGGTTATGCGTAGATGACATAGGTAGCTAATTTCCAGGCCTTTTTAGGTCTCATGAGAATTAATTTGTGCGATACTCAACAAAACGCAACATTTACTATTTTCTTTAACATAATTTAATTTAGGAGCCACCTCTGGGCTGGAGCCTCAAAATACTTGATAAACCTACTTGCAAAGGAGGGCGGTCCGTCTGATTGACAGTCCGACTGCGTGGCTTTTTTTTCAAACAAAACTTAAAATTCGATTTGAGGCCAAAATTCTAGACGAATCTGAATATTTTATCAATATAAAGGTGTATCAAATATCTAGTACGAGTAAGCGCTATTTTATTTATAATTTTTCTTTTTATAAAACAAAGATCATTAATGAAATCGATTTTTCTCGATTTTAGGCAACTTAAGTAATTATTTGTGAGTTATTAAGTATTTTTTTTTAATTGAATACTGCACAATAATCCCAACTTCTCCCAACCTCCTGGTGCCAATAAGACCGTGGCATCCCCAATTGGGGTACCTTGTGAGGTTGAATGTGAGTGGGGAGGGGAAGTTGTTGTGGAAGAGAAAAGTGGGGAAGTATCTGGCTATTCAGATGTAGCCTTCAAACCAACTTTGTAAATATAATTACAAAAAAATTAAAATATTAAAAAAGCATTTTCATGGGCTTAAATCTAAATTACAAACGACCGATTTACTTGGAACGCAGATTTGTCCAATATAAATTTTAAATTTCGACCCAAAAAATTTTCAGGATGCTTACATTTTTTAATTCGTATCTCATTAAATTTACATATTAAAAATCATATTTCTTTATATGTGAGTGGAAAATCCTTCCTACAGCCCCTAGTTTAATCCACCTCACGACGCTGCCTTACCGGGTGGCAATGTAGTTCTTCTTACTTTACTCTCCGTGAGGCGTTACATTAACATAGGTGCAGAATATCTATACAAGCATGAAGTGTAAACGCAAATATTTTATCCTGACAAAATCTATCAAAAAAGTTATCAAAATAAAAGTATTTCACGGTATAATAATATTGGTGTAAAGTATTAACGAGTTATCAGAAAAGTAAAGTGTATAAATTTTCGATTATTGCAAGTTAGTGACAGCTTTTAAAAGACCCGAGCCCGTCACAAACTCATCGGCCGCTCCGGTCTCCGGTAGTCCATATTACTACTTGCCTTACCGCAAACCAATATACAACTGTTTTACTCGCAATAAAAAAAAATAGGAGACATTAAAAATAAATAAAAAATTGCTCCGAGTGATAAAGCTTAATTAATGCAATAATTATTGGACTGATCTCAATCGTTCATGATCCACACAATAAATTCTCAAATGAAAATATTATTTAAATTACACCAAAATCTTCAGAAATTATTACAATAAGATAAGAACTTTTAATATTTTATCTTTGGCAATTTGCATTTTAATTTTAATTTTTTACTTATTTACTTACTACATATTACAGTTTGTTAGAGTAGAAATCATAGGAGGGCGCCACTGTTGTTCAAATGGCAATACTTAAAATATAACTCATGGTGGAAATGTAACGTGTAATCTACATTTTTGTAAAAAAATAAAAAGGCATAAAAGAGAAAAAAAAGATTTTCATTGCAATTTACACACCCATTGATCTCGAAATTAGAATTGCAAATAGGTATGTTTTTATAATACTTATTAACATAATGAAGAATAACGATATTGTAATAAAATGTAAAGCGCAGTTTAGAAATTGCTCGCATTTATTCAATACAAGCTTAAGTACCTGGCGTTAGATCATGTCTCTAATTTTAGATTTGAATATATTTAACTCAATCAGATCTAAAAGTAGTGTAACTAAACTCACCATTAGCGATTCTTCCTTTCTACCTACTGTTAAATTCAAATTTATGTTAAATTAAATGAAAGCAAATCACTTTGTAAAACACCATTTAATCAAATTTATGTCATTAAGTAGGTACCTTAACAAGAGTGCTTCTTCGATTTAATTTTTTTTTTAAGAACAATTTTTTTTTTAATGTGATATTCAGTGTCATTGCACTTTAAAAGAATATTTGACAGTTAAATTGTACAATTCTACGAATTTTGTAGTTCCATTTTAAATATTTTCTACTCTTAATTGACAAACTACTTTTTGCGTTTTACTTTCTACATATTACCTTTGATTTTTTAATTTTAACCAAAGAATTTTTCTTTAATGAAAAACAAATACCTTTGTATAACACAACTATTTTATTAACAATATCAACATGTTTCGAAAACTATGTTTTCTTCGTCAGGATAATAAGTCAATAATAAATAATGCCTATTTTGAAGAAATAAAGAATTTTTCCTTTATCAATTATTAAACCAGTTATTTAACCAAATATCGTTTTCAAGACCAACAAAACAAATGTTTTTTTTATCTCTAGCAATTAGTTTACATTGTAAATAATTGATGCCAAGTTTACACGATTAAGATTAAACATTTGCAGAAAAAGGCATAGAACAGCATTTGTTCAAAAATCCATTTACGGTCCTGACCTTAATCAGAGTTACGTGGGTACGTGAACTCTCTGTTTGTTCGTACCTCGGAACCCGATAAGGCCATTTTTTTTCTCTAATGGTAGGTAAAAATATTACCCAGTTTTTGGCGAAGAGCCCATTTAGTATTTCTTGGTATGTACAAAAAGGGCGTCTTTTTGTGTTCTTTTGCAAACAGCCAGGTTTGTCGTATGATATTTTTTTGCGTTGATAACGATTATCATGAATATGAAACTGCAAACAGGTAAATGATATTAAATTTTAATTTTCATGATGGGTTTGTACAAATTTAATCCGATCAAAAATGTACATCGCTTGTGAGTAGTGCGAAACCCAGTATTTTAAATAAGATTGATATAAAATCTATTCTCAACATAAATATATAAATCACATTAAAAAATATATAGCGACATACTTAGATGCATATTTAAATAAATTTGGTATCATTGACGAATGTCAGTATGGATTCCAGAAAAAAAAAAGCTGCGACACTTTATTAAAAGATTTTTCTAATTTCATAAACACCCAGCTCAACTCTCAAAAACATGTACTTGTACTCTTTATTGATTTCTCTAAAGCCTTTGACACACTATGTCATAAACAAATAATTAACGTTCTACAATCCATTGGCATCCGAGGTAAATTGCTTACTCTCTTTAATAACTACTTATCAAATAGAAAAATGAATGTTAAAATATTGAATGCGATGAGCGAATCGAAATTTATAAGATCTGGTGTCCCACAGGGGTCAATTTTGGGTCCAAAATTATATATAATTTATGTTATAGCTATGTCAAAACTATTTAGTAAAGCGCGTAGATTTATTTTCGCAGATGACACTGCACTTATAGTATCAAATGAAAATCCTCAAATAGCGATTCAAGAATTACAAACCGACTTTAATGAACTGCTAAAATGGGCACATGATGTAGGTTTAGTCATAAATGTAAAAAAAACAAAATGCATGTATATCAGATCACCAAGTTTGAAAATATGGAATATTCCGAAACTAATCGCACACAACTTTGAATGCATCCATAAAAAAATTTCTATAAATTGCCAATGTGAAAATATTGACTTTGTCAATGAGTATACTTATTTAGGATTAAAAGTAGATAACACTTTTAAATGGGATAAGCAAGTTACTAAAATATGTAACCAATTAAGAGCTCTAGCGAACAATTTCTATAAATTAAAATTTGTCTTGCCTCATTGCACACTTAAATTGATATATTTTTCATTGGTAGAATCTATTCTTAGATATGGAATTCGAAGCTGGGGAAATACAAGCATGACTTATATTAAGCATGTACAAAATTTGCAAACCTCTATCATAAAACATATTGTATCACCTAATTTATATAGACAAAGACACAATGTGCAGCTTTTATATTGTGCTGAGAACCTACTCCCAATAAAAGGTATATTCTGGTTACTTACCATTAAGGATAACTGGGGAGATAGTACTTATAAAAAACCACTGGTACATAGTCACAGCACACGACTCACAGAAAAAAAAGGCCTAAATATACCTAAAATATCAAATAAGTATGGAAGCCGAACGCTGCAGTACTGTGTACCGGTGATTTTTAATAAAATCAAAAATAGATTTGTTATTGAGGAAAATGAGAGTATAAATATAAAAATTGTGAAGATATGGATTATGAGTGAAAAATCAGTATATCTGTAAAAAAAATGTTCAAAGATGAAAAAGAAAGATTGATGATGTAATGGTTTCTAAATATTAAGAATATATTACTTTTTTCTTGAATGATAGATACATATCTGTTAAATATTGTATGCCTTTGTAAACATAAAATGTTGTTTTTTTTTTTTTTTTAATGTATATTTTCATTAACTGTAAAGTAGGTTGCACCAACCAGTTCATTAGGATTTGATTGTCTCTATTTGCTTTCTTCTTTACAATTTTAAATTTTATAAATATGTTTTTTATTTATTTCAAATGGTAATGGATGTATATTGAGGTAGAACCTGCAGACAAGCAGCCATGTGGCAGCTTCGCGGGATTACCTATTTAAATTGCCAATTTTATCTGTATTTGTTAAGTATGTTTTTGTTGGAAATAATAATAATAAATAAAACATCTAGGGTCAAATATTGCAGGTAACCTATATAATATGTAAAATGTATAATAATGAAAATATGTTAATAATATGTAAAAAATAATGAATTGAGGATAATATTGTTAATTCTAAAATTTGAAATATGAGATTGACAAATAAATATAACGGTAAGACAGAAGGTGGCAATAGCAAATTGGTTAACGCGCACGTCCCGGTTAGACGAGGGGTCTGGGTTCGAGTCCCAGTTGCGACCATTATCTTTTTCTATTTTTCTGTATCTTGTTCTCTTTCATATTTTCGTTTAGTTTTTATTGTTATCGTCTTCAAAAAAATTTTTTTTATGGTACAATAGTTTAACATTTTATGGTATAATTAAAAATAATATAAAGTATCTACGCGACGCGTTCCAAAATGGAAGATGCGCTCAGTATACGCTTATTCTGTGAGAAAAAAGAAAGCACGTTTTAAGGCGGCGCTATTCGGCTGAAAAAGAAGAAGATGGAGAGATGTGTAATTACGAATGTTGGACAGAGCCCGCTAATATTTTAAGTGATGAAATCGCAGCGAAAATGGCGAAAAAGCTTAATAAAACATGACTCGTTTAAAATAGAGCAAAAATCTCGTGGAACGTATCTTAAGTATCATTTAAAGAAACATTGTGAATTTTTTCACAAATATAACTTGTTAAATAATAGAAATAGACTTGTTTTAAATAATTTTCGGGGCGTACTTTGCGATTTTTTTCTATCTAGTGAATTTCATATAATTTGCATTTCGGCGTGGAACGTATCTAGATATTATCTTAAAAAATAACATATTTTTTTAAGAGCTTAAAAACTTCAAATGTTTAAGGGGGATATGTAAGAAATCGGTAGAAATTCGAATAGTGGACCCTTAAGCCGTTCTTGTGGCAAATCGCAAAGTATTTTTTTGGTTTTAATAACAGACAAAAATAATCTCAAGAACTCAGAAAAATACGTATAACGGACCATCCATAAATAACGTCACACGAATTTCATGACTTTTGACATCAGGTTTGTCTGGGTCTTGGAGGCGGAAGGCCAGGACACATTGAACCCCAGATTCCTACTGAGGCCCCGAGGGAAATTATTTTCCTCGAACTCATGTAAAAAAAAACATAGCCAAATTCGTCGATATCATAACTATGAAAATATTTTATCAAATTGCCGCTAAAGCACCTGAAATGAAAACGACTAAACATAGAAGAAGAAAGAGAAAATTAATATTTTTAACTAAAATTAACCAAAATTAACGAAAAGTTTAAAATCAAAGAAGAGAAAAGAAATGTTACAAATAAAGCTGTATACAAAATGAAAGTTTGCTGTGCGCGGTTTGTTTTTTTAAAAGATAAAAAATAATTTAAATGAAGCATTAGTAATTTGCTTCACCTATCTGTTAATGCATTTCAATTAAGGACCGAGCACTTTGAGAAATTCCTGCAAAGAAATTCCTTCACAAATGGTGCATACCTAAGTTATGGAGAAGTGACTCAGAGACGACGACAATTTTCTCTATCGTACCATTAATTATGACGACAGATATACAATCCGTATACGATCCATAAATAGAATTTAGAAAATGGTAGGTGTAACAGTTGTTATATAAATAAAATAAAGGTGTACTTAATAAGTATATTTTGTGTTTTTTTGGCAAAAATCTAAAATGTACTGTTCAAAGGTACAACGACTCATGTCCAAAGGTACAAACACTTGGTGTATCTCTAGAGGTAAAGACACATTTTTTTCAAATTCATTATATTAAAATTAATTGAATATTAATTAATTGTAATGTAAAATCACAAAAGTAAAATGTTCAAAGGTACAACGATTGCTGTTCAAAGTCACAAACAGTTAGTGTACATCTAGAGATAAATGCACATTTTTTTCAAATTCATTAAATTCACATTCATTGAATATTAATGAATTGTAATGTAAAATCACAAAGGTAAAATGTACTGTCCAAAGGTACAACGACTCCTGTCAAAGTTACAAACACTTGGTATACCTCTGGAGATAAAGCACTTTTTTTTCAAATTCATTAAATTAAAATTCAAAATTAATAATAAACTTAGTATTTACCACTTTTATTGTTTATTATTAATTTTGAATTAAAATGGTGCCACAAAAAAAGTTTGCTGTGTTTGAAAAAATTTAAATTCATTGAATATTAATTAATTGTAATGTAAAATTACAAAGAAAAAATGTACTATTCAAAGGTACAATGACTCCTGTCCAAAGGTACAAACACTTGATGTACCTCTGGAGATAAAAGCACTTTTTTTCAAATCCATTAAATTTAAATTCATTTAATATTAATTAATTTTAAAAATTCTGAAAGTTTGATTATAGACCAATTTATGGGATTTAAAGAAAAACAGGTTTTATCGTTGTCAAATTTAAAAAACAAAAATATTGTATTATGGAAGAAAGTAAAATCTTTGTGGCTTAACATTATAATTTAAATGACAAATTACTTTGTTTTAAATTGCTTTATTTATAACCAAAAAAGTTTACTGTTAAGTGTTATAAATAAAGTGGTTTAAAACTTATAAGTTTTCAATTAAATTTTTCAAAATGTATTGTTTAAAAAAACAAAATTTTCGAAAAGTATACTACTTGACCCTACATAGATATTTTTAAAAATTATAATAGTGGTTTAAACAAAGGCCATTAATTTTATTGCAATGAAATCCACTATCCACTTCGGAAAATATGTTGAGAAATATCTGTAAAGATGTATAAGAATTTTAGGGCTTTCAGTAACATATCACTAAACGTTAAATATCCAAAACAATAACAGTTTTTAATTACTACTCTGACGAAAACCTCATTTTTAATTTGCTTTCAAAATTCAGATGGAAAATTTCACACACAAAGTTATAATTCAGCACTTCCACGAGTACCTAGCATGGCCTTGCTATCGAGAACTTCGTTTTTACCTCTCTTTCAGTTACATCGGAACGTTAATTAGAAAGAGAGAGAGGTTACAATGAAGCTATCAGCGGAATGCTTTTACCCACCTCTTGCTTGGTTTCTCCGAGCTATTGTGGCGGGCTTACTGACAAGGTGATATTGAAAAAGCAGGTCTGAGAAGAAAATGAATGTTTTCTAAAGTTCAATGTGTGATCTGGCAAACGTAATAACTTCGGGATTCAGAATACTGAATAGGTCTTAATTTGGGAGGCAAACCTACGGCACACCTCAGCCGTACGTTTCCCTAAGCGATTTACATGAGGTGATGTTTGTTGCCAAATGCGTGGCGGGCCGGATCGGGAGAGGCCGGTTGATGAAGAACCTTTGAACACTCACTTTGGACCTTACACCGCAGGGGTGGGATAGATTCATAAGTCCAATACTCTTGGATACATTGACGTCCAGATCTGTACCCATTCCTCATACGCGTTTTCTTCCTAAAACTTCCTCTCCATACTTTCCTTTAAATAACCCACCAAACAGCATCCCCAAAGTTGACACAGGCCCAGAGGGAAATTATTGTGCTCAGGACCTTCTGTGTGGAGTTAATGTGAATTAAAAAAAGCAGAGTGTGCAATTCACACGCGGCAGAAGTGAAACCTTCCGAAAAATAAAGCAGACAAGAGTGGGGAGGCTACAAAGCACCGAAAAAAGAGGAGACCGACAGGCTACTAAGTACGGCATAAAGAAGAGACCGATTATACTATCTCATTCTCTCGTAGGCTAAATCCTGTAGATGTTTGTGTGTTACCGCCAGTTATAATGGCCTGCGCTGATTTTGTGTTTATTGGGAATTAACATTCTTTCCAATGGCAATTATTTGTTGGCCCTCCCTCTCCTTTCCCCCGCTCCCATTCCCGCCTGCGAGTGAGTTCACAATAATCCGGTCGAGTGTAACGACGCAGTGAAAGCAATACGCATTGTTTTGTTATTACTACGCACAATATATTAATCGCATCATAAAAGTGTTGCAATTTGATTATAATACAAAACTCTCAGTGACCCGCAAGAGGAGGCGCACCTTCATCCCTTCCAACTGTATCCTGTGAGTAATTTGAAACCAATAAAATAATTACCATTTTTAGTGAATAGAAATATCAAGAATCAACCCTCTAGCTGAAACAATGTGTTTGTCTCTCTTAATCGAGTTTTTAAACACAACGGTGCTAAAAAGTTTCACTTCAAAAACATCATTGTGGAAAATCGATGTAATGTAAGTCACGGCACGCTACTGTCGAGAAGGCCTTATTGAAGCAGGAATTTAGTTAATTGTCATTTAATTTATTTTATAAACAACATTTTATTATCTTGTTTATTTCAGGGCAATTTTTCAGCGGCGATAAACCCCCTTTTTAATTGTTGCAAGGCCGTCCATTCTCCGTTGAATAGGAATTAACGCGGAGTATTATAGTCGTTTCCCGAGCCATAAACAACACTATTCCTTTCATTAGACTCACATTTAATCCCTATCATACCATTTCTATTACCTTGATACAGCGTCAGCCAGCGGTGGACTGAAAATTATTAACTTAACCTAAAATTTTGAATAAAAAAATTTATAATTTCAAGCGTATTTGCACAAAAGTTGAAGTATATGGCATGTTTTATTTTTTTTACGAAAGACAAATGTTCCAGGGGTACGAACATCTGACTGAATAATATTCAATAATATTTCTTCTTTAGTGCAAAATCTTATGAAAGTAATAACTGAGGAGTTACAGCAGTAACTTGCTTCCAAGATAGTTCCAAATCTTCTTCTGTTTTCAAAACAAATGTACGCATATTTTACTTGCCATTGTTTCAAATTTCAAATAATTTTCCAGCAATGTGATGGTTAGGGAGAGGTATGAACATACAAAATCAGAATCATAGAAAATGCGTTTAACAAGGTTAGCTCATAGAGGGGGTGGAGCGGTTTATGGCTAAAAATTCGTGACGTAGCTTGAAGTCCATGATGTTCAACTGGAAGATTTGAATAAACTGCAATATAAGTGGTCCCTGCTGGCCGCAAATAGCTCAAGAGAGAGATAAATGGAATTCTTTAGAGGAGGCCTTCACCTTCGCCTGAGAGAAGGGTTCTTGCAAACGAATAATTTAATATCCCATATTATATTTTTCAATAAGATTGTATATAGCACTAAAGATACTTTTTTATAACTCTGTAAGATACCTATTTGCAAGAAATAAAAGGCTTATTATTATTATTACTTTTCTTTCAGCTACTACGTCACGCGTTCGAAATTTTGAAAGCGACGAGTTTTTTTTTCTAAAAAGGCCCTTATGAGCTTTTTTACATTAGCTCCACACAGGAGGCCCTGAGGAAAATTAAATAACTTTGTTGAACGTATTTTTTACGAACATTGGATAAATTACACCCGGTATGATAAAGGGTGTTTTTTTGGAGGTATATAAATTCAAAATGAAAAAAGACCCATTAAAATAATGTTATTGTCTATGATGTTGGCTTTATTTAATAGATAATTTTATGCCATTATTGTTAAAATACGATTTTGGGCATATGAGCGCCACGGCTGGCTCGAATGAAGCGCAATCGTGAAGTCCGATTTTCGATAACTTTGTCGAGGAACTGGGGCTATATATCGGCAAAAACACGGCAAATGCTGACTTCCAAATGGTCCAACGTCTCTGGTTTATCAGCATAGACTAGTGACTTCACATACCCCCAAAGAAAGTAATCTAATGGTGTGAGATCACACGATCGTGAAGGCCAGTTGACAGGTCCATTACGTGAAATTATGCGCTCACCAAATGTTTCACGCAATTATTGCGGGCCTTTGTAACGTGGACCTGTGAACTGGCCTTCACGATCGTGTGATCTCACACCATTAGATTACTTTCTTTGGGGTATGTGAAGTCACTAGTCTATGCTGATAAACAGACATTGGACCATTTGGAAGTCAACATTCGCCGAGTTGTTGCCAATATATGGACACAGTTTCTCGACAAAGTTGTCTAAAATTGGCGAAAGCTCAAAGTTGGCGAAAATTGGACTTCACGATTGCGTTTCATTCGAGCCAGCCGTGGGCGCTCATATGCCCAAAATAGTATTTAGACAATAATGGCATAACATGATCTATTAAATAAAGCCAATATCATAGACATTAACATTATTTTAATGCGTTTTTTTTTCATTTTGAATTTGTATACCTCTAAAAAAAACACCCTTTACAAGCATATTCTTTATTCAAAACGAAACACCAGGTATTATTTTCAATAAATAAATTTATTTTGAAACAACAAGTCGGGATTTGAAACTGCAATCTCCGTAGCCACAGGTCGTAAACAGCCTATCACGGAAGCACTCAATAAATGAAGAAAAACATAAATATACCGTTCTAACTTCTGCACTTGGCTCTATTACCTACTTATTAAGTCCTAGACCCTGGGCCCAGAAAGCAAATAGAGGCAGACGGCCCTGGCTAACAGATCTAGATGGCTTGAGTTCACAGTGAGCGAGATTACAATTTAATGAGAAAAGCATTCATGAATCAAACTCCAATTATCCAAACCGGCTATTGATTGGATGCTCTCATATCTAACCGAATCAAGGGTGAAATAAAATGGTAGATAAATGATTAAAAAAGCGATAATTGTGGAAATATTTCATGTCATTTTTCTAAAATTTATGTCGCTGAGAACTGCTAGAAACAATTTTTTTTTAACTGAATGTCACATTAAAAAATATTATTCCAGTAATTTATTACGGCCAAAAAAACTAAGGTGCGTTTAACAGTTATTTTTTTTTCATACCGATCCCCACATTGAAGCTATTTCAGGAAATCTCGTATGGTCGATCAATAAAACCCTACGACAATACTATACTGACTAAATTCGTCACCTGTGGTCAGTTGGCGTTATTTGCGAGCACGGTAAACATATGATACTGACAGTCGGTTGACAAAAGCCGTCAGATGTACACAGATATAATAATGTCGTTCGTAGTGCAAATTATCTGGCTTATTAATATATGGAGGTGAACTAACGAAGCTCTTAGAATTGAAAGAAATCCTATACGTGATCCGTAGACTTATTTATTTCATCTAAGACGCGAGTTTATTTATTCTTTCGATCTTGAATAATCGAAATTGCTTCAAATATGACTAAAGACCTCAATAACTAATTAATTCCCGTTTAGTGCCAAAAAGTATATGCAAAGTGCTAACGTATATTAAAGTTAGTATTTCGATTCGAAATTGTCAATTTTTAGCTTTTTTTTCGTAGTGGTTTTGACGTTAAGGAATGTAAATCTATAGTCAGATACGTCAGTGTTGCAAGCGTATATAGATTTCTCATTTATTCGACGTCAAAATCGGTTTGACTGTCAAAAATGCAACCGTGCTCTGAATATCGATAAAAAATCGTCGTAAGTTACCCCTATCAATCCGATAATGTAAAGTTATCGATTTTTCTGTGCTAGACCGTCAGGACCCATATGAAAAATCTTTTCTGTTCACTTTACATGATCATTATTTCTTACGATTTCAACGTAAATTTGCTGTTAGACAAGACATAGTATTTTGAGACCTTATTAAAATCTTTAAAAAAATAACAACACTTTAAACATAACCACAGATCATAACATAACAAATCACCAAATATACACGCAATACCGAACAGTAATACGCGTTCACAATCAGTAATAGATACGTCGTATTTATTATCGCAATTTTTATCAATATTTTACATACAAGACGAAATAAATATGCAATATTTCCGTCCGATATCAAATAATATCCACCATCTTGAGCTGTACGAAAATCAGTACCAAAATGGAATACGTCCTAGTTTCAAAGGAAAATAGTTAGAAATCATATAAAAAGCCGACCCATATTGAAACTGGAAGAGAAACGTCCAAACGTGTTGGTTTTTTATCAACATAATCGAAACGATTTTTAATAAGATAGTAAATAAAAAAAAATTTTGTTTATATGAATACCGCAGAAGAGTCCCAACTGCTCCCGTCTGGAGCCAGTGAGACTATGGCATCACCAATTTGGGGATATTGTGAGGCTGAAGGAAGTGGGGAGTGGAAGGAGATGGGGAAGAGGAAGGTGGGAAGTACCTGGTTATTCAGATCTGGTCACCAAACATGGCTAAAGCCATTTCAAGCAACGTTTCAATTCTGAATGGTGGTCTTATGCCAGGGCGATACTGAGAGTATCTTCCACTCTGGAAAGTGCCGCAAATATACTATATTATTTTCAATTTGGGAGGCGGGAATGGGTACCGGCACCCCGGAAACCTTTATTGGATAACCAACACCTCTGCCACAGGTCACCCCAAGTGGTTCGCTACGTTTGGTGATTTAGCAGGGGTGCCCGGGTTCATGGGGTGAGATTTTTCTTGGTCTTGGAGGCGAATGACCAGGACAGACTGAACCCCAGATTCCTACCCACCCCTTAAACCCTTTTCCTTCCCAGAACACTCTTTCCCTTCCTTTCCTTTAAAAAAACCCTCCACACAGCATCCTCAAAGATGACATAGGCCCTGAAGGAAATTATTTTCCCCAGGGCCTCCTGTGTGGAGCTCATGTAAAAAATATATATATATATTATTTCAAATGAATAAATTGTGAGATAACACAAATTAATCAAATAAAATTTATTTGCTACGCCGGGATTCGATCCCGCGACCTTTGGAATCAAGAGCCTTACCGCTGGACTCAAGAGTCATTATTTGGAGTCAAGAGCCTTACCGCTGGACTATGCCAAGAAGATAAATTATTATTAAAAACCGTTTAGGGTACAAATACAATTTTTTTTCATTAAAAAAATCACTACAAAATATATACACAAGTGGTGAGCTCGAATCACAGCGATGACACAATTACCTTATGTCTCAGAGAGTTATTTTATCATCATTCGATGAACTTTTGGTAATTTTTTATTACCCCTATTTGACGTTAAAAATACTGACTGGTTTTCTACGGAGACTTTCTGAAAATTAAAAAAAAATCACTTCTAAATGAAAACTTTTTGTTCAGGAAAATGTGAAAAAAGTCACAGCACGCCACCGCGTGAGGGGAATGCTCTATTGCTATATTGCTCTTATCCCGAGCATTAGGAACTTTGTTCAATCCTTAACGACAGGAATGCAATCTAATTATTGGAACATCGCATCACGAGTACGTGATTTTAACTATCTGCATACGATTAGAGCGCTACGGTGATCGAACGGGTATGGGATTGGATTTGCATACAGAAGTACTCATTATGTTACATATCAGCACATTGAATTCTTTATAATGTATCATGTGGACATCATTAATTAACTGTAAACCACATTTAAAAAAAAAATATATATATGAGACCAAAAAGCCATTAAGACTATGGCTTCCCCAATTAAGGAGCATTTTTTCAAAAATCATCACAAGTCTTACCCGCTTTCTTGTATTTATGTTCAAATTACAATTATTTTTATCAATAACTACTGGCATACCCGGCATAATTTGCAATGCCACTCAAAGAAAGAGTTTTGGATCTTACACATTTTTTTTAAGGTTTTTCCGTCTGCTGCGTACACGAATAAATCAGAAAGTTTTCCGTGAGCAGGCCATACACAGCTGTCCGTGTGAGAAGCATTGATTTTCCCTCCCTTGTCCCCACTCCTGCGTTTTCTTTCCCATGTGTCCCCGTTCACGCTCCCTCCCGCATTCCTCTCCCCTCCTGCGTCCCTCCCCCATTCCTCCTTTCCCTCATCATCATGTATACATACATTGATATCTGAGTTTTATTTCCTTGAAAAATTCTTAAATTGTGGTATGCTGTGAGGCTGAAGGAAGAGGAAGAGAAGAAGGTGGAGAGAACGGGGTAAGAAGTATTTGGCTAGTCATCTGATCACCAAGCACGGCTACAGCCGTTTCAATCAATGATACGAATTCGAATAGTGTTCCTTCACCAGGGCGATATTGAGAAAATGTGGAACGTGCCGCAAAAAGAATTTTTTTTTTTTTAATAAATCTAACCGTTCATATCGATAGTTGAAAGATAACCGATGTTTCCCAATATATATGCTGAACAAGACTTGGAATGTTTTTTTGCCATCCAGATTTTCCCTATCTAGAAAGATATCGTCTACAGTAAAGTACGAAAGCACTGATTCGAAACATGAACTATCAAGCCATAAGAACGATGTCTTCGAAATGAAGTTCACGAGATACCTGATCAATCTCTGAGAACGGCTTGCGCACCATAACGCTTCCAATCTGCAAGTACTGGAAAACAAATACAGGCTAAGCCAACATGCCAGAAACCAATCCTTCAATACTTTGTACACCTTGCGACGGTGTAAAACTTTTACGTATTCACCACACAAGCCAGAGCAATTCCCTACGAATTGCTGATGCTTATATCTGAAGTATTTCAATGCATTGCACACGAGGAAATCACTTTTTACAGCATGACTATAATACTGTTTTATGAGGCTATAACCACAAGTGTTTTCAATTTTATACAAGTACATGTAATATTAGCTTATTTTTTAAATGAAATCTATTTATACAAAATATAAACATGACTGTTGACAACAGAGTAATAATTCATATGCTTAATATTTAATCACGTATATTTTTTAAATTATGCACGTAAGAATCTATATTTATAGATGTACCCCCGTAAAATGCTGTGCATTTGTGTGTAAGGGTGGGATTTTATTTAGCAAAATATATATTTATATAACTGTTGTGGTTCTTTTAGTTTTAATTTTTAATTAACCTAATTTAAAAAATATTTGGTAATTTTAAAGTTTTATTTTTTGTTTAAGTTTTCTGTATATTTTTTACTTGTGTTTTGAATTCTTTAAGGCTGTTATTAAGGCTGGTATATATATTTTCTGGTAATTTATTAAAGATAACGTATTTATTAACTTGTTAACCATTTTATTGATTAAACCTGTTGTATTTGTTGATAATTTTTATTATGTAGCAAAATAGGTGTTGCGAAGACCGGCTAAGTTACGGACTCAAAAAGGTCAATAATTTCCTTGTGCATAAGTTTGCGACATTTTCAGAAACGGAACTGATGTAGGTAACTATGTGTTAAGAAAATTATAAGAATCCAGACAATTGAAAAAATATCTACCTGTAGGAGTACATTGTTTTTTTCTATCTCAGTTTTTATCTTGGCAAGTAATGTTACTATCCGTACAAAATACTTTTAATGATCGCTATCCATCAATGAAGGTTTACGACCGTAAAATAAAATATATAAACAACCGTGTGATTTATACACTACACAAGAAAATTGTGTGTGTTAAATTCCTTGTACCATTTAGTAAACATCGTATCAAATATTATAATAACATTGTGTACCATTCAATAAACAATATATCAAATATTATTATAATAACAACTTGTACCATTCAGTGAACAACACATCAAATGTAATAATAACAACTTTTACCATTCAGCAAACAACAAATCAATTTTTTTGATAACAACTTGTACCATTTAGTTAACAACATATCAAATATTATAATAACATCTTGTTCCATTCAGTAAACAACATATCAAATATTACAATAACAACTTTTACCATTCAGCAAATAACAAATCAATTTTTTTAATAACAACTTGTACTATTTAGTTAACAACTTTTCCAATAGTATAATAACAACTTGTACTATTCAGTAAACAACATATAAAATATTATAATAACAACATGTACTATTCAGTAAACAACGTATCAAATATTATAATAACATATCATAATAATTCCTTTACCATTCAGAATCACATAACGCCTGGCGTTTAATTGTAACATGTAATATGCCATCTATCAGTGTAACATTATTGTTCTAATTAGTACTAATCTATTTCCACTTTGATTTCTGTCTCGTCACATCGTAATCAATTTCACATATGCTTGAATAATATTGATGTGCCAATACATCAGATTCCGGTGGCACTTAATCTCCTGCCAAGGAAGGCTCGAGGCTGATTCAAATGGCGCCCTAAGTACCCTCATCTCCCTGTGGGCATTTAAATATGCAGTGGCGTCCACAAAGGTAGATAACGTATGCTACCCTTAGAAAAATGAATCAAACAAAAAACTTTTTTATTCATTAAACAAACATTTTTTTAAGACTGCATGATTGCATGCATTGCATAAAAATTACACTTCACTGATTTTATCACTTATTTTTTAAATTTTAATACATTTTCTTCTTTTTTTATATTGGTCGGTATACCTGAAAGCTCTTCACCGCTCCATACAGAAACAAGTTCTGTAATTTTAACTTCTTTTGGAAGAGAAGTATTATAATAAATACCGTTTTGTATTATTTTAATTTTGCTTTTTTTAATACTACAATTTTCTTTAAGTATAATTTTTTTCTAAATATGTTTTTTTATTATTCAGTTTATTTTTTATAAGGTTTTATGTGTTTTTTTAAATAATATTTTGTTTTTTACATTACATTAAAATATAACCTACATACTACTACTAGTATGGTAGTCGAAAAGTAGTCGTAGTAGAAAAAAATAAAATTGAATTGTAATGAAAAATTTATACTTAATTAAAAAAAAATTAATAAAAGATAGTAAATGGACAATGAAAAAAGTACATCCTACAACCAATAGACAATTCTACAACAAAAATTATTGTTTCTTTTCGATTTTGATTAATGGTTGCATTTCGATTGATTTTCCCTCTAATTTTTGCAGTTAAAAAATTATCATCAGAACTTGTTGATCGGTAATCCTGAGGTATCTTTTTAATAAAATAATTGTGTAAATAACAGCATGCTGCTGTTATCTTTGTAGCGTTTTCAGAACTGACAAAAATAACTTAATGAAAAATTCCAAACATAATTGCAAATATTCCAAAACGCATTCGATTGTACACTTATCCCTTGACAACCGATTTTGAAATATTTATTATTGTCAGGTAGCTGACTTCTGTGAACATGATTTCATCAAATTAGGCTCCTCGTCTGCTCAATAACATATGGAAATGAATTGGTGTTGTTTGGTAAAGGTGACGGTTGTGGCAAATTTAAATCGTTTTGATCAACAAGTTCCCAGAATTTTATGTAAATTAAAATACCGGTATCTGATACTCATCCATTTGAACCAATGTCAATCATTGCGGACTCTTTTTTGGCATTCACCAAAGCCTTAAGACTATACTATAATGTTCTCAATGATTATAATGCAGAGAGTCATGTGGATGTCTTATTTTACATGCTTCTCGTCAAGGGCTCTCAAAGACAGTTAGAGAAATGACGTAATGTTCCAAAGTTATTACAATATTTTTTTCATTTTTCTGTTATAATCGGTATCTGCAAAATATTATTTTTTTTAATAATTAACATTTTTTAATTAAATATTTAAAAAAAATAAGTGAAAACTTCATTAGCACCGTTGTGATTTGAAACTCGATGAAACTAAAAATCGACACTTAAAAGAAATAAACACATACATCTATAGGATTTAGCCTGAGAGAATCAAATAGAATAATCGGTCTTCTCTTTGCTTCGTAAATAGTCGGTATCCTCTTTTGAGGTGCTTCGTAGCCTCCTCACTCTTGTCTACTTAGTTTTCTGAAGGTTTCACTTCTACCGCGTGTGAACTGCACACATGTATTTTTTTTCAGAGCACTTCTACAATATCAGAAGAAACACAAGGCGAAGCAGTGGAACAAGAGTCAGGAGCAATTTTGTCTATTAATGTCCCACCGCCCCCAAAACAAAGAAAAAAGGGCCAATAGCAAAACAAATTAACTTCTGGACAAAGTGTGTTTATTTTTATCTAAAACTATGATTATAATTATACTTTGAATCCAACAGTTTGTGGTAGTCATAAACTCAATAAACTAAATCCTATCCTAAAATTGTATGCTGAAAAATGTATTAATAATATTTTATTTGAAGCCGAACCAGGAAATTTAGGGAGGAACTCAGTACAGATTTATTCATTTCCACTTGATCAAATTTTTTTTTTTTTTTTTTTTATTAATCTATAAACATAGGGTTATACATAGGGTTTAATTGATGCCTGTCTCACTAGGATAATATATCCATCTCCCACACCGTCATCAGTTTATACAATTAACCATCCAACACCATCACAAGTATATATACCAAACCCTCCATCACCATGCTCATACAATTAACCCTCTAACACCGTCACCAATAAGTACAGTTAACCCTCCAACAACATCATCAATTAAGACGGTAAACATACTGTCAGTTTCTTCAAATTATTAATCATCAACAGATGTCACTGGTTTTCCTTCACAGTTACTATCTTCAGGGAGTTCTCGACAACTCTCAAACATAATATCATCATTTAATCTTCTAGACAGGCGGACGACGGCCATAAAGGCTTTTTTTTATTTTTCTTTATTTTTTGCACTATAAATGATAAAATTGGAGGATTTTTCGACCACCATGCTGGGCACATGCCCGTGTTATGGTGGTCGATTACACGATAGATTCTCTTTCCAACTCTTTCAGAACTATTTAAATAGAGCAGAATATTTCCAAATCCATCTTTTTGGTTTATTTTAATTTTAATAAATGATATTGTAATAAATTAACCGATTTCTCTTAGACTCACCTTTATGTGGTCTCGAATAATATAGATCAATACTTGACAAGTAACCATGATGGCCTGGCTTATTGATTCTGGTGATATTATGTCTTTCAAGTACCTTCCTCTTGCAAAGTGAGGCAATGCCAATGCTAATTTTTCTTTCGGGGAAATCGATTTTCTCATTATTTTATCTTTTTTAGTTAAAAAGAGTGTTACCAATTTCAGAAGGTTATCAAAACAGATGTCGGGCATCTGAAAATAATTCATGTAATCCGTGATACGGATCGTCAAAATGTACTGTGAGGGTGTCGTAAGGTTTTTTATTTAGTTTTTTGGCTTTTAATGAGGTCGTGACAATAAAAATGTGGTGACAATATATATTTCCGAGACTTCACAATCTCGGAAATAAGTATTCTGATCTAGGAGATATATTTCACCTTAAGAATAACCAGTATAAACATTGTTTATTCCAATTCTTTTATAAATCTAGACACAAATAGTCTTGGATAATTTCTGCAATTTTTGTTTATATTGAATATCTTTTTATGTGTGACTTTTTATCATTTTTGCCAGTTTATTTTATTTTGTATTATGTGCTATTGTTGTTCCTTTTTTTATTATATTATTTTTTGTTTTTGTTTTAGTTTTAAAGTATTTAAAAGTACTGTGATACTTAATTTATAAACAAAGTATGTAAAAGCCCATTAGAGCGTGTAATAAATAAATAAAATAAAATTAAAGGTTTCATGATAAATAGGAAAGAAACGTATACGTACATTTATTCAGTTAACCCAAAGCTTTTCAAACTGGGGGTTGCGATCCCCTAGGAGGGTTTTAATTAATTTCAAGTTACAAACAAATGTTACATATTATAGGTACCTGCTTCCTAATGAACTAATTAATGAAGGCGTGTTAATTAATTAACGCAACCTTTGAGTTTGGTTTTTCAGTTTACAAGGTTTTCTGTGCTTCGACAATTAAAACACTAAAAGTTCACTCAACAAGATCAAACGCTGTAAGTAAGTACCTACCCAGCAACATGTTAGAACTGGCAAAAGTAATATGAGACAGAAAACAAATGTTATACATGCTTTGTGGTTTGAACGTGTCGCTTATTGGCATTAAGGGCAAGTGTAAATACTTTTTTTCAAATTCTGTCGCAATAATCGAAAGGTTAATAATAATAAAAGCAATGGTTATTTTAAATCATCAACTCAACAATTCATACTCGAACTTGAAAATCTACTCACTAAAGACACGGCTTACCTTTGGTCGTATAGCAATGCATGCTTTTACAAATACCTGTGGTATAGTCTAGCATAGAGTAGCTTAGCCGATAGTTTGTACTTTGTGGTCGAACGTACGTATGTATGTTTGAGATGGTTAAGTGCCTGTGCTTAAACGGAAAGCGCTGTTCAATTAAGTACTATTTCCCTGAGCGAGTGTGCTTCGAATCAATTGCCGCAGCTTCGGGATATTAACAGTTTATTGGTAAGATACAACGCTCGTTTACGTTTTAATTTGAATACGCTTTGGGTATAGTGCATGGAATAGTTAAACAGATTGTGTTAGAGATGTGTCTGTGTTCCCGAAAGAAGGCTAATTATTGTCTTACTTAGGGTGAAATTTTAGAACATCCTATCAAAGATAGAAATTATTTCTTGAACAAAAAACCAATTCCGTTTGCCTGTCTGGGGTCTAGAAGTCAAAAACTCGTATGTATATGCCTTGATAACAAGGACAAAAATTTCAAATCTACTGAAAATCTTCAAAATTAAATACAGCTTTTGGCCAGAAAAACCATAAATTCCATGCAAAATAAAAGTTTGTAATACACATCCAAATGAAATTAAAAACCCCGCGAGGATTTAAACAAGTTTAAAAACATCTTCAAAATGTAAACATGAAGATGAGGAAACCATAAAAAATATGAAGTGACACCAAAATCACCCATATTCATCGAACATGAAGATGGGGAAATTTACAAATATAGTTAACAAACTTAACATGAAGATGAAGAAATCGACAAACATGAAAATAGGGAAACCATAATGTAACACCAACACAACTACAGCACCCCTCGGAATAGGAATCCCTAGTGTGGAGGAGTGTGTTAAAAACTACTTCACTTTATCGTGCCACTGGAGGAAACTCGAAAATTTTGCAATGTTTTGACTTTGACGTAATATTTTGTGGGTTTATTTTATGCTATCGTATATAATATTTACCGAAACACGTTTTTTAAAAATAAACAAAAACAACATTACTTGCGTTTATTTGACAAATTGATAGGTTTATCGATCTTTTCATGACCCGCGACGCTCACAAATCGACAGCTCAAATCGCGGGAGAAATGACCATAAATGACATTTGGGAAGTCATAGAAAAATTCATAAATAATTATTCGAGTGGCTAGGTGTGTTTCTTATATCTGTTACGTCAAGAACAAGAATGCCCCAAACGATTCTAACCTTGTCCTTCATACATTTTCTTTATACATAAGGTTTAAAATCGCATTTCAAAAATTTTTTTTAATTTTATTCGGCTATTCGGCGCGCGCCGGCGCGTAATCGGCAAGCCACCGGTGTTTAGTAAATTAATCAAAGAAGCGACATCAGTTTTCCTTGAAATATACCTATCACACTGGTATTGTTATCAAATATTATTTACTCTTATGAATATCAAATAATGAACATGAAAGCAAATGGATAATTTTTCAGAATGCAGTAGCAGGGGACAAAGGGTCTGCAAGGCTCGGCCGACGAACAGAACGACGCGACATACGGCAAAATCTTAACCATAACTTCGTGCCACATATGCCATACGTTAGCCATTCCTGGTATAATAGAGAAGGTAATGCGTAGTCCAGAATATCTAAAACGCGAGAATGCACCTCCGGTCCTAGGATTGTCTTTGGCATAACAATTTGCCCAATGACTGTGGTCGGAGTTCAGAGATATTCCTGTAGCTCGGATTGCACTATTGTTTGGACATTCATTCCAACCAAGGAGCTTGGGAGCATTTCACTAACAATGGTGCTTGCAATTTCATAGTCAGCATTGTAGGTTTGATTTAGTTTGTATGTGGCAGGGCTGGAGTACCTACTATGTACATAAGTACCTACTTGGCGCTGGCCGCATGCGGCTCACGATCATTATGTGCAACCATTAGAGAATATACATATTTTTTTATGATTTTGGTACTGCATTTTTGAATCGCCTAGTTGAAACTTGTGCAACACGTTGAGAATTTTCAAATGTTATTTTATATCTAATAATGAGTTACCGGCAAGCTTTGCAATGATACTTAATAAAGAAATTGTATCTCCCTGCGTGTCCTCTCTTTCGTTTAGTTCCCCTTCCACCTCCCCTTCCCCACTCATGACCCTTTCCCCTAACGCGTTCTCCCTTCTATTCCACCTTTCCTCACCCCTGTCCCGCTCCGCCATCCCGCAAACCCCCCGCATTCCCCACCCCTCTCTCGCGTTCCATATATTCAGTCCCGGTAGATTCAGTTTTCAAACAGCTCGCGTGCAACCTATTGCAATTTTTTATACAATTTTTCATTTTTCATACATTACAAATTCATTTTTATATTTTGTAGGAACAATTAAAAAAGTTAGATTCCTAACATAGGTACCTATAAAAAATAATAATTCTTTATTAGATTCAAAGTATTCGATTTAGGTGAGTTATTCAATTAAATTCATTAATTTAAAGAGTTTATTCGAAAACTGAATTTTGATTGAAACATTGATTGTTTTTCAACATTCTGAAATTGTGACATGTTTGAGTGTTTCGTAAAAGTTTTTGTAGTGATTGAAAAACTTGTCAGATGTATTGTCATATGGTTGTACATAATAATCCAAAAACCTTCGCGAGAGTGGAAAAAAGGTATGTTGAAAGTTTCAAAAATTTTCTATGCTTAATATAGCAATGCATAAACAATCAAACAAGCAAAAAGCAAGCAAACATATGTTCATTTATATAAACATATAGGTAGTTTTGTTTTTACAAAATGTATTCTGAATCTGTCGTTTAACAGTGTTAACATCGCGTTTCGTGATTTTTCCAAATATTAGTTACAGATGCTCACTCCTCTCCTAAACATTAAAGTTCTCTTGTACAGAAGAGAAAAGAAAAACGAACGTGTTTAGGAGTGACAGACGCACGAATCCATCCCTCCCCGTGCGATGCAAGGCGATGGTTCGATAGAGTCCGGATGGAGAGGTCTGAGTTTGGTCTCCCACAACCAATTCTCCTGATCCAACCAACCACGCATTAGATGGGCAAACGCATTGGCCGCCAAGATCCGGACAAACCTCACTCTCATGAACCAGGCACCCCTACTGAGTCACCAAACGTAGCGAGCCCCTTAGGGTGACCCATGGCAAAGGTGTATCCAATGAATGGTTCCCGGGGTGTTCCAGTACCTACCCTAAAACCAAAGCCTATTTCAAAGTTTCCTCTACTAGAATAACTCGAAACATGGCACAATTAATTATTATATTCAATATAATAACGTAATTAAATAAAATTATAATTAAATTTGATTCTCTAATAACTCACCCAAAATTTGTCTGAAATTCAATCTAATAAACGGTCGGAATAATAAGTTTTACCGTTAGTACCTTTTACTAATTTATTACTATGTAGTAATAATGTTCTTCCCGATTTGACCTGCGTGCGGCGCTTCAGAAACTATATATTATGTACATTCGGCGTTGGTTTCTAAAGCATTCAGGATCCAGTCATATCGCTAATGCTCTTATGAAACTATGGGCGTAATAACATATTTCAAACATTCAAGTACCAGTAGTAGATTCCATTCAAAACTTTTACCTACAAGTTACAAGTTCATGGAATTATTATAACAATTAACATCATTTAATGGAGTTAAACCACTGTAAAATTAATGTCTAGAAGTGATACCATACCTAAATACCAATTTTTAAATAAGTCAACAATTTGACAGGTCAATGAAAATGATCTGTTCCAGAAATAATTCGATATTTGAAAATTTTTGTTCGTTTTCATGAGGAGTGAAATTTGGGCCTGAGTTTTAAGCCTTCAGTAACCAATTATCATTTTCTTGGCCTAGGAGTTGAAATGTCTTACATAAATCTCCTATCCTTATCCTATATTCTCCTTCATCATCCCTTTGCCTTCTTATTAGTTTCAAGGCAAATTAAAACAGATATCTCTAAGCAATATTAGCATAAGAAACTTTTTTTGGTTTAACCTTGTTTAACGTCGTTTCGTTTAATATGTGTATTCGTTAAAAGTTGTTTGTTTTATTATAAACAAGTATAAGTTGATATTGGTTTTCTTTGAATTCAATTCAGAGTCTCTTCAAGACCCATGTTAATCTTTACCCCATAATCTCCACACAGCATCCCCAAAGATGTATGGAGTTAATGTTATATTATTACATATATTTTTGATGTTAAATGAATATTTTTTCAATCTTGCGATCCCGCAAATCCCACACTTAAAGAAACCACAAATTTGCGGAATCGGAATTGCGGGATTGCAAACCCTAACCTCGTATAATATTTTATCTTTACCCTTGTATTTCTTTACGATCCATATTAGCGTGTATGTGTGCCCGAAATAAGGTAAATTATACCTCACTTTTCCTAAAATTTGTAAAAGATTTCAAATGTTGAAAAGTCTTTTTCGGAAAGATAACCGATTCCATTAGCCTTTCTGAAGCTAAATTGGTGCAAACAATAGCTGCCAAATGATTTTTTTCAAATCGGTGTTGATTACACTTCTAGGAATTATTTTTGATCAGTGAAGTTAAACTACTTATCAAGATGTAATGTTCAATTATAATAGGCTCACTAATCTACTTTGATGTTCATTGTATATTTTCCTCGATTATTCACTGAAGTTGTTATTGAAGTACGGTGCTTAGCTTATCTTTGCATTCTGATGAGGTAATAAATTTAATTTAATTTATACTTGACGTGGATAAGAAAATCACAAAAGTTATTTTAACAAGTGTTATTATATCACGTAACCCATCGAAGTGTACGTTTTGTTGTATTTAATAAGGTTTAATTTTTTATTGTTTAAATTATAACATTGTTAGAGCAATAAACATAATACTATGGCCAAAACAAAATACACATTTTCAAGGATTTCTACATCAATTTAGAGACCTATTTCTTGAGCTTGGTGCAGGAGTTATTTCAGAAATTATATAAAAGAGTGTCAATAAATATAATCTTAAGTACTAGGATGTTGTAACATTAAAGATTATTTATGGCATGAAATGAAGTTACAGCATTCTGATTGGTGATGTTTTGGTTGTTAATTTTTTTTAAATTATTAGACTTTTTTCTTGAATGATACCAAATCTTTTATTTTTTTTTTATTCTTCAGAAAGACTATTAAAATATTTTACGCCTTTGTAAAAATAATTATTGTTCATGTGTTGTGTTGAAAATATAGGAATTTGGATGTTATGTTTAGACCTTAATAATGAGTTAAGTTAAAAAATTTTGATTATTTTTTTTTTAATGTTTGTAATATTGAATCTTTTTTTAAAGAGATCTTCAATTTTTGGTTCGAAAATAATTATGAACATTGTTGCTGAAGAGAACTTTGGTTGTTTTTTTTTCAAAATTACTTTCATAATAAGTTTTTGAACTACTTTTAAAGGCCTTACAATTTTTTTCATATGCACCTCCCCATTCAACGATTCCATACTGAATTAATGATTGGACTAGTGCGTAATAGACTTTTTTAGATTATTTAACTTGAAAATATTTCTTATTCTAATAAATATATAGATACATTTTCTATTGCGTTTAATAAGTTCACATTATGTGTCTGTTCAATTTCATATGTTGGTCTACAATTACACCGAGTTACTTTATTTCAGTTGTATGGTTTAATTGGCACATGTATTATTACAGACATCTTTGTTACATTTTTTGTTTTGTAATATTATATCAATTTTTGGGTAAGTTCTGAACTTATTTATTAAAAAAGGAATATTAACCATTTTTTTGCATTAATTGTAAGTAGGTTTGTATCGAGCCACTTTTTTAGGATTTGGATGTCTTATTTGTACTTTTCTTTACAATTTTTCAGTCATTACCCTTAACTACGATAGTCGTGTCGTCCGCGTAAGAAATAACGTTTCCACTAAGTTTTTTTATTTTTTATTTATTTAGTAACTATATAATTTACTTTACATTTTTATATAAAACATGTTAAGTGTATGTATAAAATAGAAATTATATTCGTAGTCCTCACTAGGAGATTCTGTGCTGAGGGGGATTATGTTTTGGATAAGTAAATTTATTAATCAACTTCTATGGTTCAACTTCATGGTTGGGTGGGGTTTTCCAGAAACTTCTACAACGCTATGTTAAGTATACTAGTAAGTTAATTTTCCGATTAAGCTCCTTTAGCCAACATTTAATGTCCTTAATGTAGCTTTTTTGTTTAAATTTGTTTGATATAAGTGGGAGCTTGTTACATAACTTTTGTTTAAAAATATCGTTTACATATATGATAAAAGAATAATGGACCCAATACAGTACCTTGTGGTATCCCAAATCACTTGTGAGTGGTAGACTTGATGCGTGATTTATTTTTACAACTTCTGTTATTTTGTGAAAATTACTTTTTAGCCAATTTAATGCTCTGTCATTAAATCCCACAACCTTTAATTTTTGTATTAATTTGACTTGAGAGCTGTCGAAAGCTTTTGGAGATCAACAAATATACCAAAACATTATTATGATGTATCTAAAGCGTCTTGAATAATATACGATGATTTAGCAATGGCGTCTTTTGAGCTTTTGTTTTTCATGAATTCAAATTAGTTTTCGTGAATGACATTATTGACCTTAATGTTCTGGGTATAAATTAAATGAAGAATATATATTCATTCAAACGCCTATCTTTGCTCATAAATGTTTAATTTTTCACAGTGGAAAGTTTAATATTATATAATTGTTTATTTTGTAATTCTGGCTTGCCATTGAAGTAAAATCGTGTACGGTTTCTTCCAGGAGCAAAGGTTGGGGTTCTTTTGAATAACACAATAAACGTTTGTATTATTTTAAAGTACATTTTATTTAGTTATGAAATCCTAACATTTTATTATCGGTATATTTTTTTATGTATTCTTTTCTAAAACTACTTTGACGGCCGGCTTGGTCGAGCGGCAATGCTCTTGACTCACAAACCGAAGGTCGCGGGATCGAATTCCGGCGTGCGAAAATAAATTTTATTTGATTAATTTGTTTTACTTCACAATTTAAATCAAAATAATATATTGTACATTTGCGGCACGTTCCAGAGTGGAAGTTACTCTCAGTATCGCCCTGGTGTAAGACCACCATTCAGAATTGAAACGTTGCTTGAAATAGGTTTAGCCATGTTTGGTGACCAGATCTGAATAGCCAGGCACTTCCCCACCCTCCTCTTCCCGATCTCCTTCCCCTCCCCATTACCTTCAGCCTCACAACATACCCCAATTGGGGATGCCATAGTCTCACTGGCTCTAAACGGGAGCATTTCAGCAAAAGTTAGAGCAAAAAAATAAAATAAAAGAAGATCTTCTTTACTAACTATTTACTAAAATTTGTACTTCACAACATTGACAAGTAATTCACAAAAAACTGCAAGACTTTTAGCCTACTTAACATTTGCAGGGAGTTCACAGAACATTTTAAAACCTTTATGATATATATTGTTTTGTGTTCCCGACAAATTTGATTTAGGAAGCCTAAAATCGTTGCAGTTTCTCGTAGGATAGCAATGAACTGTACTATTAATTCTAACATTATTCAACGTTTAATCTGGAAACATTTTATTTTTAAACAAAAATAAATTTTAGAGTATTGAAGACTTATCGTTGCCACACACTTAAGATAATGATTTGGCGTTGTGTGGTTTTTGTCCTAGTATATCTGATACAGCACAATATAGACCGTGTGCCTCTGTTCTGAATTATTTCCATTCTTTTAACTTGCGTTTTATTGCTCAGAAAGACACTTGATTTGAATGTACAACGCGAACGGAGAATATTAAAGGCGGTGTTGCTTATCAGAAGTTCTGTCGGGGCGTGTAAATAGCCCCAGACACGAGGGAAATATTACCCTATGTAAATTAAGGAAGATTGAATTCTTCCTTGTGTGACACAAAAACAGTTTACACAGCAATTCCAAAATCCTAAGTGAAAACAAAACAATACTCACTCAGAGAATGCAGCTCAGGCACTATGTCCAGCACAAAACGACACTAGTTTTCATTCAAACTAATGATTCTTTGCCAAGGCGGTAAGTGCACAATATCAACATGTGTATCACAGGAAGGAAATTCAAACAATGAATATAAATTTGCAAATTACTAATACGTGCCAGAATCAAAGATACGACAATAATTCAGTCATGTGAATTATTTTAATATGAGTTGACTAGGAGTGACATCTCTTGGCTTTCACTAACACTCACGTCGGAAGTAATTGCCTGCTTCACAGAGGTAGGAAAATGCATGAATACACCGTATCTCAATATCACATAGGTGAATTCAATATAATACAACCAAACATAGATGGCGCGTATCTAAGTTCTCTTTATCTTTAGACCACCACTGGAGTAGAACCTTAAATATAATACTGATAATCCTGGAGTCTTTATTTTTATTGTACCTGTACCGAACAACAGTTCACGTAACATTGTCGTGGTGGCATTGTAATGGAGCTGCTTGATAACATTTGGCGCGCATAACACTTAGCGACAAAACATTTAGCGACTAACATTTAGCGACACCACTGTTTCACGGTGCTTTCACACAAACGTACCTTTGAATTCCGTAAGTCTGAACTAAAACTTTATCTCGTCGAAAGACAAAGGTTTTTAGGTCATTTTTATTTTGCACGGTGTGTTTATTTTTTCTCAGGAGTCAAGAATTTTTCCAAAAAAATCAATAATAATATTATAATAATAATTATTTGTTTAATGTGATCCGGAGCCATTGAGACAAAGGCAACCCCAAATAATGTTATGAGGCTGAAGGGTACAGGGAAGAGAAGAAGAAGGTTAGGAAGTGCATCTGGCTTTTCAGATCTGAAGAGCGATTCCCTACCTTTTGTGGGATCGTTATCGAGATAACGGACGTGATCTCCTGTCAGGTTTAAAAAAAATTCATCAGAATAATGTGCTCTGAATCGCTTGTTAAAATCCTTCGAGTACATGCTGTTTCACCCTGAATAATATAATTTACTTATATTTTACTATTCTTGTGTTGGCGTCTGTAATATCACTATAACAAAAGTTTTCTACATAACCAGAATGAGGAACCCGAAGCATTTGTCAAGTCAGGTACTAACCGACTATTATATTGTTAAACTAAGCTCCTTCTGACAAGCTATTTGCAGAGGCTTAGAGAATATTAAAAACTCCCAGCGTTTAGAATAACATTACAAAAAAAAAAAAAGATTACACACAATCATATTCAGCGGTGCAGAAAATTTTTTATAACACATCTGTGGATGCGTAGATTATAACTTACGTTCCGTTTAACCTTAAATATAGTATTTTTAAGTACGGTGGATTATAAAGAGAGTATCCAAAGACTCGGTGACAGATAAGACAAGGGGGATATTAACCCATTAGAAAAATAAACAATCACGTATTTATATTTGGGGAATCGCTTCGAGATTCCTAAACATGTATCCATTTGGTTTCGTTATTTACGTTAGGAGTGTTACGTTGTGTTGCGTTACCTTCTACTTTAACCAACATTTCGGATCCCAAAAATAAAAATCGAAAATATTTTTGGCTGTGAAAATCCATTTTACGAGTATCAAATCATAAAAACGTTTATCTATTAATATTTACCAATTTTGTTCTGAAAAAGTGTTAATAAAAAAATCACGTCGGTATACTTGGTATAAAAGTACATACCTTTAAAGCTCTTTGGATGGCCAGATTTTGTGGACCATTTTTCTCGGTAATCTTGGCCAATTTGTCAAATTGGCGGTCCGCGATCCAAACGCTTAAAAATAGGTTTATCGGAGTACCTTCCCTGTCAGATTACCCTAATAACATTCATCAACTTCACTGTGCGTTCTCACCTCATAAATAATATTACGTCGAAATTGTAGACAGGTTAATTAAATCAAGGGGGTAATGAGACTATATTATATTTTAATTTGATTTTTTTTTAAATACCTTCAGTAGAATAATGGAAGAATAATAATTGGATAATTTACAGATTGCCGTTTTTGTGAAAAGTCACCTCAAGGCCTTAAACAATTTGATATGAATTCTAAAGCTCTGTCTAATTTTATTATTTACAAATAGCCACTTACCATAAACTTACACTTCCGAAAAACACACTTTCATTAAAAAGTTTAGGCGTGGAAAAGCTTTGCACGCGGAGGACATTATATTTGAAACACTGGACATTGCCCACCATATGTATACGATTGACATTTGTCACATGAGAACGGGTCGCTTCTTCAACTCGTTCTTGTGTTCAACAGCTCGGTTATGGAACGATCTGCCGGCCTCTGTGTTTCCTCCTTCCTACAACATGGGTCTCTTCAAGACCAATGTTCATTCCTTCCTTCCTTAAAAAGACCCTCCACACAGCATCTCAGATGACGTAGGCCCTGAAGGATTTTTTTTTCTAATTATTTGCTTAAAATAAATAAATTAAAAAAATCAATAAAAAAGTAAAAATTAATAAATATATAATAATAAAAATGAAAATGATAAAAAAAAATTATTAATAAAATTTTCAAAAAAAAAAAATATATATAATATAAAAATTGCATGATTTCACATTTGCTACTCCCATTATTGGCATTATATTTGAGAGAAGATTATGGCAAAAGTAAAGTTGATATTTATTTTGAAAGACTGGAGAATTGAAGACTCTTCAGGCCTGAAGAATATTATGAAATTTTCTTTATAAAAGCTTACAAAAACGATTTTTTTTACATTTTTACACAATTAATTAGGTATTTACAATATCGCGGGCAGTAAAGGTGAAATTTTTTTGACTTTATTGATACGACTGTCTGAAAAGATGAGTTTTAAGTTCAGCTCTAAGTTTAATTCTCTGACAAACCTAAATGTCAATTCTTGTGAATGTTTATATTATAATAGTAAATTAATATAAATAACTTTATTTAACCTACACATTTTAAATTACTATTAGATGTCATTGAAGAAGAAGATAACATTTATAATCTTAATGAAAATATGAAAGAAAACAAGACACAGAAAAACAGAAAAAAACAATGGTCGCAACTGGGACTCGAACCCAGACCTCTCGTCTAACCGGGACGTGCGCGTTTTCCAATTTCACTATTGCCACCTTCTGTCAAACCGTCATATTTGTCAATCTCATATTTCAAATATTTAGAATCATTAATATTATCTCAATAGTTCCATATGAATAAATTCGGATACATTTATCCGAGACGCTATTCAGGTTACAAACCAATTCTTAGAATGATTGTTTCCAATAAAAAGAGTAGTTGCCTATAATATGGAAAAAGAACTAGTTGGAGATAATATTAATGATTCTTAATATTTGAAATATGAGATTGACAAATATGACGGTTTGACAGAAGGTAGCAATAGCGAAATTGGAAAACGCGCACGTCCCGGTTAGACGAGAGGTCTGGGTTCGAGTCATTGTTTTTTTCTGTTTTTCTGTGTCTTGTTTTCTTTCATATTTTCATTAAGATTATAAGTGTTATCTTCTTCTTCAATGATATATTACGTTGATGGGAATAACCTTCAAAAGTTATAAAAAGAGAGTTTTTCTCATAAAAAATTTACTATTAGATGTTTTAAATGTGTTATTTTAATGTATGAAAGTGTTTGTTATGTAAAAATACAATAAATATTTTTGACAATCATAAATAATTAATTAATTTCTCCCACCGATTACCTATATTTTTGTCTATACTCATATTGCCCATATGTATTAATTTTCAGTGTATCTATATGTATTCTGATGAAGAAACTTTTGGTTTTGAAACGTATTGATAATTTTTCTGAAATACTGACTTTGAACGTTTATTATTTTCATTTAATTTAATACGATGCCATGAAGTAAATTTGCAATTGTTAAGAAATTTATGTACCTAACCAGGTACATTTTTTTTCATTAGATCCACATAAGAGGCCCGGAGGAAAATAATATCCTTCGTTGCCTATGTCATTTTTGGGGATTTTGTGTGGAGGGTTTTTTCAGGAAAGAAAGGATAGGAAGTTCTGGTAAGGAAAAAGTATGAAGGGTGAGTAGGAATCTGGGGGTGAGTTTGTCCAGGAGTGATGGACGTATGAATCCATCCCTCCCCCTGCGGTGCAAGGCGATGGGTCAAGAGAGTCCGGCGGGAAAGGTCTGGGTTAGAGCTTGCTCAACCAATCTCCCGATTCGGTCTGCCACAGGTGAGCAAACGCATTCGCCGCCAAGACTTAGACAAACCTCACCACATGAATCCGAGCACCCCTGCTAAGTCACCAAAGTCACCGAACGTAGCGAATCACTTGGTGGTGTTGTTTATCCAATAAATGGTTCCCGGGGCGGCGGTACGCGTACCCTCCTCTCAAATTGAACTCGTCCCCCAAATAAAATTGGATGTGTTTAGCCGAAACATTATCTATGTTGCAAATAATTTCGCTAATGAACTTTGTAATCTTTTACAAAGAAAGCTGTGCAAATGTGGAGAAAATTTGTAAAGGATAGTATTGTTAATTCTGAATTTGAAATATTAGATCGACAAAAATAACAGAAAAAATATGTCCCAATGGCCGAAGTGGTTAAGGTGCTCTGATACGGTAAAACAGGAGATCCGGGGCTTGGGTCCCAGTTGCAACCGTTACCTTTTAATTTTTTGTGTCTTGTTCTGTTTCATGATTGGTTTAGATTTATTGTATTATCTTCTTCTTCAATGATGAAGATATACTTTATGTAAAATATATTACCTGAGTTCAAAAACATCAATTCAAACCCATTTAAATTCACAGATACGGATTATCAACATTTTTTGTATTACTGTTACTTGTTATCTTAACTAAAAACATCCGTTAACTGTGTGTACGGAAATAGAAAAAAAATAATAACATTAAAAATTAATAAAATTAAAAAATAAACAATAAAATGTTTGTTTCGTACTCAACACGCTCACAACAATCTCACTCTTTAATGGCTTGTTCGCATTGATTAAGTAGTAAGTCCAGTAGCGAGTATACTTGCAACTTGACTCGCTGAAAACCGTTCGCATTACTTTCAGGTATAGAATATTAGTGCCCACCGCCCGTTACAAGATGACGGCGGATGCCGGGCTGCTACACAGTAAAGTAAATACGCTTATTAAGCTGATTCTAACGCTGTTATTTTTGTTATTGTTTTTGGGGTGTTATGCCGTGTTTCGCTATCTCCTTCTTTAGCCAACGTTTCGGACAGCGTTACAGTGTCCATCATCAGGGCAGATGAGTGATGATGGACACTGTAACGCTGTCCGAAACGTTGGCTAAAGAAGGAGATAGCGAAACACGGCATAACACCCCAAAAACAATAACAAAAATAACAAAAATACTTTTTGGCCGTGAAAACCTAAAAACATGATTCTAACGCTTATTTTATGCTTATTTTAGAAGAGGTGTAAGAATAATTTAGTGAGATGAAAATAAATAAATTATTGACACGAAAAGAGATTTATAGCAGCAAAAATAAATAATTTTAGAGTTGCATCTTCGCTCTAATGCCACGACATTTCTGCGCGTCTACAGATGAACTCTGCTAAAATGGCGAGTTTGCGCATATCAGTGCGCAGGGACGCGTGGAGGGGGTCCATACTCGTCCGAAAAATAGAAAGAAATGGATTGAACCTACTAAAGAGCTGCTAACCCACTCTACTAAAATTATGGTGTTCGGATGCTTTTAGTTACTACTATACTCTCCACTCGACTAAAATACTTGGCGTGTCCGAACGGCTCTTAAGGGATGTGTGGGATTGCACTTACCTTCCCACATTCTGGGAAGGTAAGTGCAATAAGTGTGATACCGTTATTATTACTATTTCAATTGACTGTCGTGTTTTCAATTAATATTTTACAAAAGTAATAAAATCAATTTCAAACAAACTTTTCTTTTTCAAAAATAAATACCTACCCACTCAAAATCCTTAATCCACATTTCCAAGGGAGGCTTAGCTAAACCCTGTTTTCGTTTCATCTTCAATCTCCTCACTTGAGCCAACAACATTAACAATGCATTAATTTAGTTCAAATAATCATTGGAAAGCAGTTCACACGAGCCAATTAAGGACTCTTCAATGTTCACAAGTTCACATGTTATTCATGAGTTTCGCGTTTATACACTATTATAATAATGTTTGCGTTAAGGCTTTATTGGCTTTGTGGTTTAGATCTTAAACTGGAATTACTCCGTTTTGAGATTATCAATTTCTAAGAAAATTGAATAATTTTATTGATGAATGGTTTTGATATTATATTATAACTATGCAAACATGTGGTGTTTTTGCTGTTGGAAACAATCTCTCTGCTCAACACAGTAAATTTTTAATACTTATATTTTTTCACTACTCACTTATATTTTTTCCATGATTTTTGACATTGAGCGCTTTTAATATTACCGTGGCTAGCCACAATTACGGTACCGTGACGGCACAAGAAAGGCAATAAATGTGCATTCCTTATCATAATAATGCTGCAGCTCTTTCAAAATATCAGATGCACAATGCACATAGCTTTTTTTCCTTCAAAGAAAAAAGTAATCATTTTCTTGCATCTCTCTCACACGCCGCACCGTGACGTCTTCGTAGACCCCTACAAGACAGTGAAGATAATTTTGAAAGTATGGTATATCGTTACAAGGATAATATTGAAGAGTGAGTGAATTCCAAAAATTTTAAAAAGTCAAATTTAAATGAGTTGATGGTTTTGCTTTCGTTTTCAAACGCGTGATAACTTTCTTATTTTATGCAAAATGTTTAAAATTGTATATCTTTCTTGTGCAGTTTCTTCAGCATATCTACTGATATTCAGAGAAATGTGTGTTTTCGAAATAAGTTCAAAAAATTTTAAATGATGAACAAATGTGAAAATATTCTTGAATCTTATTATATTTTTCAGCTAAATAAGAGTTTTTCATTATAAAAATAAGTCATATGAAGCTAGACTATAAATAACCACTGTAAAAGACTTTTGAAAAATCGGAATTTTGACATTTGACATGGAATTTACATCGGTTTGCAAGTGATTGCAAGTGACAAAATAATAGGGTAGAATCATGGAACTATAATTAAACTCCACACTCTTAGGCTAGAATAATATTAGGATAAACAATTTCATTGCCAAGGAATTTTAGTACGCTAGGAGCATATTTTAAGATTTCAAATACCACAAAATTGAGGCAAATGCGGTTAGATACTAACATAATATCCTGAAAACATCCGCTATGAATACGGAGGCACGCAATGGTACAAAACGTCAAATATCCTATAACAATATTTTGGCATTCGAGCGGTTAGCTTTTAGATGTATGTTGTATATTTTATCAATAAATGTAAATCACATTAATATATTTTTACAATAGTTCCGCACAGAAGACCTTGAGGAAAAAATCAGCTTTATGGAGGGAATTTTCAGGAAAATGAAGGAGAGGAAGTTCTGTGAAGGAAAGAGGTACGAGGGTTAGATAGGATTTTGTGGGTCAATGTGTCCGGGAGAGACAGACGTATGAATCCATCCTTCCCGCTGCGGTGCAGGGCGAAGGGTAAAGAGAGTCCGGTCCGGCCCGCAACAGACAAATCTGACTCCATCAGCCCGGGAACCTTTCGAAGTCACAAAACGTAGCGTGCTACTTGGGGTTGTTACAAAAAAGTATTTGTAACAAGGTGTGTGCACCCTCTTATACACACTTTATTTATGGTCTTGGTGTTTGGCACCTCTAGTGCTCGCCCATTGACATTTGAGCATTGGCTATATTGCAAGCCCTGCAATATTTTGGAATGCAACAGTTAATCCTGCACAGATTCAAATCAGATTTAAAAAGAAAGCCAGTCATTCTTTGTGGAATAGCCGAAAACTTTGGGGCGGTCCTCTCGTCTGCAACACGACGGATCCTTTTTGAATATCGCTACGATCGTGATTGTGTACCTTGGTAGTCACTTGCCATCTTGGAAATCATCCTGGAGGGATGATTGGCATCCAGAATCATCCGCCTCTGCTGCTTCTGGAGGGTCCTTTTGGCTGAGAGCCAATTCTCTTTATGCTTCAATTCAAATTACCACGGTGTCAACATGAACTACTTAACCTAAAAAAGCCCTTTTGCCAAACAGCCTTAGTTATTTAGGATGTCATTTTATTTTAAGATATATTTGTATTTATAATACCTTATTTTCTTTGAAAAACATTATCCTATTCCTTACATCTGCCATGCGAGTCAATCTGCTCATAATAATCTACCTTGTACATTGTTGCCACCTCATCCCCGGAACAGGGTGGCCTATGGCAGGGGTGTTGGTTATCCAATAAAAGGTTCCCAGGGCAGCACCCAGCAGCAGGTTCCCACATCCACCTCCCGAATTGGAAAATATTAAGAAATTCTTAAATTAAATTATTACGAAATTCAAAGGTCTTACATTTTTTATTTGTTTTTGGTGAACGAGGTAGCTATCAAGAGATTTACGGTTAAAAAACATTTATTTAGGGAGTGACTGAGTTGGCAGATATCTTTGTCGGAGAACCTTTTAACACATTTCAAGCAAAAAGCGCCCCTTGTACTTAATGCCTAATGGACCAAGAAACCCATTAAAACTACGAACAACCAAATTTACTTCGAGTGATGACAAATGAAAACCCAGAACACAAAATCAAAACGAGGTTCTTTCAATTTTGTAATCAAAGCGATCATTATCATTATTAATATTAAGGCAAAGTATAATCCTAAATCACTTTTTTAGATTATTCTTTACTACGAATCGGTTAACATTATAATTACAAAAAATGTATGTTTTGGATAAATTAAAGCTTATCTCACCGTTTTCAATGCGTAAAATTAAAATAAAATTTTTAATTACTTTATAAAAAATATAAATATGCCTCACCTATCTTACGAGGAACGACTCCAACAATTTCATTTTACAACACTGGAAAAAAGAAGAAGATTTGCTGACTTATATGTTTATACAAAATTATTCATGGTAAGATTCAAATCGCCGGCCGGCGTAGTCCAGCGGTAAGGCTTTTGACTAGCATTCCGAAGGTCGCGGGATCGAATCCCGGCATGGCAAATAAATTTTATTTGATTAATTTGTGTTATTTCACAATTTATTAATTAAAAATAATATATAATATATTTGCGGCACGTTCCAGAGTGGAAGATACCCTCAGTATCGCCCTGGTGTAAGACCACCATTCAGAATTGAAAAGTTGCTTGAAATGGCTTTGGCCGTGTTTGGTGACCAGATCTGAATAGCCAGGTACTTCCCACCTTCCTCTTCCTCATCTCCTTCCCCTCCCCACTACCTTCGGCCTCACAACATACCCCAAATGGGAATGCCATAGTCTCACTAGCTCCAGACGGGAGCAGTTGGGACTCTTGTGCGATATTCATATAAAAAAATTTAAAAAAACCACTCCCTGACTGAGCAATATGCATATTTAAAGTTCCTAATAGACGTAATTTAAGGAGTCATAAAATATTCATTCCATCTTGAATTTTATTTAATAACAATATTTCATACTTCAATCCACTGTCTCGAATGTGTCGTCTATAATACCATTGAATTTTTTTTTACATGAGCTCCACACAGGAGGCCCTGAGGAAAATAATTTCCCCAGGGCCTATGTCATCTTTGGAGATGCTGTGTGGAGGGTTTTTTAAATGAAAGGAAGGAGAGGAGAGTTCTGGTTAGGAAAAGGGTTTAAGGGGTGGGTAGGAATCTGGGGTTCAGTGTGTCCTGGTCATCCGCCTCCAAGACCTAGACAAATATCACCCCATGAACCCGGGCACCCCTGCTAAGTCACCAAATGTAGCGAACCATTTGGGGTGACCTATGGCAGAGGTGTTGGTTATCCAATAAAGGTTCCCGGGGCGGCGGTACCCATTCCCGTCTCCCAAATTGTGACCATATAGATGTCTACGCAAACAATCTCACATATTTCAAAAATCAAATTATTCGATTCAATTCAATTTATTCACTTTAAAAACATAACAAATTTCAAATCGTTTGTAAAGTAGAGAGAATATTAAGATTCAAGCACATTTAAGCAATTTAAACATCATTTAATTAAATGAAGACATTATTAGCGAAACTCAATCGAAAATCTGGAAACAGAAAAATCAGAAAAAGATGTTTACACCTCTAGGACTGAATATTGGATATCGACACCTTAGCTCAGTGGATAAGAGCACCCACCCGGAAAGTAGGGAGGTCCTGGGTTCGTGTCCCAGATGTGTAAATATCTTTTTCTGATTTTTCTGTTTCCAGATTTTCGATTGAGTTTCGCTCATAATGTCTTCATTTAATTTAATATTACAATTTGAGGTTTTATTCATAAAAGTTAAAATAAAAAATGATAACTATTCATTTAAGATCGACATTAATAATATCGTCCAACGGGGACAATTTGATACATAAAAATATGTTGGGTGAGATAAAATATTTTTATAAGGAAATCATTAATTTAATAAACACTTCAACCGTTAACGCTACAAATAAATTAGTTTCATTAAAATTAAATAAAAAATAATGATCGCTTTAAATACATCCATTTTATGTAGAATTCTGTGGTAGCGCTTTGTTTTTTTTTTCATAATTCAAATGGAGATTTCAGGAATTCCGTTTCAAATATTTTTCTCTGTTAAACAAAATACCAACCAGCAAACGAGCAGAGAATTATTTGTAAATTCCAAACATTAAAACATATATGGGGTTACCATTATTTTGGACACACACTGTTAAGTGGGTAGGGGATAAGATAAATAAAATAAAATAAAAATGCTAACAAAATAACCCACCCATTTATCACACCACTTTCCACAGAATTTCCGTGGGACTAGAGAGATAAGGTGCCAATCCACAACCCTCAGTCCTGGCATATTATAATATTTTCTTTTTCAAGCTCGGAACTCGGACTCTTGATATGATCAATAACCTGCCTTATTTTAATTGTGTGTTTCCCACGGGCTGCCCTTTTTGTGTTTTCCCTAATAATAAGTCCTACCAAATATTGGGCGTATTTTGCCAGAAAGTAAAAATATTTCTGCTTTGCAATAAAATCAAAATGAATGGAATATTTCTCAACGTATCCAAAAATTAAAAATTATTTTTGAAATTTGATGAAATAGTCTTTCAAATTTAATTATTAAAAATAACCATGTACTTTTTTTTAAATAAATTTTTTTAATGCAAACTTTAGAGTGTTTTAAAAATGGCCAAATGTACGGTTTTTGTAACTAAAATCACTGATAACGACAAAAAATAAAAACACACATTTTTTATTGGATAAATGAATTATAAACGTTTCGTGTAAAAATAATTCTTAAAAAATTCATAAAGTTTCATAATTTTCTTTTTCAATTGCGATCGGAATTTTGGTTTCATAAACGTGTACATTTTAATTATTTTATGGTTAACTTTTAGAATTAGGTACAAAGCGTGTTGTTTTCTCTTTCTAATAGGTACCATTAAAATCATATTTCCCATTTTGATAGTAAGGGTGGCACAACGATTTCTAATGTGAACTGAGACAAATATGGTATCCTGTGATTAAACGGGTTAAATAAAATTATGGTTCAAATGTTGACAGTGAAGTTTGGCGTGTCCTTAAAAATCATTTCTCAATTCAATCGATCATATACTCAAAATATATAAAAATATATAAAGGCCACCTTATCTACGAAACTAAAATATTTTAAATTTACGCCCAGACTACGTTGTCAGGGTTGTACCAGTGGACCTGGTGAAACTAATTCTGAGATAACGCACTATAAATTTTGACAAAATAAAAATAATTGCATTTCAATAATATACAGTTTAATTTGGAAGGCGGGTATGGGTACCGCCGCCCGGAATAGGTAGTAGCGCAACACGGCATAAAACCTCAAAATTAAGTCACTACTTTTGGCCGTGAAATCTCAAATCGCTGCACAACAAAAAAAATATTCATATATTAATTAATGACGTTTTAATTTATTTAAATTTGTTAAATATTAAAATAGGCCTAAAACATTATTTGTCGATTGCAAAATTTTAAGCAATGTTAAAAAAATTTACGGAAAGTGTTCAATTTCTAAATACACTTTTAGTTTAAAGCGCGATCAAAAACTATCAATCTGTTTCGTTTTGTGTGTCGTTTTTCTTCTAATTAGAGCGGACAAATTTTCGAGATTTTAGCGGTGTCAAAAATAATTTTTCAGATTCTCTCCGGATCGCCTTCTTGAAATATTACGGATCAGAGTTGAAACGATGTTTGAAATTGGCATGCAATACATTAATAAAATGATGTGAATATATCATGTAACTTCAATTGGTTACCCACTACCCTCACCTTGGCCAACCAACAGTGGCGGACCGTTAGTTTTCATTGAGCTAAAGTGCTAAGATAGAGAAATAAGACGTTATTGATGTTGTTGTAGCTGACAATGAATTTTTTTTTCAAAATTTCAACTTTTTGTATGAAGATCTTTCAGTATGTGAATGCGGCGCATCCCTCAAACTGAAAGAATCCTAAAAATCTTCATACAAAATATTTCAATTTTGAATTAAAAAATCATTTATAGCTACAACATTAATTCAACTCACTGAAAACTTTGCTAACTAGGTATAAAATGTTGAAAAAATATTAATGGCGTTGAGAGTGATTTCTTCCCCCTCCACTTTTTTGAAAGTTATTTATGTTTTAATATTATCTTTAAATTCAAAATGAAGTTCTTTAAATCAAACTACAGATATGATAACAGTAAAAAAAATAAAAACTTTTATAAAGTTTTATTTTTTAAACGTGATATTTTTTTTGAAAAATATTTTTTTCCGGTTATTCTAGGTAGAATAATAAAAATATGTTTTTTAATAAAGTATTATAAATAATTTACTTAGGCACGGTTGTTTTTTAAATTTAAATTCTCAAAAAAAAAGCTTTCGAAAAATATGTTTTTTTACCAAAAACATGGTAAAACATATTTTTTTTACCCCTGAACCGTGAATTTTTTACTTTGAGACAGGCATCGCTGTTCCGGTCTCACAATACCCCAAAAAGAGTTACCATAGTCCTACAAGCTCTGGACAGGACTAAAACAATTTGTACATCTATCAAAATATTCATATTTATGCATCTGACGCCGCACTTCACAGTGTACTAACAGCACGGACAGCATGTAGATTAAACCCACGCCAGCCGGCTACCGGAAAGTAAGCTTTTCAAATTCATCAACCAGTAAATAAATAGCGCTTTAACAATTTAGTAAATGGCGGTGTTTCTGGATATGGTAAGCAATTTCATGTAATGCATGTAAATCACCCGGTCTAATAACTTAAAACAGATGTTACGTGCAAAAGCCCATCATTGGGAATGCATCAAAAGCAAGTACTGCGTAAATATTGTGCATTGCAGTTCATTTAGCAGATCTCTGGTGATCAAATGGTGATGGTCAGTCAGCTTGCATATGCAATTATTATAGTGCATCCTGTGTACATTTTACAAACACCTGCAATTAGAATATACGCGAAATGTTTAATGAGCTCATCCGTGTTAAGTTTGCCTCCCAATTAAAATAAAACGAGAGTTGGTGACTGCAGCGTATGAAATTTGAATTCGAGGCAACGATTGTACCACCACGTTAATTTTTCAGACCTGATTAACTTTGAAACGGACAGTTACCGCGAAAGTAAAGTGGAACACACATAAATAATAAATAACGTTCTAAGCATACAAGAGTTGTGTATTTTTTGTGTGATATTTTGATGTATAATCCAACGTACACACGATATTAGACCGCGGCTTTCCGAATATCTACCATTATATAACAGATTTCTCTTGAACACTTTAAGGTTTTAAGGATTTTAAAAAATATATTTTATTTTTTAAGATAATGTCTATACATTTTCTATGTCGGAACGGTAATTATTTGAAAGTGCCTCGTTAGAAAAAAATCGCAAATATGCTCCAAAAATTATTATAAACACGTTTTTTTCATTTTTTTATAGTTATATATATATGAGAAAATTCACAGTGTTTCTTTGAATGCTATTTTAGACATTTCTCACGATATTTTTTGCTCTATTTTAAATGAGTCAAGTTTTATTACACATTTTCACAATTTTCGCTTAAGGCGGCGCTTCCCCGCTCAAAAAGAAGAAGATGGAGAGATATGTAATTACGAATATTGGACAGAGCGCGCTAATATTTTAAATGATAAAATTGTGAAAAAGCTTAATAAAACATGACTCGTTTAAAATAGAGCAAAAATTTCGTGGAACGTATCTTAAGTATCATTTAAAGAAACATTGTGAATTTTTTCACAAATATAACTTGTAAAATAATAGAAATAGACTTGTTTTAAATAATTTTCGGAGCATACTTTGCGATTTTTTTCTATCGAGGGAATTTCATATAATATGCGTTTCGGCGTGAAACGTATCTTCAAAAATAACATATATTTTTTTAAGAGCTTAAAAACTTCAAATGTTTAAGGGAGATAATATGCAAGAAATCGGTAGTAATTCGGGTGGCGGTGGCTTAAATATTATCGTTTTTAATATTAGCGCGCGCCTTCTTACATTCGTATTTACATATCTCTCCTTCTTCTTCTTTTTGAGTGGATAATACCGGGCCTTAACTGGACCAGAAATCCGTCCTATTGGATGCTCTAAGTAATTAAGAAACTAGAGAACCCGACACAGCGGGAGATCAAAGCTTTCTATTGTATATAATCGATTATTTTCGTAACCATTAGTGCATTAGACACAAACGACATTAGTCGAAATGTTTCTAAGGTACTACTTAACTGACATCTATTGAGACACCTCAAAACTACTTATTACTATCCAAACTAACGACATCTGTTGAAGGATGTTGAAACTACATGTATAATTATATATACCACATAAATCTGTCCTAAACCAATCCCAGATATCTTACACGGCACTTCCCAATATTGTAAGACTCAATTTCCAGGCGCAGAGATACTCACCCTCCCAAGTTTACCATAAAAACTCTATAGAATAATTTCCAATCAAAATATTTCCGTCCCAGCCCAGATTTTTCCTGCCGGCAGTAGGCGATATCTTCTCCAGGTGATATTACAGTCGCGAGAATCCTGTTTCTCCTTGCAGAGCCCAACATATATCCCTTCCCACTTTGCACCCCCTAAGAGCAAATGAACGCTACCTCCATATTGATTGCAGAAGCTCAAACATGGCGCTGGGTTCATTTTTTCTCCCCCTCCGAGATTACATTCAGGGGACTCTTTTGCAAAACCTCCCCTATCTTGGGAACTATCGGCTCTATAGGAAATTGTGTTTTTTTATTTGGGTTAAAGTTTGTTCTCAATTTCTTACGGATTTACCTGATAACTGGTTATGTTTAATATTTGTTTTTGAAATGAAAAAGTTACAAAGTAATTAGTTTCCCCAGTAATTAGAAGGCCAGTGGAAAATAATTTTCTTCAAGGCCTATATCATCTTTGGGGCTGCTGTGGGGATCGTATTTTAAAATAAATGAAGGAGAGGAAGTTCTGCCAAGGAAAAAGGTATTTGGATGGTTAGGAATCTGGGGGTCAGTGGGTTCAAGAGTGACGGACGTATGAATCCGTTCCTCCCACTGCGATGCAAGTCAATGGGTCGAGAGGGTCCTGCTGGAGAGGCCAGATGATTTCCATTCACCAGTATATCCCAATCCGGTCCGCCATGCAGTAAGTGGGCAGTCGCATCCGCCAAGACCTAGAAAAACCTCACCAATGAATCCGAGCACCCCTGCTAAATCACCACTTGAAATGGCCTATGACAGAAGTGTTGGTTATTCAATAAATAGTTTCCCAGGGCGGCGGTACCCAAACCGCCTCCTGTGATGAATCGTAATGCCTACCTACTCCTGCGCTATGGGAGGAGAAATATTTTCACGTTCAAGAGTGCCTGCGAAGTTTTTTTCTTAATATCGTGTAAATTATGGGTACATCCAATAACGCCTAATAATCAAAACAAGAGACACGTGAACTTTTATCACGATGGGCGACCTTCATTTTCGTTCCCACAGGAATTAAAGTTGAACGAACTTTATTTTAAACAGAATCAAAGACAAAGAAATGAATGTTTATTGGCCCTGAAGAGTGTTTATATAAGTGACATTGGAAACATGAGTTTCTTTGGGCGCCGTTAGTCTAATCAAAACAAAAAAAATTAAGGCGTAAGTACATGTTTGGTTTAACACATCAGACATAGAAGTTTACTTTAGAGAAACCCGATTATATTTGACAGTGCGGCCATTAAAATTGAATTATAACCAAGTACGAAAAAATTCTAATATAAACAGAATTCAATTAATGAAGATTTATTTCAAAATATTTTAAACATAAGAAGGCGTTTAACAAGTTTGAAGGGAAATAATCCGGCCCTTGTCGTCAGTTGGGTTACAGTTAGCGGCAGAGACGGTCTGGAGTTTAGAGAACGGTGGGCGGCTGAGACGGTTGAACAATTCGGTGCCTAATTATAACTTAAATCAAAGTGTAAAATCCGGTGAATTTATATTCGATGTTTCTGTACGACTTAAAGATAATTGGAGAGTGGTCTTTAAACACATAAAAATTTAGTGTCTAAAAAAAATAAATATGATTTCGGAATAATAATAACATAATTAAAACTTTAGAAATCCGATTTACTACAATTTAAATTACATTAGTGAGACGATAATAATCATGAGATACGCGACATATAATTGAAAAATAATTTAATTTCACTATGAGTTTACAAAGAAAAAATAATAATAATAAAATTTCGAATTTTATATCTAAAATAAAGTTTTGATTACGACCAAGAAGTCCGGCTGAAATAAATTATAGAGTATCGACGAAATATTAAACAATTAAAACTTTGGTTTTAAAACAATTAAAATAACATCAATGAGATAAATAAATAATAATAACGGATTTATTATGGGCGATTAAAATGATTTAAACTAAAAGAGGGAGAGGATCAAAGGGTTTTAACATAATCTAATAATACTCAAGTGAAATTTTAAATAGAATTATTTTTATAAAGTCGAAAATATCCAAGTAAAAGTTTTTTTAGTATCGATTCCTTTTATAATGGAAAAATCTAGTTTGAAGGATTGCGATTAAAATTTTAAACACCAAAAAGGTAACTTGCAGAATTTTGGTAAGTCTTTTATCATTAAACTATTTACAGGTTCTTGGAGACGATGCAGAGCAAGCAGTCACAATCATTTATAAATTTGCGAACGGAGCATGTCGGTGACTAACGGTTTTAAGTTTTAATAACAGCATGATACTTACTAATAGCTGAGCGTGGGAGTTATGAAATAAATACCTATCCAAGGAGTCAGGTCAATCCCATCGGACATAACATGACTTAGTTTGTTAACTTCGGCCTTCGAATTTGCAACGACGAGTATATACACAGAACTATTTAACTTTCATATTTGAACTTAAATAATTTGTTCCTTAATCGAAGTATCTAAGGATCTTTTAGAAGAATCATGCATTCTAGGGCAGTAGGACATCCAGCAAACACATGGGTTATTATAAAAAAACATTGACACTTTTACTTTACGTGTTTGGGGACAAGTTTATTAATTATAGTTTTGCGATAAACTTTCAGTCGATATGTGAAAATTAATGGGGGCAATTCTAAAGCAACAAGCAAGCATAAAATCTAGGGACAAATTTATAAATTGTGGTCGGAAAATATAAAATTTAAAAATTAAATTTATCAAAATTGAAATTAGAACTTTGTAAATAACGTTGTCTTTCTAGTTATCTAGGTGAATACCTACTACTTCATGAGGAGGGCTTCCTCAATAAAAATAAAGTCAAACCAAAAACTCACTTTTCCATTTATACCTACCTAATAGGATAGGTATGCCCTATCCTTTCATACCTAAACACGTGGACTCAGTGACCACATTAAAAGCACTGGTAGTGAATGAAGACATACAGTCCTAATCCTAAAAATTTTACCCACGCAGTAGACTTCGGGATTATTGTATGCAATTATGGGTCGCTCGGAAAATTCCACAGCTTTTCCGAGGGAAACTTAAGCCCTGTGACGGTATTGCCAAGAAGGTGGGCATGCGGAGGTAGAAGGAGACGTATGCGAGGAATACGCTGGCGCGGCGCTTAAGACTAGGTTATTTGTATATCATAGTCTTGTCGACCTTCGATTTGATGCGAGCCAACTGGAACGCTCCCTTGGCGCAATCGCAGCAGGTCTAAGAGGTGGCAGGAGTGCGATTCTGTCGGATCACGTGGGAGATGGATACGACAAAAACAGTCGCACACCACATTCAACGCGAGTAGAGTCGTGATAAGGGATGCAATGAAATACCCCTTTTAGAATCAGTCGAGTTAAACTACCTGGAGGTGAGGAGGTTGGGATAGTTCTGGGATACGATGGAAGACCTGGTACTTATCTCTGGTACGTAAAGCTCCTATCGAAGCAAGGAAGCCCGCAGAAGAGGGTAAAATCCGGTCTTTAGGTATGTGTAGCCGTGCATTGACAAAGGCCTTTTCGGAAGTCGGTCACCAGAATCTATTTGGTTAGTGGAGGAGCCAACCTTTGCAGAAAACAATTTTTTTTTTATCCTTGACCCAATCCCTACACACGTCCCTTCCCCAAACAATCTAGTGTTTACTAACCATGAAAATAAAACTCATGTTAGGTGGAGGCTTGCAGACCTCAGGTGAAAAACTGAGACCTAGAATTAGGTCATCTCACGCAGGTAAGGTAAATACTTTTCATGAAATGTTTGTTATAAATTGATAACTGTTATTCTCTTTTATTTGTATTTTAAATAAAGCTGTGCTAGGGAGGAAATAAACAAAACGAATATCAGGTATAGGCAGAATCTAAGACAGGGTTAGTTTATCAAACGCGTTAGAAGATATTTAAAACAATTAATATAGAATTCTTTCACTCTTACTCTAAAAGAACCGAAGTTACCACAAAACCATACATTATACTCTTTACATTTGTATGCGTTTTATTACGCGTATGGGTGTAAGTCCTAAAACAAAAAATTACACAACGCAGGATACGGAGATAATGTAAACAAAAATTCAAAAATCTTGATTACTGTGTGAAATTATCACAGGGATTGCGAAAAATAGGGTTTAGATTAGCTCAGGAAAATGTAGAAGTTTGAAAAATAGGTTGAGAGAAGAGGTCTTCGCAAAAGTGCGAATGATTTAAAGTTAGACTAGAAATACCCTAAATGATGGGCTAGGTACATCATGATAGAGGGTAGGCGCGACACAGCGCATTCGGTGCCGTGATCGTACATAGGGGTAGAATCTCAACATATTTGATACAGCGTAGCCAGGGTAGATTTATCACGATTTGGTGCACGTAGGCAGGGTGTATCGTCACACTCCCAAATTGAATTAATTAATGTCGTGATTATCCGTCACCATCCGTGGTTCAATTCGAGAAATCTTATTGTTCACTGTTGAGTAGATATTTCGAAGCTCCAGCATTTATGATATTAAGCTGATACTTAGAAGAATCCACAATTTTCTTTTTCATAGACGGTGCGAAAATAATTATTTTAGAAAAAAAAACGCTTTTACTATTTGCGCCCGTTCACACACAAAATGAATATGAATAACTTAACAAAATCAAATCTTTCAAGAAAGACTAACATATACAATATTGTATCGGTGATTCAATCCATATTGTATTTGTTAGCCTTTCTTGAAATATTTGAGTTTGGACAAAATTATTTATTCTTACTCATTTTGCATATGTACGGGCGCAAACAATTAATTAATCTTAATATTTTAAAGTATAACTTACAAAAGGCGTTTATCCCTAAAATAATTAAACTCGTGCCGCCGATGAAAGAAAAAAATATAAATTCTTTTGAGAAATACTTTAAAGACTTTTATTTCTGAAAATAGTGGACTGACGAAAATATCCAAGAGAGAAGAGGCTGCACAAAATTTATAAAATCAACGCTCTTTGAGAGGTTTAGCAAGCAAATTTCATAAGCCTTCACTTGAACATAAACAGGTACCTACCTTGATAGTTACTATACATGTTTTAAATTAAAAACTCCACAGTTTTACAGCAATAAAAATATTTTGTATGTGAGTAGGTACCGCACAAGAGTCCTAACTGCTCCTAACCATCCAATTGGGGTATTTTGTGCGAATGAAGGAAGTAGGGAGGTCAAGGAGATGGTGTGGAGGAATATTGGAAAGGATCTGGCTATTCAGATCTGGTCATTTTATTTTTTTGTTTTTATTTTTAGTTTATTGGGGGAAAAGTTATACATTTTATATTAAGATAATTACATATTACATGGTTGCATAAACCAGCGAAGTTTCCGCAAAAATTCATAGATACATAAAAAAACATAGATTTAAACAATGAAGAAAACATAAAGTAGTAAAAAAAGAAAATTTAAAAAAGAAAAAACACAGATTTAAGTATGTGTGTATATATGGATTTGTATTTTATACATATTTTTTCATTCTAAATAATCAGTGTATGCGATAATAAAATGTATAAAAAAAAAAAAATTAAATAACTAATTTTCTACAACACATAAATACTTGTCACACTTAATCATAAGCACGTCAACACCTCAGCACAGGTTCTCCTAGTGAGGTGTTCACGAAACATACAATATTACCTACACACAGTTTTACTTTCTCAAACCTACCTTACACCCAACATAATACTTAAAAAAAAATCTTTTTGCTTACTGCTACTGAAAATTAACGTTTTTTTTGTACTCCTATGTAAACCTCTGTAATCAATTGTAAAATTGTGTATTCAAGAATAGACATAAATAAATCAATAAAATAAATAAAGTATGTGAACATGTATTAAAATAATGCATTTTCAAAAATAATACATCATAAGATAAACATGATTAGCCATTTACCAGCGCTCTTTAGGTGATTTATCACAAAACGGCGCTGTATAAATCATCCAAATATTATTATTATTATTATAAAAAGAAAAAACAACATAATGAGAAAGAAAAAAAACCCCCTAGCAGGGGTAGAGGGTTCGTAATTAACAATTTGTTTGAATTTTTTCTATTATGCATTTGGTAAATTGGCCTGAGGACAAATGGAAAATATCGGCGCCTGAAAATATTTTATTATATTTTGTGCACGTCCTTCTGAGACGTCAACACTAACACTATTTAATATTTTTCACTCCTATTCAAGTATATTCGTTATCAACGAAATGTGTTTGTAAATCGCGACCCGCGCCGCATTTTAAAATATTAAAGGAATTTTTTTTTTTTTTCTGGTTTGCTTTGCAGGCTCGGCTTTTACAGAGTTTAGTAAAACCCTTGTGTGTTGTGAAGCATGGGGTGTTTAAGCCGGAAAAATCATCAATCTCACGTAAAGTTTTTTTATGTATTTCGCATGCAAACTCTAGGATCCTTTCAGCTTTACTCCAATATTTACATATTTTCAAAGTCCGGGAAAATGAATCTATATAAGCGTATTTCACCGAAAAAGAAAAGCATTTTTCTTCTTCAAAACAGCTGATATGTTAACAAAATCACGGCACGGCGTTTTCTGGGATATTTTATATCAAGAGACGTTGACATGTGAATGCAAAGATAGCTTTAATTTTTTAATAACTAAATTCAGATAAACGTTTAAATCGTTAATTTGCAATTTTTTTGTCGTTATTAAAGCTGGTTCGCATTGAGTTATAAATCTGCGAGCAGATATCTGTTGATTCGCGAGCGCTTATCTTTTGTCCTTTCACACGAGGCTATCAAATATTTCTTCCTGTGGTAGGAGAGGTGGTCAGTCGAATTAGGGAGCGGCAACGGAATGCATATTTTTTGTACTGAAATCTGTCAACTTGACATCTGTCATCCACGGGTCTAGGCGGCTCCGTAATTACAATGACCCCCTCTCCTGTTTTAGTCGGAGAAGGGGAGAGTTATCTTCTGACATTTTTTTTTTTTACATGAGCTCCACACAGGAAGCCCTGAGGAAAATAATTTTCCTCAGAGCCTATGCCATCTTTGGGGATGCTGTGTGGAGGGTTTTTTTTTGGGAAAAGAAGGGAAGGAGAGTTCTGGGGAGGAAAAAGGTTTAAGGGGTGGGTAGGAATCTGGGGTTCAGTGTGTCCTGATCATCCGCCTCCAAGACCTAGACAAATTTCACCCCATGAACCCGGGCACCCCTGCTAAATCACCAAACGTAGCGAACCGCTTGGGGTGACCCATGGCAGAGGTGTTGGTTATCCAATAAAGGTTCCCGGGACGGCGGTACCCATTCCCGCCTCCCAAATTGACATTTGACAATTGACATATCGCCTCTGGAGCGGTAACATCTGAGATGTGTATTGTCTATGATTGATCTGCGCTTAAAAACGCTTAGGTGTGAACGGTCTGAAGGGATTGTATGAAGAGCGTTATTTAGTGTGCTATGATCTTTTATATTTGATAGCTGTTTGTGAACCAGCTTTTATTCAAAAATGCAACTTTCGTTCGTTAATATTTTGATATAGTAGATTTAAAATTCGTATTTAGACACCGTTTCATGCTCATACCGCGAAACTTTGGGGGTTGATTATTATAAAGATATGATCTTATGTTTATTTTACATACGTTTCTTATTCTTGTGTAATTTACAAAGCGTTCGAACACTTTTGAAATTATTATTTCTTCCCCTCTGTCAGCTGTTTTATTTAAGATTTAAAATGTGAGAGAGAGCATTTTGTTACCATTATTGACAAAAGATTACTAATTATTTTTTTTTTGTAATTAAAACTGTTCAAAAAACCTTAATTAAGATTTTTCTTAGATTGCTTCCATTATATTCCACAGATTAGTTCTAATTTCTTCAAAGATAGAAATTAATTTATTTTTCACAAAAAAAAATCTTTTAAAAATGTGCGTCGTAAAAGAAGCACTTATTTTTCTAGAAATATTTCGACAATGTAGATCGAAAAAAACGAGGAAAAATGACATATTTAACAAAATTCTGGATTTGTTGTCCTTTACAGCATTTCAAATTTCATGTTGCTAGTCTGTTTTCTGTATATAATATGGATATATACTTGGATTATTGATATTTTTGTATCAATCCTTTTAAAATACATTACTGGACTACTCGAATGTAGGATTGTTAGCAGACCACAAAAAATAATACATTCTTTAACTCGTTCGGTCAAATCTCTGTTCTAGTAATATTAATTTTTATAATGTACTAGCTGGTACCTGGCATGCGTTGCAAAGATTTTTTTCTCTCTGCGTGTCTTTTCCCATTCGTCCCATTCCCATTCCCCTCCCGCCTCCCCTTCCTCTCCGTCCTATTCCCCTCCCGCGTTCCCGCTCCGCCTCCTCCACCTTCCCTCTTTCCACTTCCCCCACCCGCATACCATACATTCATTCCCGTTACATTCAGTTAGTTTTAAAACAGCCCGCGTGCCATCTATTGCAATTTTTTATACAAATTTCATAATGCCAGAGCTCACCAGTAGTAAAAAAAAGAATTATCCAATTTGGTGCAGTCGTTCGAAAGTTATGAGCGTACAAACATTTCGGAGATTCATTTTTATTTATATAGATAGATAGATATTAACTACGATTTCCCGCAAATATATTATCAACATCGTTTCCACGGCAACGATTTGATTTCTAAAGAATAACTCGCTTTTGTCAGCGTATAATAAATATAATATAAAAAAACGTATAATAAATATAATATATTAATATTTATAATTTTATAACGCCAGAGCCTAGCATAACATACAGCTTATATTACTTGCATATAATGTAGCTTTCTACTGGCGAAAGAATTTTTAAATTCGATTTTCTGGTTTATGCGTGAAAGCGTAACAAACAAACACAAGCAGTTTCGCATTTATATTATTAGTTTATGTAGAAAATATAGATTATACATACCTACTTCCTTTTAGAAGTTATTTATTTATTCTTACATCCTGCTGTCTACGAAATATTAGGAATACAAATTGCAATTATTAGCCGCAAATAAATCTTTTATTTTTTCAGCCTCGCAATATTATTATTTATTACATTCAGTGAAAAAAAAATATTTACGAAATGAATTATGTGACATGAAATATGGACAAAAATAAATTATGTGGTCAAATAAATTATTGAAGAAAGAGATGGATTTATGGTCCAATGAAAATTCGACCTCCAAGCGTAAAAGTTTTCTAAGATAAGTCCATAAGATCGCGCACGTTTTTGTATGAAATGCGTAAATAGGAACCTGTTTAAATACGGATTTTGTTCATAACCATGGAATGCTCCCTTTGTACTGAATACATTAAACCAATATCTTCCCCTTTGCCTAACCCCATTAAAAACGACAAAGACGCGTGATACACATCCCTTAGTTTTCTGAATGACTGGCCCCTATAAATAGACGGGTTTAACTTCATAAGTCATAACCTCAACATGCAACATGGTATGATTGGAAAAACCTTTTGTTAAATTGCAACTACAATATCAGACGTCACGCATTATTCCCTTGGTAATTATTCAGAAACTCGCGTGTGAATGGCGTTTGTGAGATAATACATTTCGTTCCTATCTTTTATCTTCTTCTTTATATATAAAAATCTCGCGTCACGATGTTTGTTCGAGATAAACTCCGAAACTACTTAGCCGATTTTATTTGATGAAATTTAGCTTACTGTGTGTAATTTAGTCAAACTTAAAAGATAGTATAGTTTTTTTCTCGATTATTAACCCCAATATTTATTTATTCGAATTAAATGTTAAATAAATGTTTGTTATAGGACAATACTTTGAAATTATTTGTTAGCTCCATAAGTTTCTAACAGATGGCGGTATGAGTTAATTTATCGACACAACACTTGGTTATTTAGATTGCGTAACCATCCAGGAGATGGCGTTGTGTTTCGATTTAACGTCATAGCAACGCGTGGCCAGGTCAGCTAGTATATACATTTCATATATAAAAATCTCGCGTCACGATGTTTATTCGAGATAAAATCCGAAACTATTTAACCGATTTTGATGAAATTTGGCTTTCTCTGTGTAATTTGGTCCATCTTAAAAGATAGGATAGTTGTATCTCGATTATTGACGTCAATATTTATTATTGCGAATTAAATATTTGTCATAGTACAATGCATTGTAATTATTTGTAAGTTCCTAACAGATTTGCGTTAATTTATCGAGACAAAACTTGGTTATCTAGGCTGGGTAACCACACAGTAGATGACGTTGTGTTTCGGTTTCACGTCACAACAACGCGTGGCCGGGTCAACTAGTATATATATAAAAATTTTGCGTCACAACTAGAGCCGACGACAACTGTTTTAGACAACCCCCGCGAGATTTTTGCTCCATTTTAAGCGAGACGTGTTTTATTAAATATTTTCACTTTCGCTTAAATATTATCGATTTTAACATTAGCGCGCTCTCTCTAAAATTCGTATTTACATATCTCTCCATCTTCTTCTTTTTGAGCGGGTGACCGCGCCTTACAAATCGAAAAGTTCCTTGAATAGGCTTAATGAACAATTTTGAATAGCCAATAATTACTTTCAATTTTCTTCTTACACTTTTCTTTTCCATTATCTACAAAAATGGTAAGAAATAGTTATACTAACACGTGTCCAACGAAACAGACGTTTCATAATTTTATCTTTTATACAAATCCCATCTCAAATAAGCACCTGTCACTTCGAAACACGGGTCATAAGACACCTATCAAAGAAGCCAAATCAAAAGCACTAATCCTGACACTGAAATTGCTAATCCCAAACACCTTCCCGATCTCAACCCCAAGAATCTCAAGGACGATAAATCGTTGTTTTTGTTCGTTACCTCTGCGAAGATTACCACTGAAGATCGTCGATATCGGTGGATATAAATCCAGATAGGTACCCTGGGTTCAATTCTTAAGTCCGGGCTATGGATCCATTGGATGGCTCATTTCTCTTTATCGACTGGAGTTATCGAGATTGGGATAGTGTATGTATGTCACGATTAGGGTTGGCATTTAATTACTGCGCCCTCGGGCTATACCAAAACCACCTCAACCCAGGCCAGCACACTGAATCAAATCTGCCTCTTATTTATACACACATAAGATCCTCCTGTGGAATTGTTATAATAATCGATCTTATTGTTTTCCCACTACAATTTTTTTTTATATGAATACCGCACAAGATTCCCAACTGCTCCCGTCTGGAGCCAGTGAGACATCCCCGATTGGTGTATGTTATGAGGCTGAAGGTAGTAGATAGGGGAAGGAGATGGGAAAGAGGAAGGTGATAAGTATCTGGCTGTTCAGGTCTGGTCACCAAACACGGCCAACGCCATTTGAAGCAAAGTTTCATTTCTTGATGTATTGATACTGAGAGTATTTTTCACTCTGGAGCGTGCCAGAAATATACTGTATATTATTTTAAATGAATAAATTGTGAAATAACACAAATTAATCAAATAGAATTTATTTGCCACGCCGGGATTCGATCCCGCGACCTTCGGAATGCGAGTCAAGAACCTTACCGCTGGACTACGCCGACCGTCAATTAAATAAATTTAAAATTATCTTATATATAAAAATCATTATTTGTTTGTTCGTATTTTATGCGCTGTTGACCGTTCATCCGATTGCGATAAAACTTTGGTGATGTGTTGTGCGCACGCCCGCGAAGATAATAGGCTATATATAATTATGTTATGTTATATCTGGCGTTATGAAATTTTTATAAATGAAAATGTGTGTATTTCATATATTTTATCGGCAGGGAGGAAAGGCATGAGGGGGGGAATGGGGGAGGGGGGGTTCGCGGGAGGGCTGACGAAGGAGGAGGAAGACGAGGAAGGTGGAAGGGGAACGCGGGAAGGGAAGAAGTCTCGGGAGGTGAACGGGGTCGCACTTTTACATTTTTTCTTTGAATAATAGCATTGCAACGCATGCCGGGTATCCGCTAATGTTTTATAAAATATATCAAAATATTAAAAGAATGCTATTTTATTGTAAATAACTACTTTATTATCGGCCTCTTACATTATTACTTCATTTTTTCTTTTACTTTATTTTTAACTGTGAATATGAATGTCCTTCTGCCTGTTTAATGTTTATTTTATAATTATTATTAAAAGTTTAATTATTTAAATACTGTGAAAATAATCAAACATTCTGTTCAAAAAAGAAGTGTGTTGAATACTTTTAAAATTAGTAGCTCTACAAACAGTAGATGAAGCATTAAAAAACGTATGTTTCTAATTTTCTCTAAATAAATAAAATGAAACAAAAATTTCCTCTGAAAGCATAAATTTGTAAGTAGGTACCTAAATACCTTTCTACTTAATTATAAATCATAAATATTTTACCTACCATTTGTTTATTTATTTCAAGGAATGAAACGATTTGAAATTCGGGTGAAACGGAAGTGCGTCATTTGAATTCATTATTTGATGGATCCTTGGTTCTAATATAAGGCGCAAAATTTGCGCCTCGGATCGAACCTTCTTTAGCGCAGCGGCTAAGACACCTGACAAATCCAAGCGGCCAGAGGGACAGGCATCCAGCTAATGGAGTTCGAATCCTACAAAATTCAAAACAAATAAACATTTTCATTTTTCTGAAATTAATATCTAATCTTCAAACCACTTTAAAATAAACAGGCAAAAGCAAAGAGAGTGACATCTAGCGACATTCTAGTTTCACTTCTACCACGTGTGAATCGCACACTCTGATTTTTTTTAAATATTTATTCAGGCTAGTAGGTATCATTATATTAACTATTCATATTTGACAGCTCGTCGGAGGAAAGGTGTGAAATATGGCGGGATAAAAGGTAGTATTCAACACCTCCTGATTTTGAACCGGAATAGGGACGTAAATAAATTTATAGATAGATGGGATGCCAAATGGTCAAGTTAAAACAGAATTGACCTATGCTCAATCAATAAAAACATTGAAGAATAACTATGAACGATTCCTTAGGAGAATTTTGTATAAATACCAGGCCAGCTTGATTCAGTGTCCTGACCTTGGTTTAGGTAGTTTTGGTCCATCCAACCCCTCGGGGCAGAACTGTGAATATGTAACAATACCAATATTCATCAAGAAAAATATTATTGGTTTACTTTTGGCTATAAATCAATACTGAATGAATTAATGAAATATATTTTTCTCTTCAAAACATTTTATAGATGCTGTTACGTTACAAAATAGACCGCCAATATAGATGCGCGCGCACCACCCCTTCCCGCGAGCAACAAACCGGAGCGGCCGCTAGACGCGCCGCTCACCGCAAGCTCCTCAGTCTTCAGCAAGCGAGCTCCGCGGGCCCACGTTCCCCGCGAATATGGGCGACACCAGTTCAGTTTCGCCGTGTGCGCTTCCGGTCCCCGATGGACGGTGCGTAGTCTGAGAGAACAAGTGCGTGAAGCCGCTGTTGGCCCATAAACAAACGTGAGTCAATTACCATGTTATCCTTTGTGTGCAATTAAATGTATTAACCCTAGCCACGCGTGATAGAGAAGAGAGACGGACATTCAAACTAACTTTCAGCTAGGATCGTTCCTTATGTATTATTGTGTCTCCTAGAATTGAATAAACTGTTTATGTGATAACCTACCGTGTTTTGCTTGACGAGGGAGGCCCTGGGACAATGGAGAAACGTGAAGTTCCGAACCACAAGCACTAGCCTTGAGGTTACGAGGAATCCTGCTTGTACCGAATCTTGAGCTAGTTATTATTTGGGGCAGATACAGCAGCTAATTGTATTAAATATGTGAGAGCTTTCTCCAACCCTGCCGATAGCGTCAGCACGCACGCTGGACGCCAACACTGGCGCTAAACGTGGGGCCATTTAAATTTTTTCTGTTCCACCACGGCCTCGTTCCCAAGCAACAATTGTAAACTCTGAAATGTTATTATAATGTATTGTTTATTCCCAATTGTCTAGCACTTCCAACAGGAATCTCGGCGCGAACATAATTTCGAATCACAATTTAAATTATTACGGACGCGATTTTATCATTTGTGACTCGTCACTCGACAAAATATTACCGGTATTCCAACGCAAGGTGCCCAACCTAGGAAGTTGTCGCTGCGAATAATACAGTGATTACAAAGTGTCGGCCGATTAAAATTGCTATTTTCAATACAAGTGAATAGTGGAAATAAACACAAATTAAAGAAGAATTTATTCAACAATTAAAATCATGTACATGATAAACAAATCATCCGCTTGGTCTCGAAAGTGCTAAATATTTTTAATAATATAATAGTTTGCAGCACGCTGGTACGTTTCTTTAAACGGACATTTGCTGACACCTAGGGAACAAGTGGATTTAAATTCTTTCTGTCATTTGACAATTAAGTATTTTTGACTCTGTCGTCTGATGAAACCGGATCATGCCATGCCATGCCAAAATCACATTCGAATAATGCAAAAAATACTAAATTCGCGTTGACGTGGATTCCTTGACATCTGACACTATAATACCTTGTCAATTGACAATGAAGGTAATATCTTGTCGAAAAGACGAAGGGAATTCGCGGGTAAATACCAAAAATTGGTGCTGTTTAAAGCCAGGCTATAGGAAGCCGCGTAATGAAACCATGCCCCCAAGATATTGTTGAATTCTCAAACAAATTACTTCCACGAAAACTTGTGAAAATTTTTTTCGATTTTTTTAATTTTCGAAATATTTTTTTTCCAAACGCTTGGAGTTTTTCTTAAAAACGCATTGCCAGAGGAAAATCGCTGCGCAAATTTTCTCCAGTTTTCAGACTCTGAAAATTTTTCCGATTTTTTCCTTTTTTCGATTTTTTTAATTTTCGAAATATTTTTTTTTCCAAACGCTTGGAGTTTTTCTTAAAAACGCATTGCCAGAGGAAAATCGCTGCGCAAATTTTCTCCAGTTTTCGGACTCTGAAAATTTTTCCGATTTTTTCCTTTTTTCGATTTTTTTAATTTTCGAAATATTTTTTTTCCAAACGCTTGGAGTTTTTCTTAAAAACGCATTGCCAGAGGAAAATCGCTGCGCAAATTTTCTCCAGTTTTCGGACTCTGAAAATTTTTCCGATTTTTTCCTTTTTTCGATTTTTTTAATTTTCGAAATATTTTTTTTTCCAAACGCTTGGAGTTTTTCTTAAAAACGCATTGCCAGAGGAAAATCGCTGCGCAAATTTTCTCCAGTTTTCGGACTCTGAAAATTTTTCCGATTTTTCCTTTTTTCGATTTTTTTTAATTTTCGAAATATTTTTTTTTTCCCAAAAACGCTTGGAGTTTTTCTTAAAAACGCATTGCCAGAGGAAAATCGCTGCGCAAATTTTCTCCAGTTTTCGGACTCTGAAAATTTTTCCGATTTTTCCTTTTTTCGATTTTTTTAAATTTTCGAAATATTTTTTTTTTTTTTTTTTTTTTTTCCAAAACGCTTGGAGTTTTCCTTAAAAACACAGTGCCAGAGGAAAATCGCTGCCCAAATTTTCTCCAGTTCTCGGACTCTGAAAATTTTTCCGATTTTTCCTTCTTTTCGATTTTTTTAAATTTTCGAAATTTTTTTTCCAAAGCGCTTGGATTTTTCCTAAAAAGCACGCGGCCAGAGGCAAACCTCTGCCCAAATTTTCAAATAACCCAAACACTTACAAATACGCGTTTTTTCGCAGAAGCATTTTTTTAAAAAAAATATATATACGTCCCCAGTGGTCAATCCCTGGCAAAAATTTCTTTCCAATTACGGATAAAGAGTCGAGTTCTCGTTTTTCTCCCAACGTAAGGTCACCCTGACACGACCCTATACACTATGGAAGTCCCTCAAGTCACGCTGGGTATAATCCCCCACATTTCTACGTCAAAAAAAGGAAGAACTACTACAGGCCCTGAGAAGTAGAAAGATTTCTCCCAGGAATAAATCCAAAAAATGCCTTATTCAATATGCTTCTTTCTACAACAAAAAGTACATCAGGAAGCACGTCACATTCAAGGAAGAAGACATCGTCTGGAGGAGAAACAACACTCTGTCACAAGGTGCGCTGTACTTCTCTGCCAAATTGGCACCCCGTTTTGTAAAGACGAAAGTCCTAAAGAAAATCTCAGACCTGGTTTACCGATTGTCCGACATCTCTGGTAAACACATAGGTAACTACCACATAAAGGACATTGTAAAAAGTGGGAACATGGAAACAAACTCCATTGCCACGCCCATATAACCCCAACGGTTATTCCTTGACTCCTAGCAACCATTCGTCTACACCGTGACATGGATCACTATGGAAGTCAACCCTTTTGTTTCGTCACTAATGAGCGGCCTCTCGTAAACGATTGTCACTCATTGGGACACTCAAACGAAACCCTTTCTAGCTCTGGCACAGTGTTGTCAACTGTAGCCAAAGTCATGGAAGAAATTATAATTCTCCCTTGTGGTTTCGTTTCATTTTATTTTATTTTTGTTTGTATAAATATCTCGTCATCATCAGTCATTCGCCTCTAATTGCGGCCCCAGGTGTCAAACCTTGGAAACATCGTTTTTTTTTCTAAGCATGCACACCTCTACCTGAAATTGATCACTTCGGAGAAAGGAATTCCCTGTGGCTTACTGCAAGTAGTCAGAGACTACGTGCCCAAGGTTTTGTGCATCGTCACAACTGGCAGCATCATATTTTCACATCATCATGTCATACCTCGTCACCCCTTTCTAAATATTAGAAAATCTTTTTGTACATTAAATATCGGGTCCTCGCCAAAGTGCATCTAACCCTTATGTCATATGTAATTAAATTAGGTAAGCAAACCTGTGTAAACCCACGGCGGTATCAGATGTTTGCTACCAGTTCTAAGTTTTTTTTCTGTTTTTTAAGAAAATAGAATGGCGCTCAATAAATAACCCTAATTGCTCTAGCTCTCCCCAGAACTGAATGTGGAGTCTGGAAAGTATCGTTATAAAAGGGACAACTTTTAACGTGCCTCTTCATTAACGATAAATTTTTTTTTTTACAACATTTCAGCAACATTGAGTCACCCTGGGTCTCAACTGTTCAAACTGAAATTTTGGGGTTGCCTTGTTGTGACTTATCACGTGCAAAGTACGAGGTCACAACAAGAAGCCAGGTCTCCAAGTGAACACCCTGCGAACAACCCATCCCATTATTATAATTTTCATAACACCAAGGTGTGTCCATCGCAGTCTGTTTAAGTAAGTAAAACCTAGAAGGTCTTAAACACTCAAATCGGACCTTTGTAAATAATTTGCCTTGTCAAACAACGATAAGCGCATGTCTTGTATTGTTGCTACCATCGTACGTGTAAGTACAACAAAAGTTGTACCATCACGATACGATACTCTGTGCGTAACCAAAAGGGTTGTACCACAAAGGATCTCTTTTGCGGTAAGCTTAGATGAAATTCACATTCCATCAGCACGCCAGAATTTTTCGTCCCTTAATTGTTGAAGTATAAAATCTTGGCCAGATCTTCAAATATGTTTTTGCCTTTGTGCAAGTCTTTAACGTACGCTAATATGGATTTATTATGCTACGGTATTGTTGTACTAAGTACATCAGTATGTCTCGCCGTCTGTATTGAATAGGTACTTTTATATGAACGTTAACCTTTTGTTGCCATCATAGGTGGGAACCTTATAAAATCTGCCGTCATAGATGGGAATCTCAGAATATCTACTAAATGCGATACGGGGAGCCCGTTATAATTACTCTGTGGGTTTTTGTCAGAAATGTCATAAACACCTAGTCTTTTGCACCTCCCTTCAATACTGGGCAACCCAGTTGTAATTCGTTCATTGTTATCCGTGAAGACGTTATAAAACTTACTTGCAAATCTTTTGATTTTGCAAATCTTGTACGCTATACGTGAAGACGTTACAATACTCACCATGTCCAACATTACCAAATATTATTGTAATGTGCCAGGATAACTGCTGTAGACCTTGTTTCACCTCCACCCAGAGGTCGAATTTCGGAAATAGCCGAATCCCCAGCAGTTTTCTTCGTTCAAATGTTCCCAATTACCACCCTTCCCCTTCCTCGAAATTATCCGTGAATGGGGATATATGCGTTACGCACTTGGCGTTTCGTTTGTCAAATGGGACAATCTTCATACGCGGATCCTTTCAACTTCCTACTCCTTTCCCAGTTGTCATTATTGTAATGTGCCAGGATGACTGCTGTAGACCTTGTTTCACCTCCACCCAGAGGTCGAATTTCGGAAATAGCCGAGTCCCCAGCAGTTTTCTTCGTTCAAATGTTCCCAATTATCACCCTCCCCCTTCCTCGAAATTATCCGTGAATGGGGATATATGCGTTACGCACTTGGCGTTTCGTTTGTCAAATGGGACAATCTTCATACGCGGATCCTTTCAACTTCCTACTCCTTTCCCACTTTGTTATAACTAATCTTGTACGCAATGTTTTGTTTTTCGAAAGTAGAAAAAATGCTACCGTATAGACGTGAGCATAGGTCATGGAAGACCAACTTCTTTCGAATGGGGAATTTTGTTATACGTACAATCCCTCAACCACGTATTCTTGGAAATGTATTTGGTAAAGAAAAAAACCAAAAGGGGTTACACAGAACCTGTCCTTGAATACGTACCTTTGTAACATGTATTAGGAATTAGCCACATTTAGTTAGCTCTCTCTCCGTCTCTCTCTCTACACGCCAAACAAATCCAACTTTTTCTCAACATGCACACTTGTTTCTCTCCAAACTTTTTTCATCATTGGTCTACTAGGCAGGTAAACTTCAAGAATTTTGTTCTAATAATAATTTTTGCCGGATTTTAAAAAAAAAAACCAGCAGCTCTGCACCCTATCTACATCTGCGCCTCTTCATGCTGCCCTCGCTACCGTCACGGAGGTCCCTTGCCTTCAATCCCTGCGTACCAAAAGCACCCGACCGCATCTAACATAACCTAGTGTGAGTCGTGCGTGTAGTTGCGAATCGTATCACCACAAAGAACCGACACTCAAAACAAACCCGAGCACGCCAGCTCTAGGTTGGTTCCTGTTCCTGTTGCCCTTGTGCAAATGCTCTGCTGCCATTATGCAAATATTCCTACTGCATAATACAAATGTTCCTGTTGCCCTTGTGCAAATGCTCTGCTGCCATTATGCAAATATTCCTGCTGCATAATACAAATGTTCCTGCTGCATAATGCAAATGCCCTACTGCCATTGTGCGGATGCTCCTGTGCCCTTGCGCAAATAACAATACCAACGATTGTTCACAAAACAATCCCACTACATACAAAAACCAGTGTACCAACCACCAATTACGATTCCACTCTCCAATACTTCAATGGTTTCGTACTGGCTCACCCACAGGATCCGGAAGCAGTTACCCTTTCGACCTCTGTGACAGGTAGAACTCTCCACACCACCTAGAAGCCTCATCATGTGTTCTCTTCCTCGTATTTTCTTAAAGGCCCTAGTGTCCCTTGAGTGTAATCTCAAATGGGCCAGGTTACTGTGACAAAGTAACCTTGTAACTTCAGTGAAACGTTCAACCACCCCAGACATCCTACGCAAACCACGTTCGCAAACATTAGCTCACAGACCAATGATACAATTTTAGAGTTTTTTTTCTATCACTGCATAACCCTTGTACCTTTCTTCAACAGATCCTTGTTCTTTGCAACTGTATTTATGTATGCCACTGCCTTTATATACATTTATTGACAATTCCTTGTTACACCATGTATCTTCTCTTTTGTGTTCTGTTCATAACTATTCTCCAGCTAGGAATCTCTCTCTCTCTCTCTCTCTCTCCTCGTTTCTCTTAAATGTTTTTGGCACAAGTGCTGAAAAGGTAAGAGGATTTATTAGTCCTACAGCTCCATTACCACGTCGCTTTTATTGCGGCGAGGGGGGAAGTGTTACGTTACAAAATAGACCGCCAATATAGATGCGCGCGCACCACCCCTTCCCGCGAGCAACAAACCGGAGCGGCCGCTAGACGCGCCGCTCACCGCAAGCTCCTCAGTCTTCAGCAAGCGAGCTCCGCGGGCCCACGTTCCCCGCGAATATGGGCGACACCAGTTCAGTTTCGCCGTGTGCGCTTCCGGTCCCCGATGGACGGTGCGTAGTCTGAGAGAACAAGTGCGTGAAGCCGCTGTTGGCCCATAAACAAACGTGAGTCAATTACCATGTTATCCTTTGTGTGCAATTAAATGTATTAACCCTAGCCACGCGTGATAGAGAAGAGAGACGGACATTCAAACTAACTTTCAGCTAGGATCGTTCCTTATGTATTATTGTGTCTCCTAGAATTGAATAAACTGTTTATGTGATAACCTACCGTGTTTTGCTTGACGAGGGAGGCCCTGGGACAATGGAGAAACGTGAAGTTCCGAACCACAAGCACTAGCCTTGAGGTTACGAGGAATCCTGCTTGTACCGAATCTTGAGCTAGTTATTATTTGGGGCAGATACAGCAGCTAATTGTATTAAATATGTGAGAGCTTTCTCCAACCCTGCCGATAGCGTCAGCACGCACGCTGGACGCCAACAATGCACTTCTTGCCATGGTGGATATGTGCGGGTAACTACGTCCTTGCTACTATATATAGGACAGGAGACGTACTATAAGATGTTGTATGTTTTATAAGCTCATTAATAACCCTCGAAATAAAGCTCTTAAAACCAAAACTTAAATCTTAATAATCATTCAAATGTGTCTAATGATTATTGTGTTCTAGATATATTTCCTATAAACTCGTAAAATTTCACATAATCACCTCTTCATGTAAGGCTTTGTCTTTTTCGATATAATAAGTATGGTAATCCATTGTGTACACATTATTTGTCTCTTTCTCTCTATTACATTGCAATAATTTAATTTCATGCTCTCTCATGGTTTCTTTATTCTATTTTTTACTTTATCTCACTCTTAATTTGTGTAGGTTATAGGTGACAGGACTATTTAGAATCATGCAATTTCAATACCTTCTTTGAAAAGTCATTAAAATTGTTAAATAGGTGTTGTTAAATTAGGTTTTTTTACATTAACTCCATACAGGAGGCCCTGGAGGAAAATAATTTCCCTCAGGGCCTATGTCATCTTTGAAGATGCTTTGTGGTGGGTGTTTTTGAGGAGAGGAAGGAGTGAACGTGGGTCTTGAAGAGACCCATTTTGTAGGAGGGAGGAAACACAGAGGTGTGACTAATGTCAACCGTGTACATATGTTGGGTGCGTGTTTGGCGTGTTTCCTGACTACGCACCAGTGCCGAAGGGATCAATGACGCTAGTTCCTCGGAGCATCTTCCATTGTAATACCGGTAGAACAAGGCTAGCATTCCCACCTGACGCCTGTGCTCTAACGATTGCAATCCGTTTGTTAAATCTATCAAACGGGCCACCCGTTTCTGACTGAGTCGAGGCTTTTTCTTTTTAAAGGGTATGGTCTGTTTTTCAATATCTTTTTTTCAACTTTTAATGATTTTCAAAGGGGTGTTGAAATTATATGATTCTGAGTTGTCATTAAGCCATTTGTATGTATGTATAAGCAGTAAAAAACAGTACATTTTTGTTTAGTTAAACTTACAAGCTGATGATGCTTGGTTCAGCGAAACCGGTCGATCTTAATAAATTAAACAAATTTCGTGGTTATACGCCAAATTATGGTTTTATTTCAGAAAATTATTTTGTTACTTAAATAATATACATGAAGATATGTATACAACTAAGAAATAAAAAGATTTAAATTTTTATCCACCGAAACAATCGATTGGAATTGAAAGTACTCCTTATATAAAAAATCAAATATCTCAATAAAAATTTAAAATGCCAGCTTCTTCTGAATAACAAACATAGCGATTGAAATTTCAAAGTTAATTGAATTTCAAGAATTTCCAACGATTCGATATTCCCAGAGGCGCGGCGGTTAAAACATTTAATTTAGCATTTATCCCTGGGGAAGTGTCCCCGTTTGTCCTTTACTATTCACCATTAAGTCCTCCAGCTCTTCACTAACTTACACAGAAACTTAGAGGTTAATGAAAAGGTGTGTGTTATTTGTCTTTGAACACTTGGAGAGGTCAATAAATGGCTTCTATCCCCTTGTCTGACCTGTGTATGCGTAGAATATAACTTTCTCTTAGTCTATACAAGTGATGGCCAACCTCTACATACAAAATTAGGTCAAATAAAAAAAACAAATCATCAAATTGTTAATGGAATTACTCTTTTTAAAACAAGTTTTGAAGGTTTTGAAAGCGAGTTTGTTATGTGTACAAGGTAGATTATTATGACCAAGATTGACTCGCATGGCAGATGAAAGGAATAGGTTCATTAACCTTAATCATTATTTTCAAAGAAAAAATACCAATGTAAATTAAAATAAAATGACATCCTAAATAACTAAGGCTGTCTGGCAAAGGGCTTGCTTAGTTTAAGTAGTTCATGTTGATACCGTGGTAAGTTGAATTTGAGCTGAAGTGTAGCATGATGAAACCTCATTTTTGTAAAATGAATCGTGAGAAAAGCAGGATTGCAGGGAATCGACTCCCAACCGTAGGACACTCCAGAAGCAGGGTGGGCGGATGTATCTCGATGTCGATCCTCCCTCCAATCCACGTCCAATGTCCCAAAATCATGATCGTAGCGATCTTTAAAACCGTCGTTTTGCGGTCGAGGGGACCGCCCAAAGCTCTCGGCTGCTCCACCAAGAATGACCCGCTTTCTTTTCAAATCTGTCGATTTGAATCTCGTGTAGGAATGACAACTTTACATTTCAAAATATTCCAGGGCTCGCAATATAACCAATACCCAAATGTCGATGGGCAAGTACTGGAGGTGCCACACATCGAGACCATAAATAAAGTGTGTATAAGAGGGTGCACACACCTACAATATACTTTTCTGTAACAAGTTTTTTAGTCATCATTGAAGTTAATCATATATATTCTTTATTGTTTTATGGTCATCAGTCAGTTCATCAAAGTGTTGAAGTGTTAGGACGGATTGTTTCAAAAAATTTGATGAGTTCATCAAATATTTGAAGTTTATTTTCACGTTATGTGGATGTTCTATTCAAGTTTTGTTATCACATTATTATAGGCCAGTTGCAGCATGAAACTGAAATAATCACAGAACTTGAATAGAACTTACACAAAATGTGAAAATTAACTTCAAATATTTGATGAATTCATCAATTTTTTTGAAACAACCCATCCTTAAAGTTTGCATCGCGTGTGACTATTTCACATTTATCCATCGCGTAACAATCGAAAATGAATAATTGGAAGTGCCAACTGTCATAAGTAGATTTTGCGATATTGTTAATGTGATAACCAATGCCAAGTTTCATCTGCGTAACACGTTTGATATTTGTTTATTATTACCAAATGCCATTTATTTTACGAGTTGTACGTAAATGGAGACTTCAATTTTCCCTATGAGGTTCAATTTTCCTTATGCTACAAAATTTCATATTTTTTTCACATATGTCTCATGTTGATTAGACAACACCGAGGATAGAACTTTTAGAATTTTTAGAAATAAACGAATAGTACTGAAGGTAATATTAGCTGTCAAAATGTTGATTTTAGTTGACGGCTGAAAAGCGTGTGACATCACAGGACATACGCGGCGTAACATTCGAATTACAAGTTGTACTACGTGTGACTTCACGGGACACTATTGCGTATATTTTACCAATATTCACAGTAAACGATACTCGTAAATGCTTTGTTATTTTTGGAGATATCGGAAAATTAATTGAAATTGTCGTCAATAACTCTTTAATTAAAATACACGTTCACCAAAAAAGAAAAAAAAAATGGTTGTCTTTAAAGTCAGTTTATGGACGATAATTTTACGTGATAACGTCATAAGAAAACTTTTACATAGAATTTTACAGTCACAAGCCGAACGCTTAGGCCGATCGTGCCTCTCTATCGTTTGTTTTGCGCTCTCGTTTGCACATCTTTCAGCCGGCGTTCATCGATTTATAAGACGTTATCACTTCAAAAGTAAATTTAAAAAATATGTATATTTATTTATTTATACATATTTTTATATTTTTAAGTACCTACTTTCGATTTTGAAGTAAAGAATTTGATCAATGAAGTGAATTATTTGTAAACACCACTTGACTTGTAGACAAGAAAATGAACCAAATTGCGGCTTTTTTTATATTAAAAATATGTTTTCCAATTCATTCAAAAGCCATATAATATTTAATAAACTCGTGCAGCAGTCAGCTAGCTAGAAGGCTACGACACGTGTCCCATTAGCAGAACAATTTGTTTACTTATGTTATGCTTTTCCCGCGAGTCGTAAGTTCGCCACCCCGTGCTTTAGTCAGTAAAACGGTGGAAAAACTAGACCAATTACTACTTTTAACTACGCTGGGATAAGTTACGCATAGGGTGGATAACCTTGTGCTAGAAAAGGTGTTAAGATCGTCGTCTTCGATCTAGGTTTTATAAACGAAGCGAAGATTTCATCATAAGTATTATATCTGATTGATTTTATTTTATCAATATTTTATCAAAGTAAATTATACATTGAGAATCACATTTCAATTTAAATTCATTTAATAATTTCCTCAAATCAGTATTTGCAAGTTGGGTGGCGGGAATGAGTACCGCCGCCCCGGTAACCTTTATTGGATAACCAACACCTCTGCCATAGGTCCCCCCAATTGGTTTGCTACGTTTGGTGATTTAGCAGGGGTGCCCGGGTTCACGGGGTGAACTTTGTCTAGGTCTTGGAGGCGGATGACCAGGACCCACTGAACCCCAGATTCCTACCCACCCCTTAAACCCCTTTCCTCCCCAGAACTCTCCTCCCCTTCCTTTAATTTAAAAACCCTCCACACAGCGTCCCCAAAGATGACATAGGCTCTGAGGAAAATTATTTTCCTCTGGGCCTCCTGTGTGGAGCTCATGTAAAAAAAAGTATTGGTGTTAAAACGAATATAAATTGATTGTTTTCACGACTTATTCTCTTATTGTTATTGAAATACAGGATCGTATAATTTTATTTCATTTATTATTTTCTGCCTTGATTATTCACAGTAAAGGCATAATAACGGCGAAAAAAATGTTGATTTTTACTTTCCCAATAATACAGCCTTGTTTATGTGGTATTTTCTCTGCATTGACAAGGAATCAGACAGACTGCCAAAAATTATGCAACCGAAATCAATCTTTTTACTAACGAATAATTAATTCTTTGTCGATAATTTGTGCGAAAATAATTTTCCGCTCTTTACTGAAACTGTGGTTCCATAGTTTATTTCATTATAAAAAGAAAGAAGATGAAACTATGATTAATATTATCGTTAAGAATAAATTATCCATTATCTAATAAATTATTCTAAATTATTACCCAATACCGAATAGATTATTCAATATCCATTTATCCAATAAAATATCGATGGATTTTTGAGATTTTCGTGACCAAAAGAATACCGTGATGACATCTGCCCTGATGATGGATACAGTAACTCCATCCGAAATGTTTGCTGGAGAAGGAGGTAGCGCAATGCGTTCTAATACTCTGAAAATAAATCACAAAAACGGGTTTTTTAATCAATAAAGTTTTTTTTTGTTAGTGTGAATACCTCGGAAGAGTCCTAACTGCTCGGGTCTGGAGCCAGTGAGACCTATGGCATCCCCAATTGGTGTTCCTTGTCAGGTAGAAGTTTTTGGAAGACGGCGAGAAGGAACGTGGGGAAGTATCTGGCTATTCAGATTTGGTCACCAAACACGGCTAAAGCCATTTCAAGCAAAATTTCAATTCTGAACGGTCTTACACCGGGGTATCTTCCACTCTGGAACATGCTGCAAATTTGCTAAATATTATTTAAGATGATAAAATAATGAAATAACCCAAATTAATCCGGGATTTGAAGCGACCTCCGGATTGCTTGAGTCGAGAGCCTTGCTCCTCGGCCACAGATGTCGTAGTGTAAACTGAATAATTTGACTTATTATTTTTCATTAATTATGTCATCACGAGGAAAAAAATCTATTTATTTGTGTATTATAACATCATAAAATGGCTTTTACAATCAAGTGATACGTGAGGTGATGCAGTGACACAGGGTAGTTATAATAATATCAAAATAAAAATGTACATTAAGCCAAATATGTATGATAACAACACTAGTTTTTAGTTATGGGATTCATTTATGTGTTAAAACAAAAAAAAAATACGAACACTTGCGGTGTAGAGGGTTATATTTTGTTATAATAACAGAAATTTTATGAAAGCAGAATAAATATAAGTACTTGTGGTGGGTTTCATTTTTGTATACCGTTTGATTCTATTGATGTGGAAGATATAGAAGAAGTGCACCTATTTTTCAAAAGTTTTATAAATTGTCCGTGGGCCTAAAAAACACTTTAAAGGTGCCTGAAATAATTATTGCTGAAAACGATTTGATTATCACCAATGTAGTACCTAATCAACGTAAATTAAAAAAATAAAACTTTAGGTCGTTTTTCCATTGATGACCTAATTATGACAGCGAATCTTATTCGAAAACTTAAGCCACCCCATTATTACCACTTTCCAAGATTAAATCAGTTCCCAGCATTTAGGCCTCAGAGCGACACTTGTACTAACAAGCCAGCTGCTATCTATTTGAATATTCCAATTATTATTAAAGCGCCGCGGAGATGATCAAGTGTCAATGGTTATGTCAATTTAGGTCATTGACGAGATTGACAATGATTGCTAATTGAACATTTACAGAGTAAATTGATACTTACGATTTTCTATTGATGGAAGAATGGTGTATATTTTGATGAAGCGCTATTGACGCATGGGCGATTGACGATCGTTCGTTCAATTGTTCTGTCTATCGACCCCTTTTAAATTCAGTTTCGTCGCATAATGAGATTATCTTTTATATCGCAACTGTCCAGAGTTATGGAAAGTAAAATCAATCATCACCGAAGGTACTGTTTTTGCAGATGTTCACAAATCAACTAGGGCAAAAAGGTGGGCGGGTCAATCGAAACTCCATCAATTGCACATCAATTGCAAATGTCAATCGCCTAAACACATTGGCAATGGACATTAATCATCTCCAGTGCGCTTTAATGACGCATTTAGGGTGTGGAGTGCCCGCTCCACACAAATAGCTCAGAGGAAAACAATTCTACTCAGGCCCTGTGTCATCTTTAATGCTGTGTGGAGGGTATCTAAGGGAAAGAAGTGGATGAAATTCTGGGAAGGAAAGGTATGAGTCGAAATCTGAGGGTCAGTGTGTCCAGGAGTGACGGACTAATGAATCCATCCCTCCTACTACGGATCAAGGCGATGTTCCGAGAGAGCCCTGCTGGAGAGATCAAAAGGTCTCCCTCGTCCAGTCTCTCTTGATCTGGCCTGCTACTGTTGGTGGGCAGACCTAACCGCACTTCTTCAAGGGTACCCTTGGGAAACCGGCTAAGGGACGCGAGTGTTTGGGCACGTTGCGGCCAGGCCGCTCGCCCTCTCATTCTCGCCGGGACTGCCCCGCGATAGTGGGAAAAACTGCCCCCGATATCTTTCTTTTTATATATTTTTCTTTTTTTTAATCATACTTTCCCCTACATATTTTCTTTTTCTTTATTATTTCACTCTTACTAGATGCTGAATGATGCTAACAGGCGAACACACCTTTGATGTGTCTTTATATTGTTAATTTCTGCAAATGTAAGTATGCGTACATTTTCATTCTTACTAACAATCATGCATGCAGGGACATTGGAGGGTCTAGATTCGCTTAAAAATAAATGTAGCTTCCTTTTCACAAAAAAAAATTAGAGTCCTGACGTATGCAGCTAAGGAGGTTAAACAATCAGTTTCCTCACACAGCCGTTGGGAGTGTTGGGTCCCCCTCCAGACCCAACCGCCGCCAAGACCCGGACATGCCTAACTTCATGAATCCGGGCACCCCTGCTAGGTAACCAAACGCAGCGAACAACTTGAGATGATCTATGGCAGAGATGTTGGTTATCTAATAAATTATTCCCGGGGTAGCGATACACATAGCCGCCTCCCTCCTTAACTGGAAATTTAGACACATGAATCTTTTCCTCTTAGTTCTCCATATTTAGTTGGGTATCAACAAGACAATCTTCATCCTTGCATCCTGCAATTCTACCATGTCTTCCATCAATCGTGATATGACAAAGACATCGGAATTTCCTTATTTTATAAATTTTTACGATTCCTTAATTTTTGGCCATTTTCTTCATTGTAAAGCAGGATATGTTCATGATGCACTTACAGTCACTGTTCAAAATCTTCCATGTCTATATGAATTTATGCTTTGATTGTATTTCAATCCTGTTAACAATCCAAATTTCAAAGCCAGATTTCAAAGCAATCTACAGGAACCGATTTCATTATTTTTCCAAAAAAAACTGAAACCAAAATGTCACCACCCACTTGTTTATGCATATTTTTCCATGTCACCTGGCAATATAAAATGCAAATATATAGTTCTATGTATTGGTAATAAAGAAATTCCCATGTTTTAAGTGCTAAAATATCTTTCATTTCGATTGAACTGTGAAATCAAAAAAATACACAACCCTTACTTTTCGATCCGGCGGGATTCAAGACATTTTCCGAAAATAGTTTTTCCCGTAATCTTCAAATTACGCCATAAGCATAATTTTATGCAAATTATTTTTTGTAGACCCATGTTTTACGAAAACTAGATGAAAATACTAAAATTCCCTTATCACACACCACCTGCACCTACTTATAAATGTGCTTATGAGCAAAGTGTACTCAGTAAATCGCAGAACACTTAACCATCCATCACTCAAATGATCGGTTTTAAACCCCGAAGGACTCCCTCCACAAACACGAACATCTTAAGCCTTATCAAACTAACCACTTACTAACCTTCATTATTTGAGTTCCTGGCTACGGAGATAAATTTAATTAACCGTTTGCCAACGTTGTTATTCCGCTTAAGTATACCGGCAAAGCGCCCAGGGGGCGGTAAGTGCCCATCGACCCCGCTTAAATTTGCTTTTGTCGTAACGAAAGCGATTTGTTGAATGAAGTAATTATTTTTTTCAATATTTACATTGCTTATCGGTTTAATTGTATTTATAATTCAACGTTTATGCGGAAATATTCCGGTTATGGCGTGTTTTATCGCATTTTAAGTACTTTTATTGAAAATAGGCATAATATTTAACTTGCCTACAATCCGAGTTGTTTGAATTTTGGAATAAATCATAAACTTTTTTTATATTACTGTCTAATGATCCTAAGGTAATCTTTTCCAACCAACTAATCTTGAAGTAAATTCGAATTTATCTATTTGGATCCAATGTTCATTTAAGCTCGCTCTTTTCAAAACATTACAGGTACGTTATTTTCAATCAGTAGGTGGGTATGGGTACCGCCACCCGGGAACCATTTATTGAATAACCAACACCTCTGCCATAGGTCACCCCAAGTAGTTCGCTACGTTTAACAGGGGTCTTGGCGGCGGATGCGTCTATCAGCCATCGTATATATAACCAGCTTCATGGCAGGCTGGATCGGGAGAGAATGGTTGAGGGAGTCCCTTTGACCTCCCCAGCCGTACTCTCTTGGAACATCGCCTTGCACTGCAGTGGGAGGGGTGGATTCTCCGCCATTCCTGGACACACTGACCCCCAGATTCCTACCCACTCCTAACACCCTTTTCCTTGCCCGATTCTCATCTCCTTCCTTTCCACAAATGACCCTCCATACAGCATCCCCAAAGATGACATAGGCCCTGAGGGGAATTATTTACCCCGGGAGCCTCCTGTGTGGAGCTAATATAAAAAAGGGTACTCATTTTTCATCGATATCACCATATAATAGATTATAATCGGTAAGTGATATGACGCGGAAGGTACTTACACAATAATTTTTAAAAGGTCATAGTCACTTTAGATGCAATATTTTTTAAGATCCGTTGTGAATAATTTATTTATGTTAAATTTGTAAAAAAGAATTATTTAAAATAGCAAAAAAAAATTAAATTAAATTGTGTCTAATTTTACTGCTGCGTCAAGTTCTACTTATTCACAAAATAAAAAGACATAATATTTAGTTATATAATTTAACTCGTTAACACAGAACCGCAGCTGGTGCAGTCAAAGCCATTTCTGGATGTGATGCACAAACGGGGTTTTGAGAACGCTTGAATTCTACGGATGTGAACAAGTTCAAACCGCAGAGTATTTTATTGTTGAGGAACGCCCACCCACCAGTTCTTCCGGGCCACTGAACAATAAATCGGTAGAAGTGTGCTGTGAGAATGTCCGTGTGCCCAAAGTAAGATCAATATTTCATTACTTCTTGTGAAACTTATCAAATATTTTCTCCTTTACCAATAAACGTATGGTTCCCTTTGTCATGACGAAATTTCACAGGTACGAATTTAACGTACGAATATTACACTTCACAATTGCATGCGGTAGAAATTACACATAAACGAAATTATGAATGGTGAGAATTACACCCACTGAAGTTACATACACACATACAATACATCACATAACCTGTTTTTATGAGGTTTAAATTTTAGTGTTTAATGTGTGTTGTATAAATTTCACACATGAAAAAAACAAATCTTATGTTATAGCACTACCAAAAAATGCAAAAATCTGTAGTTATGGTTTAAAAATGTAATCCCTTAAGCCTCGATGACATTTAGCGAGTTTACAAGCTACTATCTGGAAAATTCGCTATCTGTTAGTAAACTCTCTCAGCGTCATTGTATTACTTGCTAACCAGCAGATTGTGGACAATCTACGAAAAAAGTTGAAAGATGGTCAACTTTACTCGCTACTCGCTTGTGTTTGTCCAAAGATGGCGGCTCACCAACAGCTGATTTCGTCTGTGAGAATTAGTTCGGTGGAAGCCGGTATTCGCTAGCGTGTGGCGTTAAGGCGGCGCTTCCCGGCCAAAAAAGAAGAAGATGGATAGATATGTAATTACGAATGTTGGACAGAGCGCGCTAATATTTTAAGTGATAAAATTGAAACGAAAATTGCAAAACTGCTTAATAAATCATGACTAGTTAAAAATATAGCAAAAATCTCGTGGGAGGTATCTTAAGTATCATTTAAAGAAACATTTTGAATTTTTTCACAAATATAACTTGTAAAATAAAGACTTGGTTTTAATAATTTTCGGAGCATACTTTGCGATTTTTTTCTATCGAGGGAATTTCATATAATTTGTGTTTTTGCGTAAAACGTATCTGGATATTATCTTCAAAAATAACATATATTTTTTTAAGAGCTTAAAAACTTCAAATTTTTAAGGGAGATTTGTAAGAAATCGGTCGAAATTCGATAGCGGCGGCCTAACTGCGAGCTCAAGTTTTTTACAAAATGTAGACCGAATTGGTTCGCGCGAGAGTCGTTATGTTAGCTGCTACTGTCGCTACTGAGCGAGTAGACAATTTTGTGTGCCACCATGACTATTTCACTCGCCGATTCATCCGCCTTTAAAGTTACCGGCTAGTAGCTTGTAAACTCGCTCTATGTAATCGAGGCTGTAGAAATATGTTTTATGCTTTACTTAAATGCTGCAAGTAGAACACATGTTGACTTTTTAAATAATCAAGTATTTTTATAAGCCTAGAAAAAATGAAGTATCAGACCAATGAAAACTGCTTTAAAGTTCAAAATCTCTGACTAATTAATTCTTTTTGGGTTATGGTATTATGTTATGACATGGAAAACTGAGTGCTTTAGAAAATATTCTTAAACTTTAAAATATTTGTGATGGAGAGAAATATGAATACAAATCAGAATGAAGCAAGTTCTTTGTTTAAAACAACTTTATTTAAATTTATATTCGTCGACCGGTTTCGGTCGAACTCGACCTTCTTCATAATAAACATATAATAATATAACTAAATTAAAGTACAGAGTTAAGATAATGAGGTAAACACAAAAGAAAGGGAGAGCATATAAGAGAGGGAGAGAGCATCAGATAATGGTTGTGGTAGGGGTAGGAGGAGGGGTCAAGGAGGGGGGGGGGGGTTAGAGAGGGAGAAAGGGAATAACTTTGAATTGGGACTGTTGGAATTCTTATTGTTTGTTTTAAATTTGACAATTATTTTTCTTTGATTTTAATATTTCTAAAGCTTCTGAGTTATTAAGGCGTATTCCTATTTTTTTTTATATGAACTATTTGGACTCCCGATTTTTTATTAAACGTATGGTCAGTATCAATTAAGTTGTTCGGCAAATTCTGAGAAACCCGTGCTTGTTAGACACCTAACGTGTTTTTTAACCTTAATATTTATGTTACGCACTGTTTTACTGAATATAAATTTAAATAAAGTGGTTTTAAACAAAGAACTTGTTTCATTATGTAAAATGTCAAGTCACAAAGTATTTGCTTTCTTCGATAAGTGAATACGAATGTTAGAGAGAGAGTGCCCTAATATTAAAAACGATAACATTGAAGCGAAAATTGTGAAAACGTTTAATAAAACACCACTTTTTTAAAATAGAGCAAAAATAACATGTGGAATGTCTAAAATAGCATTTAAAAAGAGACTGTGAATTTTTTCATACATATAACTTGTAAAATAACTGAAAAAATGTGTATTTAATAATTTTCGGAGCATAATTTGTGATTTTTTTCAATTGAGGGAATTTCATATAATTGCCGTTTCGGCCCGGAGAATATACAGATATTATCTTCAAGAATAACACATATTTTTTGAGAGCTTTAAATCTTAAACCGCCTTACTCATAATCGCAGAATAAGATAATACCGTGGTAATACGAACGGGTTGGGTGAAATTGTCGTTCAAATTTCACCTAACCCGTTCGTATTACCGTCGTATTATCGCATTCTTCGATTATGAGTAAGGCGGAAAGTGTTTAAGGAAAATATGTCATAAATCGGTAGAAATGCGGGAAGCCGGGCCTTAAGTAGGTTTGGTTTTTTCACGTGTGTAATTTCAGCAATTGCAATTTATGTTTGTATTATTCCGTCCGTGTAATATAATAATAATTCTTAACTTATTAGATAACCAACACCCCGGCCACAGATCACCCCAAGTGGTTCGCTACGTTTGGTGACCTAGGAGGGGTGCCCGAGTTCATGGGGTAAGGTTTGTTTAAGTCTTAGTGGCGAATGCCTTTGCCCACCTACTGCTTGGCGGGCCGAATCGGGAGTGACAGTTTGAGGGAGACCTAACCTAGATCTCCCCATCCGGACACTCTCAACCCTTGTTTCAATAACTCTCAACACTCTCAACCCGACATAGCCTTGCACTGCGGTGGGAGGTTTGCTTTCATACGTCTGTTACTTCTTGACACATTGACTTCCTGATTCCTATCCACCTCTCATTATTTTTCCTTGAAAATGATCCTCCTCACAGCATCCCCAAAGATGAAAGGGGCCCTAAACGTAGTCAAATAATAATGAAAAAGGCCCCAATGTAGTCGAAAAGCCATCAATGTAAAAAATACAAGCAGGCAACATCAATAAATTTAGAAATGTCTTATATAAACAAACAACAATAAATTTCAAAATGTCTTATATAAACAGGCAACATCAATAAATTTCAAAATGTCTTATATAAACAGGCAACATCAATAAATTTCAAAATGTCTTATATAAACAGGCAACATCAATAAATTTCAAAATGTCTTATATAAACAGGCAACATCAAAAATTTCGAAATGTCTTATATAAACAGGCAACATCAATAAATTTCAAAATGTCTTATATAAGTAGGCAACATCAATAAATTTCAAAATGCTTTATATAAACAGGCGACATCAATAAGGTGGGTAGGCCACCTCTCATTCTTTTTCCTTCCCAGAACTTCTTTCCCTTCCTTCCCTGAAAAAGAACAGCTCAACACAACGATTTTTTTAACGTAAAAAAAATCAGGCTGCGTAATATTGGTAGGTAAATGAAATTCACGCCTTGTGTAATTTCATCGTTTAATTCTGGTTCCCATCTCTCGTGCCCTTTCCGTGTTGTCCCAAGTCTCTCCCCCCGATTTCCACTTATTTGCTTCTCTTGGTTCCTATCTTCTTTACTCTGTGGTGCTTGTTGAATAAAGTTTATAGGTCTAATATGCATAGGGGTACTTACCCTTTGGGCCCTTTCTGATTTATGAGAGGAAGAACAAAAAATTAAATCGGTGAAGCCCATTGTAGCCCGCAGTTCGTATTCCATTAAAACTTCACACTTCATTTTTTTTTTTCTTTTCGTGCTGAAAAGCATTTTTTGTGGGAAAACGTATCTTTATTTCACGGGGTAATAAAATTATTACATCGAGGTAATTCCGAAATCAGCTTTTCGAGTTACACACGAAACTATACCGTACCTTTATTTCCTCTCCCATTATAATAAAAGGATAATTTATTTCTCTTCTCTCCTCGTTTTTGTTCTTCTTTTTACAAATCATATAAGTCCGACTGTAATAAACAATACAAACATCAGTTACCTATTTTTATATTTTAATCGTTTTTATTACGAAAGAACATTTCAGCATCGCAAAGGAAGGGAAGAATTCATCCATCCGTCACTCTTGGTCCTATTGACCCATCCCTTACACCTTTTTCCTTCCCAGAGCTTCCTCTCCTTCCTTTTTCTTTATAGATCTTTCACACAGATGATGACACAGGCCTTGAGGGAATTTTTTTTCAGATTTCTTTTTATTCTTCGTTTTTCCTCAAATTTCTTCTTTTTTATCTCAAATTTCTTTTTCATAATCTTAGTCTTTTGATTTGTTTTAACCTGCCCCGTGGTCATACGAATGTTAATCAAACACAATTTATAAATTCATTTCTTTTCTTTTGTTTTTTTCTTTAATTCTATTTCTATTTTTTTCCCTCGGATTTCTTTTTATTCTTAGTTTTTCCTTAAATTTCTTTACATAATCTTAGTCTTTTGATTTGTTTTAACCTGCCCCGTGGTCATACGAATTTTAATCAAACACAATTTATTAATTCGTTGCTTTTCTATATTTTTTTCTTTCATTGTATTTCTACTTTTTTTTCTCAGATTTCTTTTTATTCTTCGTTTTTCCTGAAATTTATTTTTTTTTCTCTCAAATTTATTGACATAATCTTAGTCTTTTAATTCGTTTTAATCTGCCCCGTGGTCATACGAATGTTAATCAAATACAATTTATAAAATCATTTATTTTCCATTCTTTTTTTTCATTAATTCTATTCCTTTTTTATTTCCTCAGATTTCTTTTTCTTTTTCGTTTTTCCTCATATTTCTATTTTTTTCTCCAAATTTATTTACATAATCTTAGTCTTCTGATTTGTTCTAACCTGCCCCGTCGTCATATAAATGTTAATCAAACACAATTTATAGATTTATTTCTTTTCTATTCTTTTGAATAATGGCAACACTAATCGGAAGGTCAACCGGAAGTTCCGGGAGCGGGTACTTCTGGCTGGAAATCCGAGATGTACGGGTTTGCAGCGACTTATCAGTTATTCATATTCATTGATCTGTATATTTCTCTTAATTATCGAAAGACTGTAAATGACTGGTACGTAAATAGTTTACCTTTCCCTTCGTTAATTCGAAAAATCCACAAATTATGAAACCATCAAAGCAATGAATAAAGAAAATTTAAAAAAACAACCAATTAATTGTGATGTATCACAATTGCATTAATACCTTAAATTCTGGTATGAAATTTAAAAGTTCTCCAGTAATGAACATACATTAATTACACTGATCCATTGTTCATAGATACAAAATATCCTAAAGATAAGTAAATATAAATTTACATTGCTTGCATTATTGCACGCTACCAATTAAATACTGAACAAATCTATTTATCTGTTTAAGTATCGACTTCTAGTAGTAAATAATTGTTCCACGTTCGATTATAATACATGGAATACATATATTATAATCGAACGTTGTTTCGAAAATAAATTATCAAATTGTTGTAATTGTTCTTTTTTTTACCTCCCGCATTTTAATCTCTAAAAAGTACATTTTTTGTTTTACAAAACACAGAGAAATAAAAATAAATACGAGTGCAATTCACACACGGTAGAAGCGAAACTTGAAAAAAATCTCATGCCTTGAAAAGTGAGGTCGTAATCAAAGCAGCCAATGAGCGCAGACCTAGGACCTAGCGACATTTCCGTTTTATTTATTTATTTATAAATAAACGCCCTTTTTCGGGGCTTTTACATATATAGCATAGAAAAAACATTTTATTGTACATAACTGAACTTCCTCAATAACAATATTTTAAATTTATTCAAAGATAAATTGAAGATGTCCACTGACTTGGTATAATTGTTTCCCTCCATTAGTATTCTGGGCAAAGAGGAATACATATGGTAGTTAGTCCCAGAATTTCTGCACTGAAATAAATCCTGACTTCTAGTATTACGAAGTGGAATTCGGAAGCTTATCAATTCAAGTAATACCGGACTATCAACTAAATCATTTAGAATTTTATATAAAAATACCAAGTCAGTGAAAATTCTTCTGTTTGACAATTTAAGCATATTCATATCGTTTAAAAGTGTGTTGTAGTTTAACATATTTGCTGAAATACCCATTTTAAAATTTAGAAAACGTAAGAATTTGTTTTGTATTCTTTCAACAGCTTGTACGTGCATATTATAATGAGGATTCAACAGCTTGTACGTGCATATTATAATGAGGATTCCAGACAGGAGAATTGTACTCAAGTTGGCTTCTAACATAAGCAAAATATAACATTTTAATACACTTTATATTGTTAAAGTTTCTAGTTAGCCTAGTTATAAACCCCAACATTTTTAAGCCCTTATTACAGATTTCTGTTATGTGGTTAACAAATGAAAGATTTGATTGAAAAGTGATGCCCTAGTCTTTAATTTGCATTAATGTCTGAAGAGCATTGTTATCAATGTTGTAATTAAATATCACTGGATTTTTTATTCTAGAAAATCTAACAATTTGACATTTTGAGATATTTAAATAAAGTCTATTTTCCATACACCAAATTAACAATTTGTTGATATTATCTTGAAGAATGTTGCAATGATAAATATTTTCAATAATTTTAAAAATTTTGAAGTCATCAGCAAAAAGTAAGATAGATACATCATGAAATTTCTGTAAGATCATTTATAAACAAGATAAATAAGATTGGGCCAAGGTGTGAACCCTGTGGAACTCCACTTGTTGCATTAATTTTTTCTGACAGGGAGGATTTAATTCTAACTATTTGTTGTCTTCCAGTAAGATAGCTTTTAAACCAGGCTAATATATTGCCGCGTATACCAAGCTTTCCTAATTTCCAAATTAAGATTTCATGGGAAACTGTATCAAATGCTTTACTGAAATCAGTATAAACAGTGTCCACTTGTTTTTTTTTCTTTAAAAGCATTGTTTATAAAATTTTCATAAATAATTAAGTTGGAAAGAGTACTTCTACCTGGCATAAATCCAAACTGGTGAGGTGATATAACAGGTTTTATTTGTGTAAAAAGTTTGTCAAGTATTAGGCTTTCAAAGAGTTTCGGTATGGTGGATTGAATACATATAGGTCTGTAATTACAAACATCACTTTTACCACCCTTTTTGAAAATTGGAGACAAATAACTAATTTTCTACTTATCAGGAAAAATTCCACTAGATAAAGATAGATTAAAAAGTTTGGATAATGGAAGAGCAATTACTTTGATACATTCTTTGATAAATATTGTAGGGATATTATCCGGTCCAGCAGATTTGTGGATATCTAAGGATTTAACTTTAGTAATTACATCAGATATACTTATGGTACACTGTGAAATATCAAGAGTTTCATCTAGAGTAGTTGTTGGAATAGGAGAATTATTTGAGTCTGTTGAATAAACACTTTTAAAAAATTTTGCAAACAAGTTAACAATACCATCAGTATTATTGCTATGGCTGCCATTTAGGTGCATAATGCTCGGAAAATCAGAATCATCTTCTTTAAGAGATTTCAAGTGTTTCCAAAAATAACTAACATTATTTAGTATGGAGTTTTGAATATTATTTAAATAGTTACGGTAGCAGGTCATAGACATTTTTTTACACGAAGTTCTTAAATATTTAAATTCAATATAATCAGAATTTTTTCGATATAATTTATATTCCTTATGTTTCAGTTTTTTGGTAATAAGAAGATTAATAAGTTCATTGGAATACCATTTTGGATAGGTGCTTGGCTTATATTTCATGGTTGGAATATACATGCTAATAGCCTTTCCCAAAACAGAATAAAAATTATTGGTAGCTGTGTTGATGTCATCATATTGCATAGATGACCAATCAAAAGAGAGAAGATAATTACAGATTTTCTCGTAATCAGTTTTGAAAAAATTTTGTTAACTGTAAGACAGCTTACAAGTATTAACATGCACATGAGGAATAATAACTTCCAGTGGAGGATGGTAAGCATCTATGGGCACCAGCGGTTCACTACATTCTTCAATTAAAAGTGACTCTAAGTTAGAAAAACATAAGTCTAGGGTACGATTATTTTCGTTTGGTATAGTATTTGCCTGATTCAGACCTAGGAATAACGCCATGTCTAGAATAATGCGTTCAGACTCACTAACACTGATATTATTGTCACTGTTCATCCAGTTCACATTTGGAAGGTTATAGTCACCAGCAAGCAAAAATATTGCACTAGGATTCCTCTTTAATATAGCTTCAACTTCCTCACTATGGCATCTGTATACTTCATTGCTTGAATTTGGTGGGATATAAATACAGCCCACGATAATCTTTTTATTCTTGGCAGCATTCACTTGCAGGAAGATTTGCTCAGGTTGTTTGTGTTTTGTTGTAATTAAGTTTGCTTTGTATTTCTTTTTGATAGCGATTAAAACCCCACCACCTCTGCTTTTAGTACTTGTCAATGAATTTCTGTCTAATCTATGCACAATATATATTATATTTCAACCAATGCCTTTAAAAGTGACATCATAATCAAATCGGCCAATGAGCGCAGTATGATGCTTCGCAGGTGCTAATGCGTAATTTCCGTTTCATCCAAATTCCGAATCACTAACGCCGCTAAAAAAGTTTCACTTCAAAAGCAACAGTCGCAACTGTGACTCGAGCCAAAATCTCTCGTTTTACTGGGACAAACGTCTTAACTAATTCGGCCGCTAATTTTTAAGTAATTTTTCTTTTTCAATTATGTATTTCATTGATGGGTTTAACCTTTAAAAGTTATTATAACAAAAGTTTTTCCAATAAAAATTAAATATCTATTTAGACTTTTAGAAAGGGTAAACAGGTGTCCTGTATAAATAAAATCGGATATATTTTCCGAGACACTTTTTAGGTTACAAACCAAATCTTTAAAACTTTATAATCATTTATTAAAGTAGCAAACAAAAATATGGGAAAAATTACTCGAAGATTATATTGTTAATTCTGAATTTGAAATATGAGATCGACAAAAATGACTTAAAAATTAAAAGTCCCATTGATCGAGTTGGTCAAAGCATTTGTCTTAGTAAGACAGGAGATCCTGGTTAGAGTCTCAGTTGCGACCGTTACGTTTTTTTTTTGTATCTTGTATTTTTCATGTTTTCGTTTAAATTTGTTAATATTATATTATTCTTCAATGATATATTAAAATTCTGCTTAACTATTGTCGTTGCATTTCAGCTGGTATATACATTTTGACCGTTTACATCTATATATATTATTTTCGAAACATTAACTTCTTAAAATCAATGTCAATTATGTAGTCGAAATGCCTTATGTAAAAAGATGTAAGCAGGCAACAAGAATAAATTTCGAAATGCCTTATGTAAACAGACTAGCGAGTTCCCGGCATGCGTTGCTATGCCACTTAATAAAGAAATTGTTTCTCGTCCCTTTCCCCTCACGCACTCCCACTCCACCTTCTCCACCTTACCTCTCCCCACTCCCCTCTCCCGCTTTCCCCGTCCCGCGAACCCTCTCCCTTCCCGCATTCCGTACATTCAATCCCGTAACATTCAGTTTTCAGACAGCTCGCGTGCCACCTATTGCAACTTTTTATAGAAACTTCATAATGCCAGAGCTCACCAGTATATTTAAAAAAACCAACGCTGGCATGTAAACACCAAATCCCCAAAGTTTCACCGCAATCGGATGAATGGTTTAGTAACGCATGGACATCTCATATGTACATCCCCAAACATTTTTTTGATTTTTATATAATGTATATATATAGATATAAACAGGCAGCATTGGAAATTTTCAAAATGCCTTTTATAATTAGGCAACATCAATAAATTTCGAAATGCCTCATACAAACAGATATAAACAGGCAGCAATAATAAATTTCTAATTTTCTTATATAAACAGGCAACATCAATAAATTTCAAAATGCCTTTTATAAACAGGCAAAATTAATAATTTTCGAAATGCTTTATACAAACAGGCAGCATTGATACATTTCGAAATGTGTTTTATAAATAAAAAACATCAATAAATTTTCGAAATTTCTTATATAAACAGACAACATCAATCAATTTCGAAAAGTCTTATACAGGCAACATCAATATATTTCGAAATGCCCTATATAAACAGGCAACATCAATCAATTTTCATTCAAATTGGCAACGATCACACTTCTTTGGATTATCATTTCAGTGGATATGTTGATAAACCACAAACCGAATTTTGGACATTTCGATTACCTACTTATCACTCGAATAATCAATAATTTCGAAATGAATGTTCCAAATATTGCGCCCATCACTAATACTGATAATTATTAACGTAATGCCACTTAGTATAAACCTGTATAATAACTAATAACATGAATTATGAATAAGAGATTTCAATATTTTGTATTTAACCACATTTAACCACTCCGCGTAACCGCGTAGGCTTATCCACGTTGTTTAATGTATAATTATTTGAACATTGAATGTATTCCCCATGTATTGTACATTACCCGTTTACCCTTAATATACATCGTGCTCCACAAAGTTATGATCTCCGGGTACCTGCCCGGATTACATCTCGTTAAATTATTTAATATGCTCCGCAGTTGTCCGAGGTAGCCCTTAAATGCGGGAAGGGCCGAGTTTCGGGTTTAGATAAAAGAGTAGGTCCGAACAGCAAATTATTAAATAGAATATGTTAATATTAATTTGTGTCCAAATTTCGTAATATTTTGGTGTCAATTTTCAATATTGAAATAAGTTTTGTGAAAGGAACGTTAATTTGTAAATTTAAATAGATGGTTCTTCTGTGCTGCGTAGCATGACAAGGAGAATGGAGTGTTTGAATGAAATTTTTAAAACAGTAAATATACCTATTTTAAGTACTATATTAATTTATTTATTGTTTGAAACATTTACAGTGTTAACAATTATTACAATAGAATTGCCCTTGGGATGTATATAGATATTGACACTCCAATTTGAAATGTTCACAGCATGAGTAATCAATGTTTAGTTGTTACTAGACGTAAATGCTTGTAGTGATAACAGAAATAATGATAATCACAATGAAATGTAAAACATAGTAGTGTCAAATATAATACATAACCTACGGAGAAAGAGAAAAAAGAAATAAAGGGTGTGACAATAAAGCAGCTACATAACTGTTCTCCACGAAGTGTCATGGTAGGAGTATGACAATTTGTTTTTTTTTTCAATTTGAAATATGTGAGATTGTTTGCGTAGATATCTGTATGGTCACATTCAATGGTATTATATAGACGACACATTCGAGACAGTGGTTTGAAGTATGCAATATTGCTATTAAATAATTCATAAAATATATATATATTTTATGACTCCTTAAATTACGTCTATAATAATAATAACCTTAACTTTTTCTATATAACTTCGTTTGTATCCTCTCAAATATTAAAATATGAAATCTTCTGATATAAATGGATAATTAGTCTATCGTATAAAATTTTAAGTTAATACATCATTATTATTGGTCAAGAATAACCCTCGGAGAATCCTGGATCAGTTTTGTAAGCAATATACTTTCAAAACATACTCACAAAATACAGTTAACTATACTTGGAAATAATTCCCAACCCAACCTTCCTCTTCCCTATCTCCTTCCGCTCCCCACTACCTTCAGCCTCACAACATACCCCGATTGGGGATGCCATAGTCTCACTGGCTCCAGACGGGAGCAGTTGGGACTCTTGTGCGGTATTAACTGTAAAAAAAAAAAAAAAATCAGAATTCATAATTTTCTATATCCTGCTCCTGAGAAAAATCATTTACCTCAAGGTCTATGTCATCTGTGAAGATGCTGTGGGGATTTTTTAAAGGAAAAGATGGAGAGGAAGATCTGGAAGGAACAAAGGTATGAGTAAAAGGTAGGAATCTAGGGGTCAATGTGTACAGCAGTGATGAACGGTTGAATTAATCCCTCCCACTGCGGCGCAAGGCGATGGATGGAAAGAGTCCTGCTGGAGAGGTAAAAGGTCTCCCTCAACTAGTCTCTCCAAATTCGGCCCACCACACAGTAGGTGAGCAATTTGGGGCCACCTTTGTCAGATTATAAGGCATGTCAAATCATACATCAACCACATTATTATTTTTTTAAATTGACACTTCACTCCAATAATGTGATATATCAATTATATATGTTTGCTTTAAAAATAAAGCGTCAGTTCGATGATTTGATGAGATAAATAAATAAAAAAATGATGATCCCATCACAAAAAGTGTAAGTACATAAATACTCCAATTTTTACCGACATAATAACCTTGTGTTTTAAAACTCTCTAAAAATACACGTTATTTTTTTAAATAATATCTGTTTTTAAGATGCTGTGTTGAAAAATAAAATATATTAATATAAAATATTAAATTTTATTCATATAAAATATAAAAATAAAAGATATTAATATAATCCATCGACAGAAAAAAAATCGAAAAGAAAGCTTAGGGAATGAAAAAAAAATGTTTCTTCAATAAGTACTTAACTCATATATGAAAAGATTTTTGCTCTGTTTCAAATAAGTCGTACGAAATTAAATATTTTTCAGAACAGTCGCTTACACCTGGTATATGTACATATTTTTTTATAAGCGTGCTTTCGTATTTACATACATATCAAACAAACTTCAGTAATCTTCTTCTTCTTTTTGAATGCTTATAGGTGGCCTATGCCACTCCGGCACTGTGCAGTGTATAGTGTATAATATGGACATTGCATTGAAAGGTACTTGAAACACAAAATTATTTGGTTAGTAGTGTTAGTACCTATTTGGTTTCGTGTTTATTTATGTAACGAATTTATGTTTGGAGTGGAAGCATCCATTTGAATTTAGTTAATATCTAATAAATATTGCAGTATATAGTAAAGGGCATGTTTACCAAAGGGAGTGACAACGTTTGTGAATACGTTTTCTTGACATTGATACATTTTGCCAAAAGCTATAATTATTGAATGATTAGCTCAAAGAGAGGAAATGCATTATGCATGCGAATGTCAGCACAGAAGCTGTCAAATGATTGTCTTTGTTCTACTTGTCAATTAATACAGATTAACCTACTCGTATATTATTGGATGAGCTTATCGAAGTCTTGTTTTAAATATTTGGCTTTTTGTCCGTCCGTAAATTTTTTTTTTACGTTCCGGTTCAAGATGGTTGCCGTGTTGGATATTATCTTTTTATCTCGCCAAAGTTCGCATGATCGTAGTTCCTACTACGAGCTGTCAGATCGGAATAATCAATATATTGGTAGGTTCCTACCTACCGGCCTGAAGAAAGTTTAAAAAAAAATTGTCATGAAGATTGTGAAATGTCTTTAGACAAAATGTGCGAAATTTATTATTATTCGAAATTTAAAAAATGCTACATAAAATATTTAAAGTTCGTAGAAAATGCGTTTAACAAGGTTAGCTTATTAAAAAAAAACTCGTCGAGCCGCTTTCAAAATTTCTAACATGTGACTTGAGCTTGCAGTAAACACTGCCACTTGTATTGCATTTCATTGAACTCTCCCAGCAGAACACGGACTTCAAGCTACGTCACGAATTTTTAGCCAATCACCGCGCTACCCCCTCAATGAGCTAACCTAGTTAAAGGCATTTTCTACGAACCTTGCGTTTATAAATTACAGAAGAAATTTTGGTTTTTGATTTGTTATATAAGAGAAAATCAGATGTATATTTTTTTTAATGTGAGATCTACTAACTGTTTACAGAACTACTAGTTTTCAAGCATATCGTCTTCCATATGGGGAAGAAGCACCAGAAACACGTGATGTGATCAAAATTAATAAAATATTTTATTCAAGGCGTGTTAGAGTCAGTGGGTATAAAAGAAGAACATTTAGGAGAAGGTATACGAATGAATATCGGTCGGTAGCTGAGTCCCTTTTCATCCTGACTTTTGGGGTCAATTCCTCGGAAGACTGAGTCCTCCCATGATAACATAAGCAACAACTACAAAATGGTTGTCTTTCTTCTAATAAAAAATATAGTAATATTTCTTTATTTTACTCGTAGTAGGTAGGACTTATTGCTACTCACAATTGTTTCTTATTTCGACTCACTCTCATTCGGAATCTCTCGACTCATTACCTTGCACCCCAGTGGGAGGGATGGATTTATTCGTTCGTCACTCCTAGACACACTGACACCCAGATTCCTCCCCACCCCTGTTACCTTTTTGCTTCCCAGACCTTCCTTTCTCTAAAAAGGCAGAGCATTCCCAGAAATGATGTAGGCCCTGATGGAATTATTTTCCTAAAGGCCTCCGTGTGGAGCTAATGTAAAAAAAAACGATTGACACCTCTAGAACTGCAAATACCTTTCTTATCTAAGTAAATTAAAGTCTAAATTGTAAAAATATATTTAAACGACCAAAAGGTACGCATGACAAATTTTGGTAAAATTAAGTTAAAACCGTTTTGGAAAGCATATTTCACGTGGAAATCGCGATAATATTTCAGGCCAGTTTTATATTCTAGGCAGATTGTAAGTTCCAAAATTTCTGGAAAGTTTGAAGACTTCCTAATTTATAGCACTTTATACGTTATGAAGTGGGAGACTTCGTAAAAATGTCCTACCTTGATTCTCCCTTATTTCGAGGGAAACTTTAAGCCCAAACCAACGCCTAAGGGAGCTTTTTTCTCGAACTCAATTCAGTTCGGGAAAAAAAGCTGCCTTGGATACTTAGGTATAATAGTTAAAGTTTAAAAAATATACATTGAGAGCGGATTCTTACTAGTAACTTAACTTACACTTACCTTCGTTTTTACAATTCAGTTTGAAGTTAATTTTATAAAAGCACGGAGCGGAACTTTAAAACCGTTTTTTTATAATAACATTAATCAATACATATTATAAAAGAAAGCGTACAATGTGCGTGACTCTAAAACTCAGATACGAGTCCCAGCACGATCAAGGGAGTTAGTTATATGATATCTCTCCCTCTATCCCGCAGCCACGAAGAAGGTTCCTGTTTTTACCTGAAGGGCGTGTTTTTGAAGGGCTGAAAGTTTCGCCCTCTAGAAATTTCTTAAACAATCCAGAACATTTGAGAGTCAATACAGTCCAATGACAACATTCCACAACATTTCAGAACACCCCGGAATATTTTGGAATGTTGTGGAATGTTCGAGAATAGTCTGGAACGTTCGGGAACATCACAGAACATCCCAGATCATTGTGGAATATTTCAGAGCACTCTCGAATGTTGTGGAATGTTCTGGACCACAGGTCCACAATGTTCCAGTGTAATGGCGGGGCTATCCATTAGTAGGTGTGCAAAGCAAGATCCGTCGTGGGTTCGAATGTCAGTTCAATCTCATATCAACTGAGCGAAGCCGGGTACCCCAGCTAGTACCCCGTTTGCATAAAATGATTTTATGCAAACGATTTATTATTTTCGTAAAAGCGGTCAATTATATAGATTGTAAAACTTTGGCTGTTATACATTCGACACATTCGCACAAGAGGTTGGGAGAAGGTTAAGTTGGTTCTTTGGAAATGAACATGGAAAGTTTCGAGGTTTTTTAGGAGACGGTTCCATGACAGTTGATCCGTCGGCAATTGGAAAAGACGGTATACCTAATTACACAAAATATAACTAAGTGACCCCGAAGGGATGTACAGAGAGGATGTACCGCCGAATAACAAAGTTTAAAACATATTTTCAATCAAATGCATCATCTTGTCTATATACAGTCTTAATTGTCCAAACGATCATTTTAGTTTTTGTACAATCTCCACTTTAAAATTAAAATAAAGTATAAAAAATGATAGTTGATCACTTGAATTAGAATTATATAAACAAATGAGACCTTTACCTTTACGGAATTAGCTTTATCTTAAACACCTTTCATAACGTTTCATCGAAATAATGAAAGAAAACCTACTCCTCCTGTAAAATTTTCTAATAGTCGTTTGGACAATTAAGAACTAAGGCACAGTAACTGTGTAAACCAGTCCATAAGTACAAGAAATCGACTCTGAATATAAATTCGCTTGATATTTATTCCAACTAATTATTAGGGTGTTTTCGAATTGATTTTGTTATTGGTAAATAATGTACAAAACAATATAATTTTATACTAAATATCAATTGTCGGCGGATCAACTGTCGGGTCATCTAGGCGGTGATTGATATTGATTTAGATTGTGTTCAAAAGGTAAAACTTAAATTACATTATTTGTATCTCTATGGGTAAGCAAATCTCGGTCGTAAAATCAGGCCTTTCAACATTCTGATACCTGCTCCTCGGTTTCTGGATCCCTCCCAAGAAATGTTCAATTCTAAGACACATATTTTTCCTCGAAGTCATGACCTTTTTTTAAAGAGAAAATTAATTATTTGAACAATTTTACGAATCAAACGAGTTAGTTGTGACATGAAATTATTTCTTTTTAAGTTTCTTTATTCTTTGAATTATTTTTTACATGAATTGGGAATTTTTTGGCCACCATGCTAGGACATGCCCGTGTTGTGGTGGTCGAGATTTAAAAGATAATTATAGTTTCCAATTTAGCAGTTGATAAGAACGAGATTTATTTTTTCAATTCGAGTACATAGTATTACATCATTACATGTAGTATAACGCAAGGGCATCATGTCCTTGAAAAATCACGGATTATCAGAATTCACGCCAAATCAGTTCCAAATTTAAATATGGAAGTACAATTTTTTTAATAACCGAGTAGATAGTAACTTTGTCAATGAAATCAAGTTATACGCCAGGCCCAAATCTACCAGAAAATTTAACATATTTTATAATACGGGATACTTTAATCCCATGTCTAGAATGTCTCGACCATACAACGATCTTGCTAAATGACACACTAGCATAGATATTTTTGTTAAAAATTTAACTGGTTTTAAGAAATATCTCCATGATTTGAGAGCAAAAAAAAAAAAAAATTGTTTGTTGTTTTATTATTTTTTGACAAACACTTTAAATATTTTCTACCTATTATGTATTTCAAATTTTCTATTTAAGTTTTTTAAGTTATGTATAAAAATACTTACATTGTTTTTCATGTGTCTGTGTATATGCAAATGTGATTACTGCAGATACATTAGTCTAGGGATATTTATATTTGTATTTTATTTGTTTTACTATAACCAAAATAATATTCTATAAATTTCCTGTTTGTTTCTCAGATAAATAAAATAAAATAAAAAAAATTTTGTTAAAAGTATTACGTTATACTTAGTGTACTTTATTGCTTGTCTAATTCTCCAAACAAACACAGTTTCATTTTGGGAGGCGAGAATGGGTACCGCCGCCCCGGGAACCTTTATTGGATAACCAACACCTCTGCCATAGTATATATCTCATCTAACCCCAAGTGGCTCGCTACGTTTGGTGATTTAGCAGGGGTGCCCGGGTTCAAGGGGGAGGTTTTTCTAGGTCTTAGAGGTGGATGACCAGGACACACTGATACTCGCCCCTTAAACCCTTTTCCTTCCCAGAATTCTCCTCCATTTCCTTTCCTTAAAAAAACCCTCCATACAGTATCCTCAAAGATGACATAGGCCCTGAGGGAGATTATTTTCCTCAGGGCCTCCTGTGTGGAGCTCATGTAAAAAAAAAACACATCCAATTTTGAAAATGACACTAAAATTCAAAGCAAATCCGAGTTCTAGAATCTAAAGGTCATTGAACCGGAGTTTTAGACTAGTGGACGGAGTTACAACCAAAATTAGTACATTTACTTACCTAATTGGTTCTAAAAACAGGTAAAAAATGACAATTTCCTTAAGCTTGATTGTAATTCCATTTTGAAGACTAAATTTAATTTTTCCTCGAAATCAAGAGATCGTTTTCAAACAAGAAAATGAATTATCTGAATTGCGTAAAAAATGAAGTTGAAATGAGAATGTTTGGCCATTGTTTTCTTGTTTGGCGTGAATCTATTCGAGATGTAATGGAAATCACTTCTGCGACTTTTCTGGTGGTGTGAGAGAGACGGAATGCAGAATCTGATAAGGTCTGCGTATTTTTATCCAACGGCCCTAATTTCCACACTTTTCCATTTCCTGGCGATAAGCGGGTTCCATGGGAAAACTTTTATTACTTCCTAAGATTTAACATACAAATAATTTCAACGGAGGGTTTTTTCTTTCCCAAGCTTTAGGTATCACTGGGATGCTGAAAATGTTTATGTCAGCGAGTAATCTTTGAAACTTTTTTATTTTGAATTCGCAGCACGGAGTCATTAACATTCATGAAGTAACGCGGATTTAATATTCTACTAAACATTTCCCTATAATGATCAAATTTTGCACAGCTGCCTTGATATAAAATTTATTGACATTAACAATACACAATTCGAGATCACGGTCAGCTGTTTACCTCAACTTTTTCAAGCTCAATTATTTGATGCTAGCTTGAGTTCACATTTTATTTTATTTATTGGCTCGCCAACAGAATACATCACATTATAATTATTACATTCGTTTACATTTTCAAAATGGTTAAAGCGGTGATTCCAATTATAAGTGTGCACAACATTCATCTCAACATTCTAAGTGTGACACTCTCTCTTTCCGATGGCTCTACAGCCCATATCGAGCCTTGGCCTTCCGCAACATTCGCTTCCAACTCCTCCTGTCCTCAGCGGCTGACTTCCAGTTTGTTATCTGGAGACGCTGTGCTGCATCCTCTCTTACCTCGTCTTCCCCACCTCAGTCTGATTCTTACTTTTTTTCTCTTTCCACTTGGGTGTCCAGTCAAAAATCTTTTTGGGACGCGTGTATCTCCCTCACTGCCTGTGTAAGAAAGAAAAAAAAAACTCCACGCTTTATATTCAAATCTAGCATTAAAAATTTAAACCGAAATTTCCTAAAGCAGTTTGATAAAAATGTAAAAAATTTCGAGAATTTTTTATTCATTATTTTTTTATGAAACAACAAAAACGTGATGTGATAATAAGGTTTACAATACATTTGCCCAATAAAATATGGATTTGTTTTTTTATTTTTATTTGTTTAATTTTTCGTCGTTTCGTTTAATTCGTTTTAATTTTAAACAGAAAAACTAAAGGTGAGCAATTTTTATAACTTTTTATGTTTGTATTAAAAAATTAAATATTTCAAAATTTATGTTTTTTTTTCTAATCATGACAATTATAAACGTAATTCATCAGCTTTCAAAAATAGTGCTTAGTTTTTGGATATTTCAGAAATATTCCATTTGTTTGGATTTTATTGCAAAGCGGAAATATTTCGTCCTTCTAAAAAATAATCCCAATTTCAGAGGAGAAATGGCTGGGAATTAAACTAAGCAAAGACGGAAAATGCATGAAATTTAAATTAACTAAATAGAACACTGACTTTCTGAGACAATATTAAATCTTTGAAATACAAGAACTCAGATCGGTAGGTACCTAATTAACTTGTCATTAGAGCGAGCGGATCTCCTTCACAATTGGACTGCTTATGAGATTAACAGGGAACACAGAGCGGGTGCGGAAGTGGAAATTCGGAGAAAACTCCACCTACATATTACAGAAGTTGAACGAGATGGAAAAACAAGATAAGTGGGAGAAATAATGAGAACGCACGGGATATTTTACTTTCGCTGACGTACCCCCTTACTAAAAAACGTGTTCAAATTTTACACAACTGAAAACAACCTTTTTGTACGGAGTAAAATTTTTAAAACTTTTATTAGTACGATGTGTGATATGTGAATGATACCCAAAAAATCCCACAGAGGCATCGCCAGTTGTTTTTTTACGGGGTAAGGTTTGTATCTATTTTTCTTAATCTTTTAGCAAATTAATAGTCAATCTACTTCCCAGCGACATCCATGTGCGCAGTGAAAATGTAAGGGACATGTGAATGAAAAGATTAGTTTAACTTTTAACATTTATTGAAATCAAACAGTTTGTAGAGCATGAGATAATCGTCTATTTAAGGATTAATGTTTTAACGAAACTCAGGACATGGTCCAGGGTTCCTTGAAGAGGAAGCTCCTGGGATTATGAAAATATGCAAGTCACTTAAAAGTACTAGGAACCAGCGATATGTGAAACATTATAATCTGAACCAAACAAACCTTTCAAACAGTATGTTGGGCGCCTAGGTCAGTCTCAAAGACATGACCATTAAAAAAACATAAACTCCTATTTAAACCAGTGTAAAGGAAACTAACGCCAAACCAAGATGTCCGCATGCCAGCCGGAGACCAGACCCTTCCTTCCTTCACCAGTAAAATCCGTGGAGTGACCGCTCTTCCGTCTTCTACCAGATGTCGCCACTGTCCCGTCCGAAGTTAGCAACCAACACGCTCATAGAGTAAGGTGTTTTGTGTAGTCAACATACAAATAAACGGGGTAACAAGTTAAACTGTTACAGGTTGAGGGCGAAAAAAAGGCATATTTAGTGTTTTGATTTTTTAGACATGAATAATGTTGGTTTATTTATTTCATATACACGTTATATTATAACATCTGAAGTATATTTAAAAAAAAAATCAGTTAAAAATATCAACAAATAAGTCCATGAGAGCGAATCTCTGGAGGCGCCTCGAAAAAAAGTTGTTGCGGTGAACTACATAACTCGGATCATCTGAATCAAAAAAATTGAAATGCGTTTAAAAGGTTATATGTTTTCGTAGGAAGTCAAAAGGAGTTTTTTATTTTTTTTATTTTTGGCAGCATTTTGAAGTGAAAAACGCAATTTTCGCTTAAAAAATTTCGGTGAATTTATTATTATAAAATGGAAAAAAATGGTAAAAAAACCTTCCTCTGACTACCTGTTGATTTATGTGTAGAAATGGTGTACAAATTTTCAAAAGGATCAGTTAATTGAGTTATGATATTGAAGAACTTCAAAAATGTTGTTTGCGAGAAAATCGAATTAAGGTTATACTCGAAATTTACTCGAATCGAGCATGAAGGCCGGTCGCTTGAAACGCTGTGTCTTCGTTAGTTTTCCTCCGATTTTCTTGAAATTTTGACACAATATTCTCGACACGTTGTAACATTCAGAAAAAAAATTTAATTTTAAAAAATGCAAAAGTTTACTTTCTTACCCCCCCCCCCCCCCCCCCCGCCACCCTCCCCTCCTAAAGGCAGTTAAAATTTACTCACGTATATATTATTTTTGTAGAAGATTAAAAAAATTATTTATAAAGTTTCAATTTGTAAAGATACAGCAGGTCAAATATTACAGCAAGTAAGTGTTTGTATCAATGGTATTTATCCAAGATTTTATAACATTTTTATATTTGTTGCAGGATGATATATATTTTTACATTTAATTTCGGTAGTCTTATAGAGTGCATTATTAAATTTTGGTGTTATAAAATACGCATGTCTTTGCGCAAGCCTAGTAGAACTTCAAATATATTATTTAATCATTAAATCGATTTTCATTTTTTATAAAAAGACTATTTCAAGTAAATATGTATTGTAAACCTTGTATACAGTATTTTTTTTAATCTCTAACAATTCAGTTTCTTAATATATATATATTTAATATATATATATTTAATATATATATATATATATATATATTTACGCCTTGACGGCTTTTACATGTAACATTGGTAAGTTGTACAGGAGCAACATAACAAGTATATAGTACAAAAAATAAAAGGTACACAACTTTACATATTAAAGTAGTTACAGAGCAGTGTTTAGTGAATTTGTTATGTTAACAATTTGATATTTAAGGATTGTTGCATAATATCTGCATACATCTATGTTTTTAAAGGAAGCGATGTTTTAATAAAAAAATATTACAACAGAGTAAGTTTCATTCCCCACACTATTAAAATAACAAAACATTATATTTACGCTTCTTGGAATAATTGCAGTAATAATAATAAAAAATAATTAATTTTTCAAACTTTCTTTAGACAGGTATGTAACGTAATATTGAAAAAAATGGAGTACGTAATTAAATTGAAATTATCTCGACTCTCTCACATTTGAATAAAGAATCTTTGCTGAACCATTAAAATGACCACCATCTTGAAACGGAAACGGACCGTAAAAAAGAATTTACAGACAGATGAAATGCATACCGGACAAGTTAAAACAGGACATCTGGAAAACAACTGTTTTTCTTTATTGAAATCTCAGACGGAACTCTTACAATTTTTTTTAATATCCGCCGTTATCTGTGAAAATGAATAAAATAAACAAAGATTTGAACCTTACGGTGAGATTTGGAGACACCCGGGGGTAAATTTCCCTAGCTAAGGATAACTGTTATGCTGAAGTAATTAGATCATTAAGATTTAAAAAACAAATCATCCCGGTGGATTTTGTCTGGAAAAATTTGAAAAACTTATTTCACCGTAAGCGGAAATGTTGCCAGTGCAACAATTTTTTTTGCATTACCTTCGCATAGGAGGCCTTCAGTAAAATAATTTCCCTCGGGGCTGTGTCATCTTTGGGGATGCTGTGCGGAGGATATTTTTAGAAAAAGAAGTAGGGAAAGTTCTGGGAAGGAAAAAGTTCGAAGAGGCGAGGGTAAAAATCTGGGGATCGGTGTGTTCAAGAGTAACGAACGTATGAATCCCACCCTCTCACTGCGGTACAAGGCAATGTTCCGAGAGAGTCCTGCTGGAGAGATCAAAAGGTCTCCATCTACCAGTCTCTCCCGATCCGGTCATCTAGTTGGTGGGCAGACGCATCCGCGGCCAAGACTCGGACAAATCTCACCCCTGCTAAATCACCAAATATAGCTTATCACTTGGGACTACCTGTGGCAGAGGAATTGGTTATCCAATAAATGGTTTCCGGGGCAGCGGTACCCATACCCTCCTACCAAATTGGATGAATAATTGATAAGAACTCGAAGCATTTGTCCACTCCGATTTTAACCGCTTGAATCAAATGCCAATTATTACTGTATTAGCAGCCCAACAAAAAAGAATTAATATACAGAAGATGAGTAAACCAATCCTTAAATTTATTTGCAAGGTTTTGCATAATGAAGTTACCATTCCCTCTAAAAAAATTCATGTAATTTAAAACGTTAACTTTTTTATTTGAAAAGTAACCCCATTTTGCAGTGACTGTCTCTGATGGCTTTTCCTCTTCTGGGAATAACATTTAAAATCGATTAATGGAGCCAACTGAAAAACATTTTGATAATGTGACAGACTTTAAGCAACTTGAAAATCGCCTCCAGTGGAAATGTATTTTTAAGGGCGTAAAACGGAAGCTCGTCGTAAACGGTTTTTTAAAGAAGTTACTCGAAACTACTTCGGTTTCTATGTAAAAAGTATATATTTGAAATTTTTGGAAAAAGCTTCTTGTAAATTGAGTCCGTTGGTTCATTTACTCTGCCGTTTTATTCCACACGAATTCTACCAAGGGAATTTGGACATTTCTTCGTTTCTATCAAGTTTTTAAAATTCACTTTATGATTATGTTTATTGTGTTCTATAATTACAAAATATTTTATTTGAAATTGCGTTTAGCAGCTAACAATATATTTCTTCTATTCCAGATCTCATTTCCACAATAATACAGATTTTAAAACTGTTTAAATGAGATGTAAATGTACCTGCAAAAATACGCAACTCTAAAATATTAAATATTTGCCCTTATTTAGTTGGTGGCAGCTTTCACAAGTAGCAAAATTCAATTTGGAAAATGCATTGGGTAAGAAATAAGAATATAAATTATTTTCTTTAAATGAACACCGCACAAGAGCCGGCTCCCGTCTGAGCCAGTGAGACTATGGCATCCCCAATCGGGGTATGTTGTGAGGCTGAAGATAGTGGGGAGGGGAAGGAGATGGGGAGAAGGAAGGTGGGAAGTACCTGGCTATTCAGATCTGGTCACCAAACACGGCCAAAGCCATTTCAAGCAACGTTTCAATTCTGAATGGTGGTCTAACACCAGGGCGATACTGAGAGTATCTTCCACTCTGGAACGTGCCGCAAATATAAAATATATATTTTTTTAAATGAATAAATTGTCAAATGTAAATAACATGTCAAAATGAAAGAATAATCTGATAATCGTTTACCCGAATTTGAATGTGATAAAGCAATAATTTATTTATTTATTTAAGGAACATAAACAGTCTTAGTAATATAATAAACATGAGAGGATGATAAAAAAACAGAACAATTATTAATGTTCACAGATAGGTATTTAGAAACAAGACTTACTAAATGTAAACTAGAATATTTTAGAAAAATTAAGAAAAGAAAGCAGAACTAAGCAGCAATTAAAAAAATAATAATAATAGTACATCTGAATTCAACAAATGATAAACCAATACACAACAATAAAATAAGTGTGATTATTAATAAAACAAAAGGTATTTGGTTTGGAAAGGGTAAGGGGAGGAGAGGGATAAGCGAAAGTTAAGGGAAAGTTGCCACGCAAGTAAAATAAAAATATTAGATACAATTAATTAATATTCATGAATATGTGTTATTCGCACCTAGAATGTTATGCAGTAACTAGCAGTAAATACGTCAGCACGTGTGTCTATATTAATTTGCAAATTTGTTGTTATAGTAGTTACATGTCCTTTGCATAAATTCATTTTGATTGGAATTGGTGTTGCATCTATCAATATAGAAAAGGGTATTTTATCTACTATATCGAATCGACGTGTGGAAATTTATTTTGTTTAGCAAATCCAGGCAGTCAACTTTTGAGTTAATAATTTTGTAAAGGATCATCTGATCAGCGACAAGCCTCATAATCATATTTAAAGGGTGTGCTCTGGCCGCATGAAATTTGTATAACTTTTTTATAGAGATTTTCTCAAGAATGTAAAAATATGAGTTTTAAGCTCTCGATGGAAACAAATATTGATGTTGTTAAAATTCGGGTAAATCCGAGTTGTCCCTCAGAAAAATTTATGACAGAACTCTAAAGAAGATACATTTATAAAATTTACCTGTAAAGAAACCGATATAGAATACGCGTTTTAATCGAATTTAAAAAATAATAAACCAATCGCGTCAATTCGTAATCGAAAAATCAAAATTTTCTTCAGAAAATCGAAAAACTTGCGTTTCCCGCCCATCCTTTCGCCCCGTGACGTCACAAAAACACGTGCCTAATGGAGCAGACCAACTCAAGCTCTCCATTCGTGGAAATAAAATTACCATACCGAAGTGATGTTTACAATACTTTCGTTATCAAACAAATCACGGAAATGAGTCAGCCGAAGTTGGCTGTGAGCACGCGGAGATTCTGCCAAAATTCTTGAATAGAAAATGTGAAAATAAAATTGATGATATTCTGGTAAAAATGGAATCATGTGATTTATAGATGAGGAAATTTTCAGCTTTTAAAAATGATGCATTTAACGTTGGTAGATACAGAATATATGTGCTAAAGAGTGTTTGAAAAGAACAAGCGAAGTCAAAGTCATTTATAAACAATGCGTTAAAATTATTATAAGCAAAATATAAACAAATTAGATACAAAGCATAAGCAAATTATTAATTCATTTTTTTTGAAGTACGTGTATAAATAATAATTTATGCCCACCAGAAGGTCGCGGGATCGAATCCCGGCGTGGCAAATAAATTTTATTTGATAAATTTGTGTTATTTCACAATTTATTCATTTAAAATAATATATATTATATTTGCGGCACGTTCCAGAGTGAAAAATACTCTCAGTATCGCCCTGGTGTAAGACCACCGTTCAGAATTGAAACGTTGCTTGAAATGGCTTTAGCCAGACCAGATCTGAATAGCCAGGTACTTCCCACTTTCCTCTTCCCCATCTCCTTTCCCTCCCCGCTACCTTCAGCCTCACTGGCTCCAGACGGGAGCAGTCGAGACTCTTGTGTGGTATTCATATTTAAAAAAAAATTGAAAAGCTGCATGGCAGGCCGGATCGGGAGAGAATAATTGAGAAGTCCCTTCAACTTTCCAGTCGGACTCTTCCGGAACATTGCCTTGCACCGCAGTGGGAGGGATGGATTCATACGTCCGTCATTCCTGGACACATTGACCCACAGATTGCTAACTACCCCTCATACCTTTTCCTTCCCAAAAGCTCCTTCGTTTCTCTAAAAATATTCTCCACACAGCATCCCCGAAGATGACATTGGCCCTATAGGTGGTAATGTTCTACTTACTTAAACCATCACTCTATAAAAGATCGCGGGAATAATACACTTTTGATGTATGCTAAATATTTTTATTTAATAATCCCAAAGCTAAAAGTTCTACCGCGACATTAAACGGAAGGCGCCGCTAGGAACTTTCTAGCCGTGTTGGGGACGTTGAGGTTGCTAGCACATAGGCAATAATGATACCAGCGTATAAATCCTCGGTGACCGGACAACTCAGAATAAAACCAACTCAGAACCACCGTCATTAAGAATGATGAAAAAATACATAAAAATTGCTCAGATAGGTTACGTAAGGTAAGGGTTATTAGCTGTTTTAATTTTTTTTTCATAGCTTTTAATGACTTTTCAGAGAGGTGTTGAGTTGACTTTATTCTAAGTTGGCATGGAACCAAATCGCCAAAGCCCTGAGAGAATTCCCCCAAATTCCTACCCACCCCTAATACCCTTATCTTTCCCAGAAATTCCTCTCCTTCTTTTCCTAAAAATATCCTCCTTACAGCATCTCCAAGGACGACACAGGCCCTGAGGAGAATTATTTTCTTCAGAGCTTACTGGGTGGAATTAATTAAAAAAAAATGTCAAGAAAATGAAGAACCTACACACAAACACAAACAAATGGGGTAATCAATCAATCTTTCTGTATCGATAGCGGAAATTCGAAATGCTGTAAAAGACAATAATTCCAAAAATAAGTTAAAATTACATTTTTCTCTTTCGATCTGCGTCATTGAAATATTTCTAGGAAAATAAGTCTTCTTTTACCACGTGCATTCTAAGAGATTTTTTCTGAAAAATTAGAAATAATTATTAAAGAAATTTACAAAAAAAACGTAAAGTATTCTGAAAGATCTGTTAAATTTTATTTTATAACATAAACATGTGTCTTCAAAAACATGAGAAACGATTTTTTGAAAAAATATAATAACTTTTGCTTTCCTGAACAATTAACATTTTGTCCTTTACAGCACTTCAAATTTCCGTGATCGATATCCATTTATATAAAGAAGAGCGTCTATGGCGGGAGTCGTGGATTTGATATGTATACATATCTAAGGTTTAGTTTTGAGCATGATGAAATTTTGTACATTTAATCTTCAAAACTTTAGAAAGATCACTGTGAAAGTGATTTCAAAAAATTAATGCGTAAAACTTGGTCAACACCGGGGACTTCGCTGGTATTATGTAAAGAAGAGTGTCCCGGTGTATACCAAATCTATAGTTTTTACAAATGAAATTTTGCACACTCGACAAAACAGGAAAAGGTCACTGTTTATATGATATTTCAAAAAACCACACCTTGCCCAACCCTTAAAGATGATTTTGATACTTCTTGAGGTTATTTTGCACACTTCATTGGAAAGAAGAGGAAAATTAATTGCTGTCTACATATGGTTTCGAAAAACTTGCATCATGAATTATAAAGTGCCTACCCAGAAGATTTCACGGTCGCTACGCGTTTGCTTGAGATAACTACTAGCCGCTCGTTACCTGTTGGAAGCTAAGGGTTCTGACATATGTCTGACATCAGTAAGATTTTGGAGAGCTAACAGGAAGGAGCATATGTCACCGAGGTCCAATCATAGCGGTCTGCGATATAACGTGAATAATTTTTAATTATTAGATTTCACCATTTGGTGTACTCAATTTTTCAATCTGTACTTGTCGATTATGTAGAATCATATTTATATTTCAAAATCATCTGGTGTCCTTAATATTAATCTTAAATTCATCCAGCCACTTTAGATTACAATTTAACTGACCCAAACGCGATGCCCACTCAACCACTGACCGGTCAGTGATTGAGTGGGCATCACGTTTGGGTCCCACCCGGGCGTCCAGTGTTCGATTCCTCGGCTGGCTAAGTTCTCCATCACTACACAAGCAACATTTTCAGCTTTCTGTGGCGGTAGTAGGAGATTTTCAAACATTGTTGGATTATTCGTAACCCGGCAATGTTTGTCTCTAAATTATCATGCCTACCTTATCATTTGAGCCTAGCTTTTACACAAATCATTTAATTCTAGCCAACATCTTTTTTTAACTTTTATGTATTACAAACTCTGCGTTAAGCCCGGGCAGCGCCGGTGACTTCAGCTTGTCAATAATAAGATATACAAAGAACGCCACAATATCACACAGTGAAATTGGCGGTTAATATCTTACATTTACTCAAAGATCCAGTATCTTTTGCACTATTTTTCTAAATTACTTACATGAATTTCGTTTGTGACCTCTAAACACAACGCCTAAAACTGCCTGTTCTGCCACAGAGGTCATTAAAGCTTACATACACGCAGACTGAAACCACGAAATAACTCAATGTAAAAATATCCCACTCTTAAATATTTTTAGTTTGGCTCACTTTTTCCAACACCAGTATCATTTAAAATAAAGGGAACCTAGAAAAATCTAATGTTACAAAACCCCAACATTTGTGGATTCAAACCATTCTAGCAAAACCTGCTCACTTCACATAACAAAGTTGATCTACCATTCTGAATCCCAACAAAGTCCCTGTGTAGGTTATTAGCCACACAGTAAGTTTTTATCGCCAACTTCACGAAACGTGTTTTTCCTTCGTGGTTGTGCGTAATATCAAGTTACGTAAAGTTGTAAATATAAATATACGTTTCAAGCCACAAGTAACTTTCAGATTAACTTGTCAGTTTGAGTTAACCGGAATGAAACTACGCGAATCTAATAATAGGAAGCGGATACGCCGCGACGCACACGTAGAAAAGCACGCGTCACGCTGTCAACAAGATGTCCACAAAGAAAACTACAAAAGATTGTGATATGTCATTCTATTGGCTAAAGCAAAGGATAATGGGAAAACGGAAATTTTAGATGAAAATCATTTTCTCGTTATTCTCTTTTTTTAACTCTGTCCCATGTCTCGGTTACAGTATGGAAATAAAAATAAAACGGGAAACTAAAACCAAGTTTTTTTTTCTTTCTCCAAGAGTAAATTCTTGTTTTTTTTTATGTTGAACCCGTTGATATATTATATTTAGATTAGACATGAGCGAAAAAATTGGTTCGAAAAATGAGCGAAAAACGGAGTTGGGGGACCCCACTAAAGCACATTATGCAATACGCATCTATCAAAAGCAAGTAAAAGGTGTTCATACAATTTTATGGAACGGACTATTCAAAAGGTTGAACGTCTGAGTCCTTACTACGCGGTGCCCTCAGGCAAAGAACACGCGTATTGTTGCAAGGGATACTCACAGAGCGGCCTCGGGTAAAGAACACGTGCATTGTGCATTGTGCATTGTGCATTGTTGCAAGGGTTATTTCTACAGCGGCCCGCGCTCGGTGTGGAGTATATAATAAGTCACTAAAATGGTTCAATACCCGGCTTCAGAGCTAAGTTCAACTCGTTCTAGAACTCGCGGCCGCGAATGGCGCGATGTCATGCTCGTAATTGAAATTTTGAAAGCAATATTTTCCATCTTTTATAATTTTGGAGGCGAGAATGGGTACCGCCGCCCCGGAAACCTTTATTGGATAACCAACATCTCTGCCGTAGGTCACCCCAAGTGGTTCGCTACGTTTGGTGATTTATCAGGGGTTCCCGGGTTCATGGGGTGAGGTTTATCTAGGTCTTGGAGGCGGATGACCAGGACACTAAACCCGAGATTCCTACCCACCCCTTAAAACCTTTTCCTTCCCAAAACTCTCCTCTCCTTAAAAAAACCCTCCACACAGCATCCCCAAAGATGACATAGGCCCTGAGGGAAATTATTTTCCTCAGGGCCTCCTGTGTGGAGCTCATGTAAAAAAAAATCTCTGCGAATGCAAATATTTGTACTTTATAGTAATCGAGATGCATCTAAAGATTTTTCTAAAAAATGTGCCCAGTGATTTCGAAAGTTTACCGTAAATACACATTGCAACTGTAAAAAATAGCTATTTTGAAAAATTTAAATTATGAACTTTGATGCCGTCGTGTGCCGCCCTCTATTGAAAAGTCTTTAAACCCCTGCTTGACATCGCTTCGTGCCGCTTGCTTTCGTTCGGTAGAAGACGGAAACTGTCGAACCTCCCCGCCACCACACCTCTGCATGCCTGAGATGAACACGAATCTCGGAAATGTTTGTAAGGCGTAGCAGCTCTAAAGTATATCTCTATGGTTGTACCATACAATAGTGTATCCTTTCAGGAATTCTTTTGAGGAATGAGTTAGATGACTTCCGTGATCGAAGGGCGAAGATCTCAACTAGCGATCCGAATGTCGCGGGTTCAAATCTCGGCGAGCTCAAGAAAGTTTTGTTTAAAAAATAATCATCACTTAGATTTAAGCATTTTTATTATTAAAAAAAACCAACATGTTTTTCTGTTCGTTAGGGCTTACTGAAAACTAGGATTTCTGACGAAACTTTTTGGTTTTTTAAACGAAAAAAGTGATTAAAACTTAATACCGGTTGTTTAAAAAAAATTGTAAAATTTTTCAAATATTTGAAGTTTACTTTCACGTTCTATGTAATTCCTTTTCAAATTCTATTATTATATCATTATATGCCGGTTGCTTCATAAAACTGAAACAATCACAGAACTTGAATAGAACTTTCACACCACGTGAAAAATTTTCAAATATTTGATGACTTGCAAATTTTTTTTCAAACGACCCTTCCTACGTGTTTTCAATTAAAATGGTGCCAAAAATAATTTTGCTGAAGTAAAAATTTTATTTGATTAATTTAACTCATTAAAAATATTGGCGGCACGTGTCAGAGTGACAGACTCAGTATTGCCCTGGCATTAGATCACCATTCAGAATTGATTGCTTTCGTTGCATTCGTTGCTTGAAATGGCTTTAGTCGTGTTTGGTGACTAGATCTGAAGCAGGTATCTAACCACATTCCTATTCCTCGTCTGCTTCTCCCTTCCCACTACTTGCAATCTCATAACATACTCCAATTGTAGATGCCAGAGTCTCAATGGGTCCAGACGGTCGTGGGCAGTTGGGACTCTTGAATTACCTACTCACTTATATGTATGTATATATATTTTTTAATTTAGATGTTGTAAAGGGAAAAAAATAAAATCTGGCCACATAACATTGCTAACTCGATGTTAAACAACGAATTGTTTCTAAATGTTGGTCTCTCACCTGGGCGTTAATTAGAGCATCTTTCACGCTGGAAAAAATATAAATATACATGCCTATTAAGTCCCAGATATGCCATTAAAAAGAAATGATTTATTAGAAATCATTTGATCAATAATTTCACTCGAAGTAACGTAAAATGTATCTTTCTTGACCACACAAACACGCCCAAAATACACTTCAATCTGTTTGCCTATTTAGTGGTTTGATTATATTGACATTAAGGTTCTGCGTAAATACGAGCGCGTAAATAGTAATGACAAACAGACTACAATATCATTAGCATGCTACCACTTTGAGGTTGCCGGAGACACCAGACCATGAGAAAAGCAAACCAAACATTGAACTGGTACCTACTGAACCAGGAAAGCTTCACATAGACGGTATGAAACGAGACCTACCGGAACTACAATCAAACCGGACTATTAAGCAAAGGTCAGAAGGTAAAGCACCCTATATCAATACGATGTTGACTGAACCCATCATCTATGGTCAGTTATCAATATTGGCGAGCACAGTCAACAATTGATAACAGATATTCCGGCCGACGATTGATACATTTTAGCGCGGCCTCCACAGATCAGACAAGTTTCGGAGGTAGCGCAACACGTCACAACACCCCAAAAATTAATTTATTTGATTAATGTGTTATACGCACTGGGCGGTTGCGTTAGCTAAAAGTAAGGAAAAATTTACCTTATTTCGGACACACTGACACGTATAAATAACACTTCCGGTTTATGTCTTCAATGATGTCAATGCATTTCCTGAGATAAAACCTGAAAGAATCTTATACTCTGTCAGAATGAAAAGATATTTTTTATAGATGTTGAAGGTATTTAATAAAATCGTTACAAAATCGACAGCAAAATACGCCACAAAAAAAATTATTTCAGACTGACAATAACAAAATTTTGGGACTTTTTATCAAGATGATCAAGAACCGTTTATTCTCATTATTCTTCATCTTCCTCTACTGAAAAAAGGTTCTCATTGATCCCAACGACCTGGCACTGTTGATATTCAGATATTAAATCATTCAAATCGGATTCCGCCTCGCAGAATTCGGACTCATCCATTCCTTCACTAGTGTACCAGTGTATATATGCTCTTTTCCTAAACATATTGCTGTGTTGCTCAGAAATCCGCTTAAAGATGTCTTGGATAGAAGTTGAGTTGCCGATAAAGGTACCTGACAGTTTAAGACCAGACGGTGGAATATCGCAGACCGCTGTCTGTAGATTGTGAGGAATCCACTCCACGAAGTTTTCGCTGTGTTTATTGTGCATGTTCAGCATTTGGTCATCCACGTCCTTCGTGGAGAGTTGTCCCCTGAAGATTGCGGCAACAGTCAGGTAGCGACCGTTCTTTGGATTGCAAGCAACCATCATGTTTTTAGAATCAAACAACTGTTGGGCCAGCTCTGATACGGTCGTGGCTTGAAATGTTTGGCTGTCCTTGGCTATCAAGGGAGCAAAGCCAGTAATACAGAAATGAAGTCGAGGAAATGGAACCATGTTAACCGCCAATTTTCGCAAGTCCGCGTTGAGCTGTCCAGGGAATCTGAGGCACGTGGTAATTCCAGACATCGTCATGGAAACCAAACCATTCAAATTTCCGTAAGTAGGATTAGGAATCTTCAATCTTCTACTACAAATGTCGTAAAGTGCTTCGTTGTCTATGCAAAATGATTGATCTGCAACCTCG